>VWZG01005305.1:1163939-1176880 GCA_013396735.1 Grallaria varia | reverse complement strand
AAACTCGGCAGCGGCTTCTTCGGCGGCGGCGGCGGCAAGAGGGCGGCGGCCATGGAGCCCACGTTTCCCCCCGGCATGGTGATGTTCAACCACCGCCTGCCCCCGGTGACCAGCTTCGCCCGGGCGGCCGCGCCCCCCCCGCCGGCCCAGCACCCCCCGCAGTGCGTGTTACCTCCGGCCGCCGCTTCCTCCACGGCGGCGGGCGAGCCCCCGGCGCCTCCGCCCCCGCAGGACGTGACTTTCAAGAAGGAGCCCGCCGGGGGTTTCCCCTCCGTGCCCTCCTCGCAGAGGAGCCCCTGGGGCTTTCTACAGTCCCTGGTGAGCATCAAGCAGGAGAAGCCCAGCGAGCAGGAGGAGGAGCAGCAGCAGCCGCAGCACCATCACCACTACGGGGGGCTCTTCGGGGGAGCGGTGGAGGAGAGAGTCCCTGGCCTGGGCAGCGGCGAAGGAGCCGGCCAGAGCGTGATCCAGGACCTCAGCCTTCTTCACCACCTGCACCAGCATCCCCACCGAGACCTGCTGCTGACTGGCAGAGGTGAGGGCCCCCCAGGGAGCGTGGGTGAGCCAAAGCACGACACCCAGGTCAAGAAGGCAAAGAGGCCAAAGCCAGAAACTCAGGGAATCAAAGCCAAGAGGAAGCCAAGCGCTTCATCCAAACCCCCCCTGGTGGGAGATGGGGAAGGTGCCGTCGCGTCCCCCAACCAGAAACCTCACGTCTGCGAACACTGCAGTGCTGCCTTCAGGAGCTCCTATCACTTACGCAGGCACGTGCTCATCCACACCGGGGAGAGGCCTTTCCAGTGCAGCCAGTGCAGCATGGGCTTCATCCAGAAGTACTTACTGCAGAGACACGAGAAGATCCACAGCAGAGAGAAGCCTTTTGGGTGCGACCAGTGTAGTATGAAGTTCATCCAGAAGTACCACATGGAAAGACACAAGAGGACGCATAGTGGAGAAAAGCCATACAAATGTGACACTTGTCAGCAGTATTTTTCAAGGACTGATAGGCTGTTGAAGCACAGAAGAACATGTGGTGAAGCCATAGGTAAAGCAGGGGCTGGGATGGAGCCTGGATCATCAAATAGCATGGGTAGCTTGGCTGCATTGTCTCAGGGAAATACAAGTTCCTCAAGGAGAAAAAGTAAAACAAAAAGTGCATCCACTGAAAACAAAGGAATCAAGTGTAGCAGCAAAATAGCTGAATCTCAAGTTACAAGTAATGTGGCCATGCCAAGTTATGCAGTTGATATTCCTATTGTGTCTTCCAGTGGTGGTCTAGTTGGCACAGGCATAGAAGAACTTCAGAAAAAGGTGCCAAAACTGGTCTTGAAAAAAACAAGCAGAAAACAGGCAGACAAAAGCTACCTTAATTTTGTATCACCACTGTCAGATATTCTGGGGCAAAAACCACTGTCTGGGAAACAGAGTGGCTCTCTGGGCCTAGTAGCTAATACCGGTGTAGAAACTATTGGCCTTCTCCAAAGTACAGGTGGTAAACCGGGTCAAATAAGTAGCAATTACGATGATGCCATGCAGTTTTCAAAGAAAAGAAGATACTTACAAACTGCAAGCAGTAACAGTGCCTTTTCACTTAATGTCGGACACATGACTTCCCAGCAGTCCGTCATCCAATCTCCAGGTGTTAGCGTTATGGATAATGAAGCTCCTTTATCTCTTATTGATTCAGCGTCTTTAAATAGTGAAATAAAGTCTTGCCATGACAAGTCTGGTATTCCTGATGAAGTCTTACAGAGCCTCTTGGACCAGTACTCTCACAAATCAGAAGGCCAGAAGGAAGATCCTTTCAGTATAACTGAACAGCGTGTGGACTTGCACACCTCAGGAGAACATTCAGAGATGGTTCAGGAAGAAAACCTGAGCCCTAACTCTCAAACAGTTTCAAATGATAAGGCAAGCATGTTGCAAGAATACTCAAAATACCTCCAACAAGCCTTTGAAAGAACAACCAATAGCACTGGTTTTGCTTTTGGACCCAGTTTCCAGTTTGTTAGCTTGTCTTCAACTCTCCATAACCACACTCTGTTTCCTGACAAACAGATATACACTACATCTCCACTCGAGTGTGGCTTCAGCCAATCCGTTACCTCAGTATTGCCAACTGCGTTGCCAAAACCTCCATTTGGGATGTTGCTTGGATCTCAGCCAGGCTTTTATTTGTCTGCTTTGGAGGCTTCGCATCAACAGTTGACTCCTTCTCAAGAGCTGGATGATCTTATTGATCCACAGAAAAACTTAGACACTTCATCTAACTACCAGTCAGCATCTCAGAAACTGACTGGCCAGAAGGAACAGAAAAACTTAGAATCCTCAACGAGTTTTCAGATCCCATCTCAGGAGTTAACTAGCCAGATAGATCCTCAGAAGGACATAGAGCCTAGAGCAACCTACCAGATCGAGAACTTTGCACAAGCGTTTGGTTCTCAGTTTAAGTCGGGCAGCAGGGTGCCAATGACTTTTATCACTAACTCTAATGGAGAAGTGGACCATAGAGTAAGGACTTCAGTGTCAGATTTCTCAGGGTATACAAATATGATGTCTGATGTAAGTGAGCCATGTAGTACACGAGTAAAAACCCCAACCAGCCAGAGTTACAGGTAAGGTCCTGACTGTGACCAGGCTGTGGGGTCTTCTTAATGTAATTTGTTTTACTTTGACAACACTGCCATTGGAATGTTTCTACACGGTCCTATTAAGAATAATGTAACATGCCCTTTCAATGCAACTTTTCATATTTAGTTTATTTTGTTAGTGTGATTTTTTTTTTTAGCTCTGTTTATTATGGTTTTTAATCAAAAATCAATAGTTTAAAATAGTGTTTTTGTTCAAGTGACAAATGTTTAGCAATCAAATTTACATTATGTAGGGAATAGCCCAAAAGTATAAAATGCAAAAAATTAACTTTGTTCCTAGGACTAAGGTTTATTCTAATTACTTTGCTCTCAGGAAAGTGTAATGAAGCATGGGAATTCTATGCACCGTTAGTGTATGGGAACTTCCAATTTACAGGTGATGACAAATATATCTCATCTTTTTGAGGAAGGGATCTGTGACATTTCAAATTGCTGTCTTTTATGTCGGCTGATCTGAAAGAATTTTGCTACCTAAAATCTTATTGTTTTTAAAGTACTCCTGTTCTTCCAGGTGACGCTCATTCCAGGCAGGTGGAGCAAATATTCTTGTGTCTGTACAATGAGCCCTGCACGGTAGCTTTAATCTAAACAGTAATGTCCCCAGAACTTCTGCGTAAGACTGTAATTCTGTAAAGAGATTCTCTTGACACAAACCATGAGAATAAAGTGGTTCATGTCATTAGAACCCCAACTTGAAACTACAGTCATAATCCAGATAGGCTTTTGGGATACGTTATTTATCATACATGGTTCAAAAAAGTTCATCTTTTGCTCTTCCCCTTTTTCATGTTCTTTTAGTGTAAAAGGTGCCCTCTATCTTACTGCATTCCTGGTTCCTCTGGACTTGGTCTTCGTGGTCCCCTCACCCTTTTCTTTCCCTTCATCCCTGCTGACTCACCCCAACTTAATAGCTAGCATTTAAAAATATTTACATTCCAGAAAGTGCATATGTTATGATGTACTTTCTGATGTCTTAAGACATCAGATGATGAACAATGAACACCCATTTGAATTAGAACTATGTCAAGGTTTCCATGTACGATAAGAAATAATATACTCCCAATTGTACATACTAAGGCCCCTATCCTGCATCAGGATCAGCTGACACGGACCCCTGTGCCAAGCAGTGTACCAGTGGTGTCACTGGAGCTCTTTATGGAGAGAGGGGCTTGCAGCAGTTCATCATGGCAGGCTTTTAGGGCCTAAGGCTGCAATTCCATCAAAGGCTTCTGGTGATGAAATCAACTACAAAAGTAGAACTTGAGTGGCTTGTTAATATCAACAGAACTTTTCTTTGGAATTATTGCCTTATTTTATGTATATTTTGTGGTACATTATTTATTATATGTGAATCCTGATTAATGCCTGTGGAGCCATGGAAACCTGCTAGAAATACTGGTGGCCATTCAAAGCTGCTGAAAGGCAGTGGCACTGCTCTAAACCACTTTTTGAAAATGTATTTTTTAATTAGTTTTTTAATGTAATTTTGGTGATGTTTATGATGATGGTTTTTTATGTACTCTTGGTGATGTTTCAGTCTTACGTACTTTTCTGTTGTCAGGAAGGTACCAGTGGTTGTTTGCAGTCTTTTTGTGTAATCAGCCTATTACAGGCTTCCATGTATAATAAAGTTATTAACATTGTGCAAGTGTAAAACACTTCTGGTTATGAAAGTGGTGTATTATTAAAGAAATCGTTACAAAAATACTGGGTAATTTCTCCTGTTGTCCCTCACCACTAGGAATTGAAACCTGAGCCCACTCATGATCACTTTTACTAGTAAGTGTCTTTTTTTTTTTTTTTTTCATTCCCTCGCTAATCTAGAGTTTGTTTTCATAGTCAATGTAACTCCATTAACTTTTTATTTATATTTGATACTGTATTTCATGCTATTTCAGTTTTAATAAGCAAACAACTGTTCTTTTACACACAGAACCCAGCGTGTTACCAGGGATGGAATAGTGAGTAACCACTGTGTTGGCTTTTTGAGTACCTTTTCTTTTGTTTTACAGAGGTTATAATTTACATTCTTTATATTGTGTGTAGTAGAAGTTGCATATGTATTGTTCTGGCTGTTTGCTTTAACTTAATAAAACCCATTATTCATAAACTCATAAAAGTATCACTTCTATTATCCAGTCACACTTTTGAAAACCTATTAGGGAAACATTAGGAGATTAAATTTTGGGAAGGAATAATATAACTTACTGGCATGTTTTCAATTTGTTTTCTTCCGTTTCCTTTTGAGCCAGACAATCTGAATGTGCTATTTTAGAAACCAGGGCTCTAGCTCATACCTTTTAGCTTAACAAAACAAATTTCCTTACGTTAAAATGTTCATTCACCCTCATCTTTTCAAATCTGTAGTTTTGGTTAAAAATACTAAATTGCATATTGTTAACTTCAAAGACTCTATAATTGATGGAAGTTCAGAATGACACTTCAGCATTATAAAAAGCCCAGTAAAAGTAGTACTATAGCAAAATACTTAAAAGCGTTTTAAGACATCTGAAGGTAGTTTGTGCATTTACTTAATCTGTATTTTTCTTCAACTTTGCATGTGAATTTGAATCAAGACAATGATACATGAGAAAAATGCTTGGCATGTGGAAAAACAAATAAGGACAAAAACTGTACAAAGTGAGTATGCTCAATGTCTAATATTCAGAACATTGCTAGGAATAATTAAAAAAAATCTGACAGGGAAATTTAGTGGAATTTTCTATGTTCTTTGCACAGTGTAGCAGTCATTCAAAAATGTTTCTACATAGAGCAAAACTAAAAATTTTCCTACTTTAATATAGTGTTCAATTTTTTTTTCTTTAAATAAGGAAGGTTAAGGATATGTTAAAATTAGACAGAAATCAATCTATGCATGCTGTGTGTTAGAAAACTACGCAATAAAGAGTAGGTAACCCAGATGAACCAAAGCTTTATTCAGGGATGTGGCACTGAGAGATGGAAAAGGGAAAGCAAATGGCTCTTGAATATTTTTTCCACTTTATTTCAAGGTGTGTTTTTTTGTTGGTTTTAAAGGAATTGTGGGAGGGGAATGATAAGCTGATTCCTACCATTAACAGCAGTGCAAAGAAGAATTGATGCACATGATGATAGAAAATCATGCATAAACTGTTACATTTTCCTCTTACGTAGTTCACATAACGTGGCTTTGCTTTGGAACAAGTGTGTTACGGTACCTTGAATTGTGAATGCATCTCTGTGTCCCAGGCAACTGGCCTGCATGTCTAAGGTGCCTGCAGATGATCTACAAGAGCTAAGTAAAATTTGTTGCAGTTCCTGAATTACTTAAATTGGACACAGACTTGTGACTGAAATGTTAGAGTGAAAAACTGAAATGAAAGGAGAATTAAAATAAAAGTGAAAGTAGAATGGCGTGAAGGGTGATTGAAATTTCAGGTTTATGGGCTACTGATGAAGAAGAATTGCCTAATGCCTTATGGAGACATCTTGAGAAGATACTGGAATAATTCAAGGTATTCTGTTAGTGGGTTTTTGTTGTTTCAATTGTTTGGTCTTTCCCCGCTCCCAGTATTATATGCTTGATAACAGTGTATTTGTCTGAATGATGCTTCTGCTGGTTTTTTCCCACCAACTAGAAATCAGCCTTGTTCATGTGAAGTTGCTGTTGTGACTGGAAATGTTTGTTATACCCAAGAAGATACATGTGACAGTATGGAAGTTACTAGCTAAATGTTCTAGTGTGTGTTGAAGGGAATCTGATCACTTTAAAATGAAGATACTATTTACAGCCCCTGCTGATTACCAGCTTTAAACATTTGAGCTGTAATTTTCTGGGCTCTGTATGTCTCATGCTCTATGCACTTTCTCTGGAAAGCTTCTGCAAAAAATTGTTCACATATTTCCTAAAATTAGATTAAGGAAGAAAACTTTCTTGTTCCATTGGTGTTTTCATCCCATGCTTTTATCACTGCGTATATGAACTGCAGTATCTTCACAATCTCAAATGATTTTTGTGCAGTTTTTTGTATGTACAAAAATTTAGGGAAATATGGTTTAGTATTGTGCACAGTGTTTGGAACGCAGGATCTATACCCTGCTTACCAAGTGAGCAACTATCATACCCTTTGTGGTCTACTCTGTTTAAACCCTTTTCACTGATAATTAACTGGTAGTTAAACTCCAGATTTAGTTCAGTCTTGTTTGCTTTTTCACACATTAGAAAGTAAAATAAATTTATTTTTCCATATCTCTGTATTATAGAATAGATATATATTCCATATTCTAATATTGTAGGGTTTATAGATATACATTTCCTTTTGGATGCCCAGTTTCCTTTTGAGACCTGTGACTTAGAGGGATGGGTGCTAAAATTTCATCTCTGTGACACTGACTGTAGTTGAGTTCCTTGGCATAAGATCCCTGGGTTACAAACAGCAAGGTAGTGTTGCTTGGAAAAAATTCTCTGTCATCATGTCATCGGTCTATTGCAATGTACATTCAGGGTGGAGTGGATTGAGGATTAAACAGAAAATTTAGTTCTGGCTTTTTTTAACTTACAAGGCCTGATTCATAATCTTTATAGTAATGTCAATTTTTATATATAGCATACCACTATATTTTCATACTGATTCTTCTCAATATTTTGCTTTTATTAAATTTCCAGTGGATTTGGTAATTTTAAACCTAAGACTATCCTAAGCAGTGGTATTTGGAAGTGTGACAGACAGTGCAGCAAGCTCTGTTTCTTAGAACACCTAGGGTTTTTTGAAGGCCTGCTGTTTCCAGGTATTGATTCACTTTGTGAAAATGAAATGTAGAGATCTGTGCCAAAATTCTGCTATCTTGGGTTTGGCCAGAGGGCTGAATAACCCCAAAGGGCTGTTCAACCAGTAATCAATGGAGATGTGTCACTAAAATTATTCAACCTCTTTAGCTTAAGGAATTTTGTGAAAGCTAGTTCAGATTATATCATGTTCATGAATGCGGTCCATCAAACCCTGTAACTAAACATGTACATTTGATGATCTTAGCGTAGAGTTAAGTCTGGATGACATGTGTAGGTGATTTAAGTTTACTTCCTGAGCATTCTTAATTAAAACTTCTTTCTAGGTTTACTTCTGTAGTATTAGTCTGGGGACATGAGAATTAAACTAATTACTCATCTTGAGATCTTGTAACTTGGATTTTTTGAGAGAAGGCAGTAATTTTTGTGCAGATACACTAAATTTGATTATTTATTTTGGAGTCAAGAGACACTTTAGAGTAAAAATAGTTTCGTATTTTGTTTTATGTGGTTCTAGAAATCATACTTCACGTGTTATCTTAAGAGTGAATGGCAAAGGGAATAAGACTGCTGAAATCATTAGTTTTTACAATTTTTAACACCATATTCTGATGCTTGCATGTTTTGTTCTTCTCACAATGAAGCTAAATTAAAATCTCTGAGAAAGAGGTCCCTCTAATGTAGCGTAATGAAGTCTTTAAATGGGTACAGTTGTAGGTCATGATGAATAGGAATGCAGTGACCTTTGTCTTGACAATGAAGCTGACACAAGCTTCTCAAAGGCTGTTCTTTTTTTTATTATTATTATTTCTCCGCCAGAAAGGACACAAATAAAACGGAGGATCCCTCTTCTCCCATCAGTGAACAAAATCAAAAGATTAGAAAATGTATTGTAATTTTACTGTTTGCAAAATCTAGAAATAACACAGACTTCTTTCTCAGTGTAGACACTGCTACAGGAGTTGGGAAAAGAAGGAAAGTCTACTTGATGGGCCGTCTGACTGGTAAAGAGTCTTCCGGTTTCTTAAGATACTTTGTAATAGTCTGATTTGATTTTGGGATACACAGTAGTGAGGTGTTCAAAATTACTTGTAGCTACTTGTGGTTCGGTATCTAGAAAAATCACAAGTCTTTCTGTCATTGATTTTCCACCTACTTTTGCACTACATTGCAGGCTCGCAGTGCACTGTGTGAAATCTAGGAAGGCTTGTGTTTCTTAGTGGCTTGTGAAAAAAAGCAATGCATTTGCAGAAAGCATATAATGTTATGGCTGCTTCCTAGTGGGCAGACACCGTTGCTCTATCCAGCTTCAGCAGAGGTTTTTGAATTGCAGTGCTCAGCAATTTCCTTTAACCATAGAGAATCATCTGTCATTCTTAGAGAATGGCACTACCTGTTAGTTTAGAACTTTCTCAAGGTTTCAGCAATGTTGATGTGAATTGTGCTCTCTCTTGTAGAGCAAACTCTAAAGTGTGCCATCAAGGTAGTGAACAGAGATTTGTTCCTTTTTTAAGAAGTCATATATATATATAACTGGTCCTGTATGATCAAATAATGATTTTATTTACTTTTAGCCAAGGAGCTGACTACATGTTTTTTTGAAGAGCACGTTGTTTACTCAATGATGATGAATACTATTCCTATAAGGCCACAGCCTGGGTGAGCACCTGAAACGTATTTTTATTGAGTGCCCCTCTCTGAGAATATGCTTTATCAAAAGAAAAATAAGAAAGAAAATACAAGTTTAGAGTATGCACATGTTATTTCAGAGCTGTGTAAATTAAAAGTGAAACAGCAGTAACCATATAATAAGTCTTTCAAACCTATTCCAGGAAAACAATACACCAATACCATATAAAGGGATCTTGTGGACAGTGAGAAATGACTTTAATGAGGGAAAATAAAAAGGTGTAATAGTTGATTAGAAAGATTAAATTGTTCTTTTCTATAAATGAAAATACTCATAAAGCTTACTTTATAAACTGGGACATGAGTCATTTGATACTAGAGCCTTTTATTTTTGCAACTTCATGTCAAATCCTCTGAGGGATGGAAAGTGGAAACATTGATTTTCTTTTTCCAGAGGAAGAAGTATGCCAAGGAGTGAGGTAATGAAGATTAAATGCTATACAGTTTCTGCACATTCTAACAAAGCTATGGTAAACCAGCAAATATTTACCTTAATGTGCTAATATAAAACAAAAACTGCCATGCCTGGCATTTAGCAGGCTGAAGTGGGCTCATGGCAATCTCATGAGGTTCAGCAAAGTCAAATGCTCAGTCCTGCACCTGGGAAGGAATAACCCTGTGCATCAGTACATGCTGGGGGCCTACTGGTTGGAAAGTGGCTTTACTGAAAGGGTCTTTGGGATCTTGGTGGACAACAAGCTGTCCAAGCAATGTGCCCCTGTGGCATAAAAGGCAAACAGTATCCTGGAGTGTGTCAGAGGGAGCATTACCACGGTCGAGCAAGGTGTCCCTCTAATTCACTCACCACTGGGGAGGCCAGCAGTGCCACAAAGGTTATTAAGCACCTGGATTCTCTTCATAGTAGGAAAGGCTGAGAGAGCTGTGAGTATTCAGCCTGCAGAAAACAAGGCTCACGGGGATCTCATTAATGTGAGATCAATTCTCTATCACTTTCTCCAATACATAAGGAGAAAGAATGAAGATGAGGGAGTCAGACTTGTTGCAGTAGTACCCACTGACAGGACAAGAGGCAATGGGCACAGATCAGCACACACAACATTCCATCTGAGCATAAGAAAACTCTTTTGCTGAGAGGGTTGCCAAGCACAGGAATAAATTGCCAGAGAGGTTGTGAAGTTTGTCTGTGGACATATTTAAAGCCCAATTGCACACGGTCCAGGACAGACTGCTCTAGCTGGAGCAGGAGGTTTAGACAAGATGAAGTTGAGAGCTCCTTTCCAGTATCAACAATTCTGTCATTCTCTGTAGTTTTGTTTGATTGGAGGTCTGTGCCAAATGGCAGTGACAGGTATGCTGAAGAGACAGTATGTGTCTCTAGGAAGTATAGTACAGTGGTGTGTCTGAAAGTGCATTGTTTAATGGAACAAATAGGCTGGAGAATTCAGGATGTTGCTGGGAATCTCATCATGATGCAGTGTTATGTTTCAAATGCCTAGCTCGGACACTTGAGTCTGCATTACCTTGCAGGCATTTTCTGTGGCAAGTTTTCCTTAGTCTTTTATTGAAGATTAAGAAGAAAAGCTAGTGAAAGCATTGTGAAATAAATATTTTAGTGTTTATATTATATACATTATAAAATGTTATATAAAATATGTATTTTTGTTTGTTTCTTTGTTTTATCGACTTCTTTCATTTCTTGTTAACTGTAGAAGCTTACCAAAAGGAAATATCTAACTGATGCTCATGACATGATTTGGGAGATGGTAAATGCTTTTTCCTTCTTCTTTCCCAAAGCCAGCTTAAATGGCCTGACTCGATGCTGCTCTTGTTCACAGCTCATGCAGAGCAAAGTAGGGAGAATGCAACTTCTGATTTTGATTCAGACTTTGACTTGAAATCTTGCTGGTGGAGAAAGGCAGGCACAGAGCATTATCTTATCAGTCTGTTGATAAGTAGTAACAGCATTAGGCTGTTTCAGGCATTGCTGTCGGCTGTTCTGGTCACGGGCTCAGTTGTTGCAAAAGATTGTCTTGACTGGTTAAGCCAGATTTTTTTTTTTTTTAACAGAAAGCAAAAAATTATTAAAAAGGATGGGAATTAAAATGTATATAGTGAATGGATGACAGCAGGAACTTAAGTTTTGTATTCCAGATATTTTTCAAAACTTAATCAAAGCTGGATATTGTGGCAATATAATTTGGGTTGTCTTTGGTAGAACTGGTCTGGCTGTTTCTCTGGATCAGGGCAGTAATGCTAAATGATGTGGCAGTGAATCCTGGACTTCCATGTGGCGATAGATGTCAGTGATAATGGGAAATTTCGTAATTTTCAGACACCTATTGTTGATCCAGTTTTAAGTAATGGCTTTTAACAGAGGTCAGCATTTTTCTGACATACTTGCAATAGGCCTTTCATTTCTCTGCCCTCTGCTTCTTTTGTTTGTTAGACTTGATTTCATCACAGACCTTGGGTTTTATCAGTGGGTGTTGTTTGGACAAACTCAATATTTCCATCTTCAACTTTTCTGGCTTCTATAAACAGTAAGTCTTGGTTGATTTATGCTTACAGATATACTTTTTTGTGCTTTTAAAACAGTCTTGATGCATACTCTATGTGTACTTACTTTGTCAAATATATGTAATGTAAATGCAGTAAAAATGTTTGTGAAAATCCCTGTTTTTCTGGAATGTTGCAATAGAAAGATGCTATATTTTTTAAAGGGTAGCTACTGGATTTATGTTCCTCTAAAATGTCAGAGGATATTTTCTTTGATGTGTAAAGCTTTATTATTGCTGAACACTGTGAGTATTGATTTTTATGAAAGTTTTTGCTTTAATAATGTGGAAAGACAGCCCTTTATTTGATATTTGTCAGTCTTACTGAGAGTTACTGAACTTAAGGTTTTTTTCAGAAAATACTTAACAACTAACCTCGGGACAAGTGTACGGATTCAAGTGTAATCTTGATGTTCTTGTACAGTTTTTCTGTATATTTATTTCCTTTTTGTATTTTTCTTTTTTTAAGACAGCAATCTGAGAAAATAGGCAAAATACCCCAAGGTGGACTTTCTGTTGATGATCATCTTCTAGTTCAGCAAGTTCTACTATCTGGATGAATAGGGCCAACTACAGTTTTTGAGAAATTTATGTCATGTGGATGAATTTAGGTAGATTTTCTTGAAAATAAGCAGCAGTGTACCACTGTGACATAATGGATACATTCCCATTGAAACCCAGTCATCTTTGGGAGTACCAGAGATTTCCAAAGAAAAAGCTTTTGCCTTTTTTTTTTTTTTTTAAATAGTCATGACCATCTATTTTTCATTAGCATTATTCTTAGAAGAGAGTAGGGCTTTCTGAATAAACACTGTATATATTTATTATTTTTACGTGCATGTGTGCACAGAAAGCATCTGACAGTGTCAAATGCGGTTGATGAAAATGTGATCAGCTTTGTAATCAAAAGGTACTGACAACAAGATCTTGAAAGGTTTTGAGGTAACATTTTAGAAGACAAACTATACACTATTCATTACAGCAGAGGAGATCGGCTGAAATAATATTAAAGGTAATGAAGATGAACTGAACTTTTTACAACTCCTACTGAAGCATCAGAAATTGCATTGCCTTGGGCAAGTAATGTGACCAGATACAATAGGCAGTTTATCTGGTGTTGGAAATTCCATATTCCTATAGAGGAACTAGTTCTGCAAATTATCCAGTTATAATGCAATAATCCATCAGACATCTACTCCTTTTGAAGGCTATTTAATTGAATGAGCTGCAGTACAAACAAATTGTATAGCTACATACGTGAAAGTCCCAGTAGGATGTGACTGGCTCATTCTGTTGCCCTTCCAAACCCACTTTTTTTTT
>VWZG01005305.1:1045476-1163924 GCA_013396735.1 Grallaria varia | reverse complement strand
TTTTTTTTTTTTTAATTTACAGTGGAGAATTTGGCAGGATATTCATTCTAGTAAACATTTGACTTTTCTAAGCATCTGTATGTAAATTACTACCAAATTTATTTTTCCCATCCTTTTAAAAAATAATTGGAGCTTTATGGAGGATATTTAGGATATTCTCCTTCCAGTAGTACCTGCGGCGAGAAATTAGTTCAGTTTGCATGTTAAATTGGTAGCGTTGCATAAATGAACCACTCTCAAACTTCAGGGAATATTGAGCAATAGTTTTGAGAACTGTAACTAGAACTGCCCACATAGTGACTTAAATGGTTGTATAATCTTTTCTCACTGAATAGAAATGTCATCAATGACACCTAAAATGTACTTTTTAAACCATTTTAATAAAACTTTCACAGTTATTTTGAGTTGAACCAAGTTAACTTAGCTTAAATTGAGGAGTTACCTATTTTAAGTTAAATGGGAATAACTTCACATATTGTGGACTGAACACAGGAAAGTTAGTACAGTTTTGCTTTAGAATTTTGTTGTAAGCTAAAGAAGTCCATCACATACAATTATGTATACACTTTCCGGTCATCATAAGCACTGTCTTGGCGACTAGTGCAGAGTGTAAGAGTATTGTAGATAAGTTTGGTAGAGAATAGTGGGTTTTCTTATTCCACTTTTTTTTGTGATGAAAGGAGTAATGGTACAAAATCCTAAATAAAATCCCTCACACCATCAGTGGTTTTGTGTTCTTGGGCTGCATTTTGGATGCTCTAAGGTGGCACTGCTACTGAAAGGAGCCAGCCTGCCTTCTTCAGTCCTTGGTTGCTTGCCCTCTCCAGGAGAAAAAAAAAAAAAAAAAAGGNAAAAAAAAAAAAGGCAGCTTATTTTTCATGTAAATAATACATTTCATCCCATTCTCTTATACTGGCACAGGTGTGCCTGAGGGCACTGAATAGGACAGGGCTAGTGTTTTTCTCTGACAAACGTGATTTAAATTGATCATTAACATGTTTTTCCATCAGTTTAATTGCCGATTGTTCATGTTCTTTTGTTGTGCTCTATCTAGAACTTCAGGTCAGGAGGTCAAGTCTGCTGGCATGTTTTCCTGTGCCTTCAGAATGGTGTTGCCTCTGGCCCATGCATTCATCTCTCTCTGTCACGCTGTTAGTACTTTCTCTGATGCACTCATTTTAAAAGCAGTATTTATGGTTTTAGATAGTCTCTCCAAAACATAAACATGAATAATTTAATTTGTGACATCACTGTAAGTGATATAAGCATATATGTATAGTATGCTAGAAAAAAATTATTTCAATTTTAATGCCTGTTCTTTCTAACTGATTACACTGTCTACTGTCTTTTTGCTGAATTCATGTGAAAGTGAAGAAATGGCAGAGAGCTTCATTTGCAGTTGACCTTTTGAAAGTTGAGTATCGCTGCTTGATATATGCAGAGATTCTTCAGTTCTGACAAGGAGAAACCTGTGTTGTACCCATTTATAATGTGTAAACCTCTCTTTTCATATTTATATTATTTAAATAAAGAATACTTCGAGTTCTCAAAAGTGCTGCCATTCAAGTGCAGGACATTTGGTACCCAGCCTTCTGTATGCACAAGTTAGGAATATGGCGATGATCATTCTGGCTTAATTACTGTGCTGCTACTTTTCTGATTAATGATGGGAACCTTGATATATTGGACAAGGAAAGAACCATCTGAATTTCATTGTTTCTGAGGACATGCACAGCTTTGACAGGTCAGGAGGAGAAAATTATCTGGCTTTTGGCTGAAATTCCCTAATTCCTCAATTACTCCTTTGAATTAAATCTGATCTTCTTGCTCAAGAATATCTAAAAATGTGAGCAACATGAACTTTGTAATTCAGTGAGTACAACAACCATTGGTTTTTATTTAGATGCTACATTGGTATAAATTATAGAGGCAAAATACATTGTGGAGCTGGATTCTCTGGAAGTTGGCAGCTTCCTGACTTCCAGTAGAAGCACTTGTGTCTGTAGTTAGGACAACTATTTATTTTTCACATCAGCGGTTTAATTGATTTCTTGGGAAAGGGGATTTCTGAAGGTAATAGGGTCTCTGAAAAATGCATTGATTAAAAATAAATCAATCTCACAGGTCAATAATTTTGTGATCTTCTTGGACTTGTTAGATCTCTAGAAGACCATTGGTTGTTCTGTGGGGTCTCATCCTGGAAACTGTTAGTTGAATGCACAAGCATTGTTAGTATTGGGTGTGCTTACTTGGAAACCCTTCTATGGTTTTCTACTTTTAAAAGTGCCTAGAGGTTGTTTAGCTATTAAAGTAAAATAAATGCATAAATAATGTTGCTTCATCCCAAATCAAACTTACCAGGCTGTTTTCTTGCCTCAAAATTGGATTTTGTTTACAAAGGCTTTATTAATGAGATTTCATTTAACTTTTTTGTTCGATATTTTCTGATCATCTTACACTAATATAGCACTGCAATATTTAGGATTACAAATACAGCTTTATTTAAATCAAACAGCTTTCAGTGAAATTGCATTACCTTTCTACTGTTAAACATAGATTTATATGTGAGGACTAGAACAGTGAAGGTCTCCAAGTCCAATATTATAAATGTGAATGTTTCCAGTAGCTAATATTTATGCTTTTTCTTATTTTCTGAAAGGTAATATTACTTGTTAGATACTCATAGTGAAGAGTTCAATATCCTTTTCTTTGTATGAAAGTGTAACAATCTTCCTCTGACTGATTGTGCAGTCATGACATAGCTGAGGTGAAGATCCAACTTCAAACATTGCAAGATAAATCATTTCCACATTCTTGCTTAAGTAGCTATTTTAGTGTAGAGAAGCACATTTTCTGTTGAGTGCTAATGCCACTGTCTCCTTGACCCAAGGTCTTAACTATTTTGAGCAAAGTAGATCTGGTAGTTAGTGTAAAGAAAGAGTTTGCAAGTAAAACAGTTGTGCCATGTAGAAATTTTGAAATTTCTGTACCTTGTGGGATTGTCTTTTGATAAAAGTGTCGATTGAATGGAATGCACTTTATATGAGGTATTAAAAGATATTCTTCTTTCTTATTTATAGAAACTGGGGTGGGTTCCTGGGATCACAGCTATACACACAGCTTGTGTAGGGACCTCAGAGAAGGGTGTATGTTTCTCAACTGCTTTTTTTGCCCAGCTGCTTTGCTCTTGTTTTCAGCAGTGAGATCTATTAGCATGAGGCATTCTGTTTTTACTAAAAGGGCAGGAAGTAGTATTGTTTAATGTTGCTTAATGGAATAAGATTGTAATTTTATCTTAATTTTGCTGTTTGAGGGCAGCCTGGCAATTTACTTATGAGAACCAAAGCCATGGAATTATTTTTGTAGTCTTAACAGATACATTGCTAGAATTTTGTTAACCAACAATGCTGGCTAAGCTTCAGTAGTTTTATTGCCACTAGGAATGTAATGGAGCTAACTACAGTCAGGTACACTTAACATGAGGTAAAGCTACAGCCATTTCTTCTTTTAATGTGACATCTCTGAGACGTGTTACTGCTTTCAGTCTCAGCTGCCAGTCCTGTGTCCCGATGATGTTCCCAAGCCCCCTGGGCAGTGGCAGTCCTGTTACAGGAGCCTCTTTTGCCCCTGCATTGTCGCAGTTTGTGGTGTCAAATTTTTCCACAAATACAGAGAGGCCTTGAATATCTGAAAGGCACCTAAGTTTCAAAGAGGAAGAACATTTGCAGAAACAGGGAAACAGTATGTGTAATTATTTTGCTATTCTTTTGGCTGCTCATTTTGAGTGGCAGCATAAGACAACCCTAAAATCGAGTATTTACATAGGAATAAAAACAAGGGTGCTTTTGGTCATTCTCCAACTATTTTTCTAAGATAGAAGTGTCCAACTTTATTTGCCAGAGTAGAAGTGTGGGACAAGGGCTCTGTCTGCTTCATGCTGTTCCTCCCTTTTACAAGAGTACTCTTGCATCTCTAGAAAAGGTGGTCCATTGTTTGGAAAAGCCTTTTCCTATTTCTACCGTTTCCTTATCTCAGAGAATAGCCTTGTAAAGGATAGATGGCATTTACCTTTAAATAAATTTTGTTGTTTCTAATTCAAGCAGCAGCTTCAGTGAGTGGTTATCAAATACCATCACACTGCTTACTTTTTAAAAGAAATGGAAAAAGTGTCTGACACAATGGCATCTGAAATGAAGCACTCGATTATCACAGTATACCAGGAACTTACCTACTGGAAATATTGTGTGTGAGTGTTAAAAATAAAATGTAGACTCATTTAGTCCTGAGTATTTAGAAGTAAATGGCTTGAAACTGAATAGAATGGATGGAAAATGGGTTTTCCTGGGAACTAAACTTGGGTACTTCAATTTGTGCTTCTTACAATAGGAATTTTAGTTGTGTGTGTAATAAATGTGATGTTATTTATTAATGTGAAAAATAGTATCAGCGGTAATAAGGATGGATAATGACAGTCCACCAGCATTTTCCTGCTGAGAATAGCAAGGGAAAAACAGTTACCACTCCACAGCTGGTAAAATATTGTTTATATGTTTTCTCTTTCTTACTTCCTTTAAGCTGCCTGTCAGTCAACTATTCCTGTGCCCTTTATGTCAATGCATTACAGAGTGGACTTTCAAAGCTACTCAAGAAAGATTTCGATACATGAAAAAAATTAGCTTAAAAAATAAATTCCTTCCTGGTTTTATAGGACTGCCCCAAAGAGTCAAACATATATCTTTTTTTACCCTGAATTATCATCTGTTGATAGTTCTTGTCTTTGTTTCTCTGCTGGCCCAACTATGACTGTGACTAACACATACAGAAGGGTAATTTCTTCTTTTCCTGTGTCATAGGCTTATGTACATAGGATTGTGATTGTCTTTGCATGGAAACTACTTCTTTTGTTGGCTTAAATCAACTAAAGCTCTTTATTTAAATTCTTAATTAAGACTTCCGTGCATGTAACTTTTTTCTCAAAATAATACACATCCCACATGAAAACGTTTGTTTGCAGGGTGCTGGCGCTGTTACTTCCCTTCGACTGCATAGCAGGGATTTTATATCCTTTGACTTTCTCACTCTGGGAAATGGCTTTGCAGTGTATGGTGGAAGGAAGCACTGGGGAGCAGAGTAGCTCTGGGTTTAGAGCCAAGTTCAATGTGTTGTAGGAGTTAAAGGCAAAAATCAGTGGTTTTGTGAAAGTAAATTTTTGTCTGGGAGAAATGTCTTTCTGGAGTGTTTCTGAGACATCACTGAACAACTGAAGTAAATGTTTGATGGATGTATCGTGAAAGCAGCCCAACATCCCAATTAGTAAAAATTCAAATTTTTTAAGAACAAGACCCCCCCAAATAAGATGACTTCTGGAAGGCTCTAAACACACAAGGGCAAAGATTTCTCATGTTAAAATGGTTAAATAAATGTATTCAGGTTAATTAGTTGATCCTAATTGCATCACTTTCTGAAATTTTCATTGCAGCATATAGCTTTGACACATTAATTTACACAGCCCAGTATTTTTAGGATCTGCCTCTTTGGAATGGCTGGTCTCTGCTGTGCTGTAGAGGAACCTAGTCCATGGAGATTCTGAATGGAAGGATCTTTTTTTTTCAGTTGCGTTTTTAAAGGCAGTTAATTTTTTGTTGTGTCATCCTCCTTTTGTAAAGTTCAAGGTCAGATTTATTAAAAATAATTGCGTGATTCACCGTTTTGTCCAGCCCACCAGGACAGGAATGGTAAGGCCTACCCACAGGTCTGCATTGGCAGCTTAACCAGTTTGTTACACAGGGAAGGCTTTAGCGTGCAGATATAAACAAGAGTCCTGGAAAATCCCAAGCAGAGGAAAATTGGCTGTTTGTCAGTTTGTCAGTGTTTACTCGCTTTTCCCATTGCAACAACAACGGATTTTAATTTATGGAGCTCGTTTAGGCATCCTTGTCCCCGGCTGGCCCCGGGCGCTGCCGTGCTCGCTGCCTGGTTTCCCTGGCGTTCGGGCCGCTCTGCCCCGAGTTCCCCGTGAGGGCCGGCGGCGGGCGCGGTTCGGCCCCGCTCGGCCCCGCCGCGCCGGCCCCGCGGCTCTGCCCTCAGCAACGCGGGAACGCTGTAAATTCCTGCGGGGATGGATCAGCTTTGCCCAGCCGAACAGCAGCGTTTCTAGCTATACCGGGAGCCAAGTGCTGAGGGATGAAGGCAAGCTGAAGGGTTGTGTGTTCCTGTTCCCCTTTGCTGGCTTTGGAGGCTCTGTACGCCGTGTTGCCATTGCATCGTCTTCCCAAGGGTTTTTTTGAGGGTGCGTAAGGCCTGGCTGATTCTTTGAAAGTAATCAACTTCAGCCTTCTGCAGTTTGAATGAACACCTTAAGGCAGATTTACAAAATAGTCAACAGATGTGTGTTCCCTGCCATCAAATGGGAAAGCTGTCATGGTTAAGATGCTTGCTTTGGGGCTAGTTTGTGTATTTTGTGGTGGTTTTTTTTTTTTTTTTTCAGTATGTAAAATAGAATATTGTCCAAGGCATACTAGAGAGAATTGGGAGTTTGTCTTTCAGTATTCCTTTAAAGGAGTAATTTTTATTACTAAAACTTATGCCAGCCATTTCCTCATGTTACACTTTTCTGCCAAGCAATGTGATTTCTCAATCAAGCTTGTACCATCTGGTTTTATTTCAAGTATCAATTGTAGTTGAACACTATGTTAGTGGAGTGACTGTACTTGTTCCCATTTACTAACTAGGTACAGAGCTTGCTGACATCTGCACATGAATAGGTTTGAAACTTGTTGTGTCCTGTAATCATTCCTTCTCAAAGCAAAGGCTTGGTGAGGAATGAGCCCTCAGGAGCTACAGACTTCATGGCATTCATGGAGGGATCGTCAAAATTCCTGTGATAGTTTATTATTCAGTGGCGTCAGCCTATTGTTTCAGAGTACTGTCTTAAACTCAGGTTGTATCTGAGTTTTGCAAGTTTAACTGTATTTTGCAGCATACTATTACCAAGTCAAGGATTCTTAGAGGTGTGTTTTGGGTTTTTTTTGTTGTTCTGTTTTGATCTGATTGCTTCAATAATTTCCACCAACTAGGCAATGCTGTGAGATAGCTAGGTTGATCTGATCATTGTATCCCAACAACAAAAGTGTTGTTTGTTTTCCATATCAGGATGATACCAGATGTTATTCTTTCACTGCATGGCTTACAGTTCAAGGGGAGAATTTTATTGCTGAAATGGTAACTTTCAGGTAATTCTTTAGAACTGAGTTTGTGGTGACTCAGATGTTTCAGTATTTAAGTAATTCCATTTAATTATATATTATGTAGAAATGATTACTTGGTTATCATTTCAACTGTTTTTCATACTCTTTAACTGAAAAGATTTTTGCAGATGTTTGATTTTTTTTTTTTAATTAATAACTACAGAACCATAGAATCATACAATAGTTAGGGTTAGAAGTGACCTTAGAGATCATCTAGTTCCAGCTCCCACTTACTTCTAGGTAACATGCTAAGTTTCTGTTCAGGTGACTGGGGAGAAGCTGAACAGCTCTAGATGTTACAGTTTTCTGCCCTAGGTAAAGGAGGAGAAAATGTACTGCAGTGTAAAGTTGTCAAATGAACTGCAGCAGCTGAAGAAGTGCAATGAACCTGGTAAATTGTTTTCTTGATACCACTTTGTGTAAAGGTGAAGAAAAATTAAGAAAAAGGGGAAGCTCATTTAGCAGAATGCATTTAGATGTGATTTCCATCCCGCTAAGTGATGAATCCTGATAAGCCCAAATTGCCTTTATCCTCCCTCTGCTACTGAGGTTAGGAAACTGTAACAAGGGAGATGTGAAGAAGCTGCTCATTAATTTTCCAACGAATGAGCTGCTGCAGATAAGTAAGAATAACCCAGGATTTGTAGTTCTGTTTATTTTTTCTTTTTCGTAGTGGTATGAGCTTGTTTCAAGTATTTATAGATGTAAGTCACAAATGGCTAAAATAGTATTTTTTTCTTTCTCTGAGGAATATGATCTTCAAGCAAGCAACCTTTCTCTACTTTTTCTTTCATTTTTGGTTTTTATTACTCTGCTCTTTTTGACCTAACCTCATCTTTTGGACTGATTTTCTATTCTTTTGCCCTTCTACACAATTTACAGTGGTGGTGTAGCTGGGTAATACATGTAAGCTGTATGCCACAGGTTGCAAACAATTTTCTATATTAATTGGCTCATAATTCTCACTAATTTCTGTAGTGCTAGCATGGAAGTAGTAATTTAAAGTCAATGCCTGCTGTTTCAGGTTTTGCATCTACATCACACTAGTGAGTAATGAATCTCATGATGAGCAAGAGTGTGTCTGCTTCAGCAAACTGGAGTGCTGGTCTCTGGCTTTTCTTGTCCACAGATTTTGAAGAAGATGATGACTGTTTTTTGTTATTAAATAGTATCTTTCTCACTTACATGAGTGTATTGGTGATGGTGACCAGAGGAAAAATGACTGAAGCACAAATTAAGTTGTTATGCAGTAATTACTCGTCTAGTTTATTAAGCCACAGTTATCTTTTTCTGTCCCTGTCAATTAGCTGTGTAGCAGGTTCAGGTAAGAGTTCCACTCCCACATTTGAAAGTGCCTTGCTTAATACAGACTTTTGTGGTGCCTGCTCAGACTGGCTTTGAGGGGAGTCCCTTCTGAACTGTTTCCCTTGCCTGTGAATCGTGCAGCCTGATGTATTTTTAGTTCCTGTAGTGTATTTGCATTCTTAGATTAGCAGTAGCCTCTCCGGGAGTGGGCAGTCACACATGAACAAAACTAAACCAACTGGAAATGCCACCATAGAAGATTGTGACTGTTGCCAATGATATTTTAGGGAGCCTCTTGAGGAGTGTTATGTTATACATCTGATATCTTAATGACATAGAATAGTTTAGGTGCAAAACATGAAAAGTTGTGAGTGCAAGAAACAGTCCCAAAGTACCTTAATCCTTATATCGATAGCACCACTATTGGGTTACATGGTTTTAATCCCAGAGGAGTTGTCGCCTGACATTAAACTGTCCAAATAGTATTTATATCTGCTGCTGCCCTGCAAGATCACTTAACCCTGCACAGCAGTTTAAAAGTAGTTAATGACAGACCCAGCATGACTTGCCCCTTATGAATGATCACATAAGTTCGACCTGTGCTGTCATGGTTTATGGAGGAAGGCAGTTTGTCCATAGCCTGCTTCAGCCACAGCAGGTAATTTGAAATGAAATGAGACAGTTTCTACAAGCAGATTGATTTGGGAATCTTGCCTGTTCTTCCCTTTGACCCTTGACAAGTTGACACTACAAAGATTGTGACTTTAAAAAATGATTGGGTGCAAATACATTTAGGTAGATGATTTACTATGTGTTAAAGCAAGGACAGTGCATTTAGAATGGAGCTGTGAGGGAAGGTAATTGTAAACTTTAACAACTCGTGTTTTATGTTTCTGTATCTTATTAATTATCTGACTAGGTGAATCTTCTGGTAACAGTAGACCAAGTACTGTATCTAATAAACTGCGTGTGATTCCACAGGCTCTGGATGCTGCTATTTAGAATTTTAGCTATGCAGAAATTAGTACATATGATTTAGAAATGCAACTGGAATGCTTCCTTTGATTGAGCTGCAAGGGTTAAGTCTGAAGATGAACATCTGGATGTATAGGTTTCTCAATCCAAAGATGTCTTTATTTTGTTATTCTTTTGTAAATGCAGTCATGCAAATTACAAATATTGAAATAACAAGATAGGTAACTGGCAAATAGTGAAATAACGAAGTAATGCCAGAGAGACAGAGAGATAAAATCACAATTCTATGTCTATAACTATCCTGGTCGTGCAAAGCACACCCTCTTAGTTAAAAAGAGTTATGTAGACTTTATAAGACACTGTATGGAGATTTTGAGTGCCTTTTTCTGATTTATGTAATTGAATTTTCCCCCAGACCATTATGTGATTAATTACATAATTTGAAAATAAATAGCTAAAATATATTTCTTCTGAAAAATTATCCTACAGTGATCCAGGACAGTATGTAAACCACATGTACAAATATTGCTGAAGTACGTATCATATAAACTTCATGATAATTTAAAATTGAATGTTTAATTAAATAGCAGTCCTAGAAAACATAAACTTATCTTTGGTAAGCCACCTAGCACTAAATATGCTACGAGTGTACAGTTGTAAATGCGTAATGCAAAGTAAATGGTTGCACAGACAAAGTTCATCTCTCCTCAGGTCCTTCTCGTGGTGTGTTAAAAAGGCTTTGTATGAAGCATTATTTTGAAGATGCTTATAAGAAAAATCTTATTGGTCTAGGTTCAAATTATTTAATACCTTTTTGACTGTGTCTTCACTGAACTATGTTAGAAGTATTTTGCTGAAATGTTTCTTTATGTTGTCCATTGGGTTTAATAGACGTGCCATTTAATAAGCTCTCTACCTGTAAGGATAGACTATTTGACCTTTGTGACCTGCCAGTGGTAGACATAGTATAAGATTGCTTTGTGAAATAAAGCTGTCGGTAACATCAACAAAATAAAAAATGATCGTATTCCAATACTCTCTGCTCAGTACTATGACAGCACTGAAATATGGAATAAAATTGAAAGTAGATTAGTTTTGGGTCCTAAGTCATGTTTTGACAAGATATGAGAGAGGAGAACATATCTTTGAACTTTTAGTTTTAAAGTTTTTTAATGAAAATATTTATCATTTTGTAAGGTTCCTTCTTTCTTTATCACAACGGGGCTGTATAACCTTAAAACAATCCATTCTCTTATTGTGAGGGATATAAATACTGTACTATCTTTTATATTAAACATCATAAAGGATACATGCACAGTATGAAATTGCTTGACACTTGCAAGTAAAGGACTGTCATGTTAATAAAAAGCTTATTGGAGAGGTTGAAAAATCAGTCATTAATAAGCCACATATTTTTAAACTATGTAAAGCATGTAAATACTGCAGACAAGAAGGCAGTTTTTGCCATATTTTCTCCTCTCTATTTGAAATGCTTAAGGTCTAAAGCAATAGTGGAAATAAGAATGTTTATATTGCCTCTTCTCTGCTTATTGTAAGCTTTATGTGATTAGAAAAGAATTGAATACTTTTAATTACAGTGATTAATCAAATCAAATGAAGAGTTTTGAGGGAGCAATGCTACATGACTATGAATGCTAGAATTTAGGTAACTTCCTTTCAGTTTTTTCTGAAGAAGAAAAAAAAACCAACCTAAAACCTCCCTAGAGAGGGCAAGGGAAAATCCCAAATCACCCAAATTTTCTTTGTATAATAGCTACAGAGTGTGGGAAATAGAAGGGAAGCCATATTAAAATGATGAACATAGTCTCTCAATCTTCATCTGTATGCATCAAAAATAAAAAACAAATGAATTGAAACTTCTCATTCTAGAATTAACATCATTAACTCTTTCTCCTTGTTCATATTTTTAAAATTACTTTTTCAAAAAAATGTGACAACATAGTGATATGTTTTTAAACAAATACTGGGGAAAAAAGATGACAAATCCAAAAAGTAAAAAAAAAAGCAAAAGAGAAGCTGATTCTTTTTATATTGCAGCAGAAAGCAAATTATTTCCTATTACTGTTATAAAATGCCTTTTAATTTGTTATTCTGATTTACCTCTTCTAGTCTTCTAAGTGGCCAATTTTTTGACTAATACAAATACAGGTTTCTTAATTTTATTTTAGGAAATACTTTTAAGTTAATTAAGTGGATTTTTTCATGGTGGATGTTTGTATTTGAAGCCATAGAAATAAAGCACCTTTTCTGGATGAAGTCACAATGTTTCTACGAAGGTTAGTCTTAGTTTAATTTCAACAAATCAGAATATTTTCTAAGTAGTGTAGGAAATACATGATTTTCTTTTATGCTAACTCATAAAGAAAAATATGAATGTAAAATCATGTTGAAAATTCATGTAGAATTTCTGTCTTGCACAGTGTCTCTAAGAGAACTGTAATGATGTACTTTTAGCAGAGTTTTATCTTCCTTGGAGGAGGATGTAACAACCAAGTTCAGTAAAATAATTTAAACCAATAACTAAAGTATGTTGACCATCCTCAAATTGTACTTAAGTTGTTTGAAATGAAGGAGAAAGTCTTTCAGGAGAATCTACTTGGTCTGTATTGGACTGTATTAAAGGTCTAATGCCTTTTAATGCTGTTAAGACTTTGTTCCACACCTGTAGTTTTGCCCTTTCAAATGGTGTGAAGGCAATGTAAACAGATTATGTTTTGGCCCCCACAGATGGTTTGAGATGCTCCTTTTCTGAGATCGTTGGAGGAAACACTGTTACCTTACTCTTTGAATGAGATTAATCCTGATTCCTATTAGTTTCTGTGACTGTGAGCCAGGAGCTGTATCCCCAGTAGCAGCAACTTCAGGATCATTTTAATGCCCGTGGCCAGCATCATCCTAGGATATGTGGTAGGCGTGGAGAGCATGGCATTTCAGTCATCCACAAACACCAAGGAAGAGTCTCCTGCTGGAAACAGTGTGGCCCTTTTTCAGTTTTCCTGGAGAGAGTGAACTCTCCCTGGCACAATGAGACTGTTCCCATGTGCTGTGTGACTTGGGCTGTCAGCAACAGTAGTACGTTGTGTTGTGGATTCATTTAAGCCAGAGGAAAAGGTCCCTGTCCTTCCCCCAAGTTGCCAATCAATAGTATTTCTTGTGGCAAGAATTCCTTTTTTTTTCTTTTCAGACTTATGTACATATTTTTAAACATAGTCTAGAATGCTGGTTTTTTCTGCTTGCTTGTGATTTTGCAGAAGCCTGTCCTGTTGGAGGTGAGCTGTGAGGCAATACACAACACAGTGATGAAGCTCCTGGTTGTTTTCTATAGCTATGCATTTGCTGTTTCACTTCAACATGTATCTTTGTTATCCCAATCAAACCATTCTTGCCCAAATTACAGTGATAAATAGAATTGCACAGAAAATGGGCAAAAGAAAGTGGTGTCTAGCAGGCTGCAGTTCTTTTGCATTTACACTCCTTGTCTGTCTGTGCCAGGTAATTTTTTAGTTGTTACATTGCTAACCTCATGAGATGACCCACATGGAATTACTGCTCTAGGACAAATGGACCAATCCTAAACTCTTATAAGGAGTCAGTATTTGTCAGTGCTGAGAACAATTGTTACAAAGATGATCAGAAATTTGTTACTTTAAACCACTGAAGTAAAGATTTCCAAAACTATGAGTTTGATTAGAGGCTGAGAACCTTGAAATGTGATAGGGGAGGGTTTCTTACCTTTCAACATAACAGGAAATTTAGGGTCTTATTCCTACTTGACGTGGTACGTGTTTCTTAAAAATTCTGACTTGTTTAAAAGCTGTTTAACCATATGACTCTTAATTTATTTGCTTTGCATCAAAATTCATGAAGAATTTCCAGATTCTCCATAACTGATCTGAATAATTGACTGAAAAATGGAGGTGTAAAAAATGACACGTAAAAGTTGATATTAAACAAAATTTTCAAACTAGAATAGGTAGAGTGGGAGCAGTAGGAAGGAGGAATGAGCTAGCACAAGAGATGACTGTTTAACAAACCCTGTCTCTCAGATGTAGGTCATTCATAATGCTGCATATTACTTACATGGACAAGTCTGAGTGATTTTGAACTGAGTGTCAGTATAGTCCAAACAGACTTGTGGAAGACACCTGTATGCCACTATTTTGCTTGGTCTTGGAAGAAAGCCTGGGACTGAATGAAGTACAGGGAGATGTAAATTTTTGAGTATGGATCCATTAACACAATGTTACAGGGAAACTGTCCATTAATCCATCATATCCTTTCTGAAAAGAAACCACGTTATTGCCTTTTCAGAACACTATGTTGCCTGCAAATGAACACTTGAAAAAGAATCCATGAATCATATAGTGGGCTCTGACATGGATTACTTGGCTGAAGAGTGTTTTGATTAGCAATGTGCAAAACCCTTTATTGTAAGCTCAAACTCGCTGCACACTGCATTAGAAATTTTAGCTTAGTGTCATCTGGTTTCCCTTTTGAACAGACAGAAGAGTGAAGATTAGACGTGGCGAATACAGTATAAAATATATTTAAAAACATAGTGTAAAATATATATATAAATTAGTTACTAGTAAGTATATTTCTTTGGAAACTCTTCCAATTTCGCTAAACAGTGCATACTTTCTTTTAGCAATTGATTAGCCTTCCTTTCTTTCCCTTCCCACCCCATCTCTATTCATTCTCATTCCTTTTTACAGAAAGGTGATAGTTGAATTTTGCATATTCAAAGGTGCTTTACTATTAATTGCTTGTTCTTGGACTTGCAGCTCAATTCTTTATAACATTTGTTCAGAATTCCTCAAAAGCTTTAAGTTGCACAAATAGAACTAATTTGAGAAACAGTGTAAACAAAGGGGTTTTGTAATTAGTTTTTTACGTAATGTACACAGTCACTGGGGTCCAAAACCACCGCGCCAGGAGCGGTCCCTGTCGTGCTCGGGATTCCGACGCTCCGGATCAGCGCGACAGAGAGCGGCTTTTCCTCTCGCCCTGCTCTCTGCGGCCAAGAGGTGGCAGCACCACCTGCACGGTCCGTGACCGGGCATGTTTGTAGGGGGAAAAATGGGGGAAACCTGTTAAAATGGAGATGCGTCATTGACAGCGTACAAAGAGTTTGTTAATGTAAGAGACGGTGTTATCAGAGCAGCGCTTTGCTGCCTGTTCTGTGCAAACAGAGGGACGGAAAGTCACACTAATGATTTTGAGCGTCACAGGTGTGCGTGAAACTTCAGTGGTTGAGCAAATGTCTGATTGTGTAAACCCAAATATTCTCTTACCCAGAGCAGGGCGTGGCAGTTGATAACACCAAGCTCAATCAGCTGCGTCAGCCCATGACACACTCTGCAAGTCGTGTGCTGCTGCTCCTGGTAACCCGGGCCAGAGCACTCTGCAGAATCCTTTGCTGGCTGGCTGCCATTCGCTGGAGGTTTTGATTAATAACTTCTAAGGGAAGAAAAAGAAAAGACTTCACAATGATGGTCTGTCTTCAGTTATTCTTGTAATTATTTTTGGGAGTAGGACGTGCTAAAGAAATGTTCTGCATTTTGACCAAGCCAGATTGCTTTGGAGAGCAAACTTTTTAGCAGCTATTGCTGCTATATATCTCATTTATGATTACAATGAAATTATCTGAAATACAGCTTATTTGTATTGTACTGAGTAGTTTGGGTGTTGGTTTTTTTTTTTTTTTTTTTTTAGGATATATGTTTATTTCTTCCTTTCCCCTGCCCTTATTCAGTAAAGTCAATGCTACTGCGTGAAAGAAGCGCATTTTTCCCTTCTGCTTCTGGCAAGTGCTTTCCCATTCACTGTTTCTTGACCTTGCTCGCATGGTGGTTTTGGAGGAAGAGGCCTTGTAGTTTTGCCTTTCAAAGACCTCACACACTGTTTTTCATCTTTCCATTGGTAATTGCGATAGTGAAATGCGCCTCGTTATGTGTGTAACTCCCTTGTAGCTGGCTCCAGTGCTTGTTTCAGAGTTAAGTTCGCAAATAGAATGCCCATGCTAGTGCTGGTGGTGTGTGTTAGCAGCCTGGATCACTCTTTCATCGTGTTTCTAATATAAACGAATGTTAAAGGGATTTATAAAATGCCTCCTATTTTCTCAGTCACAAGAAAATGGTAATATACTTGGGCATTGAGAATCACAGGAAACTCCTTAGCAATGAGAAGCATGTTGCTTTCCCCCATGGATGAATGAGCTGTTCTCCACTGCAGTTCATGTCCCAATTGACTTGGGGAGAGAGACAGGAGACCATAATGATGAATGAAGCCGTGTGTCCCAGATGACAGTGTTGTTCACTTATAAAGTGCTACGGGTTATTTACTGATTTTTTTTTTTTTTTCCCCTCAAGGTTACTGCTGTACATAACACAGGTCAGATCTATACAAGAAATACTGTAGTCTAAGGTGTTTCTAGTAGTTCTTTTGCTGCCCTTTCATCTCCTCCCGCTCTTCTTTCCTTCTCTTCTCCCCACCCCCTTCTGTTAGAGGTAGAGTTTAGATGATGACAAACCCCATCTATCTGACCAGTGCTGGATCTGCTTGTACAGCTCTGTGTTCCTGCAATGCACTATGTAGCAATTGTGTGTCAGCTCTAAAACAAAGTTTATGATGTTTTTGAAGACTCTGTTAGTTCTTGTCAATGCTAACCTAGAAACAGCAACAGCAATTCACTGCTCTGTGAAGTTAGTTTATGGATCTGGTGGTGCTTGGCGGGAGGACTGTAACCCAGACACAGTGGCATTGTGCAGAGGAGAGATCAAAAAGGAGTGGGGTGGATTTTGCAGTGATTAAAGAGCTGAGAATATTGCATGGCTTTGCCACTATGGTCAAGCCTCTGGTGGAACTGCTCGTTCATGCCACCAGTTAGCAGCCAGTGGAGGTAAGCAAGGTAGAAATGCTGCAGGAATAATGGTTTTCCTGCCACATCTATTTACCTGGGATTTGTATCTCCCTAATTCTGAAAGGGATTTCTATTGGATGAATTAAAAAACAGGTCAAAACAGTAATTTCATGAAGCCTTGTGATGTATGTCAGCAAGATTTTTTTTTAATTATTTCTATTTTGAATATCACTTTTTTCTTTTTTGTGTAATCATGAGTCTAGGTGTTACTTATGCATTATTGCAGCTGTTGAAAAACTGAGAAACATGTTGTAGTCCTCTCTTCAAATATGTTATTTTTCTTTCTGCCTCATCTGGGCTTCAAGCCCACAATATGCGAGCACTATCAATCATGCAGGTGTTTATTTAGTGCTCTGTGGAGGCAAGGAGTACTATAGAAGGGCACCTGAAGTGCAGGGTCTTTGGAGACTTCTGTCGCATCACATAGGATGATAATGCTCAGCCCTTGAGTTTCTGACTGCATGGCCTGTGTTCAGTAAACCACCTTACTCCTCCAATTGAACAGAGGTATATAACGATATACAACAGAGCTAGAGAACTAAATGTGGAAACAAAACAAAACCAGAACACTGAAACAAACAAAAAAACCCACCCAAATGTGCGTCTTGAGAATTGCACCGAAGCTCTGGACATTTGTGATTTGAATAAACACACAAACAAGGTCATGTGTGCACCAGTCTGTGCAGGTAACAAAGAGCTGTTCTTCATATGGACAGGTTTTTGTACATAACAGTAGTGCCTTTCAAATACTGCCTTGTGGTACTTCAGTATAATGCTTTCATGAGAAGATGAGGCTTCACCAGTGTGATATTCATCCTCTGTATTGAGAAGAAATGCAGCTAAGTGTTGCTTGGCTTGTTCCAGCTATTTCTGTGCAGGGCAGCTGTATACAGCATTCTCCCTTTTCTTTTTATATATATGGACGTTATAAAGGCCTTTTTTTTGTAGTTTGACACAAAGTTCTGTATTATATCTTTTCTCTCTGAAAATGAGCACTGTATCATGGTAGCATTAGTTCAGCTTCAAATATTTTGTTGCTTGGGTATTTTTTTGGACTGTCAGGCAAGCATTCTGCCATGGGCATAGTGCCGCTGCAGGTGCCCTATCCTTGGCTTCTTTTGGGGTGTATGGTAAAATGCATTTCAGCCATTCATTTTTTCTTATTTGTAGTTAAAAGGTTTTAGAGTCAAAGTGGGAGGAGTGGGATGTTCTGCTGCTGCAAGCTTTCTGTTACTGCCATAGTGTGCTGATGGACCTGCGTTGGGAATTTTTCTAGAGATGGTGGTTTGTTTGGGTGATTGTTGCTGGTATAAATGCTATGAAAAGATATTACAGGAAAATAAGCAATTATTTAATTTCTGTGTAATGTAGAAAAGGAGAAGCTTCTGAGAGAAAGATCTCAGTGCAGCTGCTTTGCTTTGCTGAGTGAGAAGAGAGGAAGCCCCCAGGGTAAGGATTTTGGAGCTTTGGTGTTTGGATTTTGTATTAAAGTTGCTCCTGACCATGTCACGTGTGTTATTTGTTTTATTAGAGTATGCTTTGCAGTGTTTGGTGAGGCTGGAGCTGCTGTGTAGGGGTAGTTTAGAAGTGGTGGGATAAACAGGCCTCGCCTTGAACACAAATGATGTGACTAGCTTCAGTGGAAGGGGAAAACCCTTATTTTTGCAATAAAGCATTAATAGTACATACATACAAGTTATGCTGCCAAACAGAAGACAAGATGTGTCCTGAGATAATTAATAAGTGGGTTTTTTATTTAATCAGGCTATTGACTTGGCCCACAACTATCCTGCAGTCAGTTGCTGAGCTCATATCTTTCTTACTGGTGCTAGATATCACGATTTACTGAGTCCAGAGTGGTTTTATATGCCATTAGCCTTGGTTTAAGGATGATGATATTTAAAGGGGGAAAAAACAAAAGTGATTTTGACATTCTAGTGGACATGTTTGAAAGGTCCTCTCCCTTAGTTACATCTGAGAAGATTGTGCTGGTGTAATACCCTCTTTGCTTGCTATGATTTCAGTAAGTGTTTGCCATTGTAACAGAAGAGTGTGTTCAAAATTGAGGTTACCTCTACTGTTTCATCTCTGCTGTGGTTGTGCTACCTGGCCATGACGCTTACCCTCCTTTTGTCCCCTGACCTGCATGTTGATGCAAAAGTGACTCTTTCATACAGGACAGAACAGTGCAGCCAGTGCCCTCTTTCCAGGAGATCAGGTTCTCAGTCTGGGAACATCCTTCTTCCTGTGTTGAGGGGCTGACAAGTAGAAGAGCCTTGAGGGCCATGGTCAAGTCTTCCTCTGAATCAGGTGTCAGAGGAGGTTGAGAGATATTGACTTGCTGGCACTTACAATCCCTTGTGTGTTTTGGGGAAAAGCAGGGGACGGGTTACCTGTGTAAGTTCTTTTTTCTTTTTTTTACCCTTTCCCTCTTCCTCTAATTCTAACTAATCTATCCTTGTCTCAGTGCTGCCAGGAGGGAGTGTATCAACCAGCTCAGTGCTGTGTGCCCTCATTGCAGTAACTCTCTATAGGGAAGAGGACAGGGCAGAACTCCCTGTTTGCTTTCATCTGATTGCAGAGCCATGGATCCTCCTCTGCACTCTTGGCCACCTTTAAGCCCTGTTGAGGCAGTGCAGACTTCTCCTCTGGTCCATAGCTGTTGTAATATTGTCCATGAATTCCAAGTGCAAAGGCTTTAATAGCTTTGCAGTAATGTGAGGTACAAATGCAGTGTCTGTTGCATTACAGAATCCCTGACAGCAATACCCACACTGGGAATTGTAATTGAGGTCCTGTAGTGGTAGCAAGTTTCTGGATCATGTCATGCAGGGGTAATAGTCTGATTCTGCAGCCCAAAGGGAGCAAACTCCAGAGGAAGGGGTTCCAGATGGCTGACCATGGTTCATTTGGCTCAGTTTGTTGGAATTGCAGTGAGCAAATGACTGAACTCTACTTTAATAAAGCTTTGTGGATACCAGGACAAAGGAGTTGAGGAGAGTATAAGGTATGACAAGAAATTGAGCCAGGCTACTTAGCTGCATATAGCTCCCAGGAGTATTGCTGATGTTGCTGTGTCTGAAGGTTTATCACTTAGACATTTATCAGGTGCTTATGCTTCAAACAAGGAATTCAGGTAGAAGGTTTCAAATTTTTTATATCTGTATATAAAATATATAACTACATATATATTTATATATATTCTTTTTTTCCAGAGGGAAGCTATTTTAAAATTTGCAATTGCAATAATCTCTATATGTGTATTCAGATTTCAAATAATGACTCTATCCCTCAGGTTTAGTGACTGATCTTCATTTTGTCTTTGAAAATGGAGATAAACCAGGCGATGTAAAATGTGTTGCTTTCTTGAAGGTCCTGATTCTGCAATCCTTACATAGAACAGTATTTATCTGAATGAATAGTACCATTGTAGTAATTTGCAGGAATAATTGCTCTTTGGTTTAGTAAGGGTGACAAAGTTGAGCTTTAATTTGCAATGGCTAGGACATGTGCTAGTGATTTTCTCTTTGCTGCACATAAACAAAGAGTCAGCACAGAAGTATACAGTTTAAGGTTTTTCCGTGTTGGTATTTTGTTTGGTTCTGTGGTATTAAAGGAAAAATGTTCTTAAGACAGCATTTCCATCATATGAGAATGTTTGTCTAGACTTGTTAAAACAGGGATGTATTTTTCTCTCCCTCCTCCTTTAAATAAGCAGAACATCGGTGTCTGAAAGGTTCCGACACTTGAAACTGCTTCTCATCTTGGGAAAAAGAAATGGGAAGACAAGTACAAATTTAAAAGAAAAAATGTTGATGAAAGCTTAGAATGAAATACTTCCTTTTGAAGAAATAGTGAAATCAAGGTTTTTCATGGAGATTTTGCAGTGACTATACTTGAGCATACATGTTGTGATATAAAAAAAACCCTACTGCTTTATCACACCTCTCAGCTGTAGTTCAATTTATTCAGATCAGTGGAAAGCCAATCACTCCTTCCTTTCCATCTTTCCTGACAATATCAGGTAATAGTGTAAAGGCAAACCCTCACCCCAAACAATGCCCACCCCTCCTCCAAAACAAACAAACAAGTAAAAATCACCTCAAACCAAACAAAAAAATCACAAACCAAACAAAAAATTAATTCTTTCACAACACAGTTTCAGTTTCCTCAGCCAGTTTACACAACTTTTTCCATTGCCTCTAAGAAGAAACTCCTGCCTCTGAAGGAGATAGGAAATGCAGGGGCTTATTCACCTTGTGTGAAACCAGAATAAATTCAAGAAACAGAATCACTGAGGATGCAAGAATTCCTATTAACATTTGAATAAATGACAAAACTAAGTTAGGACTTCCTCTCATGATGAGCGATGGGGGCTTTTCTTTCTAGTAAAATAAAAAATTCTTATCCTCTACTCAGGGTTTTGTATTTTTGTTTATGAAAGAGCAGGGATTAGTGAGAGAACAACAACATGTTGAACTTCAGGGTTCCTGCTGCTGGGTGCTCAGGACAGAGATACCTAACTAAAAATGTTGAATTCTTCTTAAAACCATCTTTTTTGAGTGCATTTCTGTCATTTTTATTCTAGTGAAATGCTCTTCTGAACAACAGTGCTCTTTGTTTTGGTGGCATAGTCCCATTCCAGTCTGGTTCACTAAAAGCCACCCATGGAAGAAAGGACCTGACATTTAGAAATCTTGTATTGTCACAGTGAAAAGGACCTTCTTTCCCCCACAAACTCTGCATACTTATTTTGTAGAATAAGTCAACTTCAATTAGTTTTTTCATTGTGAAAGGAAAAGTGTAATATGTAAAAATAACAATGTCACTTTTTCTATTGTAACATCTGTTAGATTTCTTTTCTTTGACATGTGTTAAATGTTTTTCTTAAGGGAATGTGTAAAATAGTGCTACAGCAAGGTAAATGTAGATCTGTTCCTGAAGAAAATACTTTATTTGGCATTTGCTTGCTGTATCAGCTATCCTTTATCACTGAGTTTCCTCTAGTCTCTTCTGGTAAATTTAGCAAACTAGACAACAACCTCTTTTAATTAATATTTGTTTAACTTGATATGATCTCTTCCCCCCTGCCCCCCCCTCCCCAGTTTAAATGACTGTGTAAGTATGAGAGCGTTTGGAGAGAGTGGAACACAGTGCCGTCCTCTGGACATCGCAGTACCCTGTGATCCGGTCCCCTGTGTGAAAACACTGTGCTGCTGAGTGGGGTGAGATCCCTGGAGGCCACACCAGTTTAGTTGTTGGCAGTGTCACATGGAGAGATAACAGCTCTAGTTCCCCTGCAAGCTTTGCTCTTCACACACAGACAGATGTGATGCTCAGGTTGAACTGCATCCCCTCCTGTACTGGGCTTGAGATCTGCTGTTGTTGCAATTGGGGAAAAAGGTGCCATTTAGCTCCAGGTTGTGCTTGGAGCTTGTACTTTGGGTTCCTTAAGGACTGAGCATTCTCCCTGGACTCTTCTGAAGAAATAAGCATGGAGCAACTTACAGCACCCCAAATACCATGCTGGGAACCCTTTGGGTTTCTGCCTGCTTGGGAGGAGGAACCTGCTTGACTCTTGCCTGAAGGGACTAGAGAGTTCAGGTGTTTTCCAGCCTTTCCAACCGCATTATCTAAAAGTCTCTTAATTATGCATGCACACGCAATGCTCTGAGACAATGTATGCATCTGGAAACTTAGACTGGAGACTGTATTCACTGGAGTTGTTGTTTTCCAATTGCAGAGAAAACATGTTTTTAATTCTTACTTCAGGTGAGTTACTGTTAGACAACCTTTAAACAGAACTCTTTAAGAGATATGTTTAAAGCTATATTATCTGAGTGTGCTTTCATATGGGAGGAGCTTTAGCAACAATTATATTACATATAATTTCAAATTCAGATTTGAAAGTCCCTTAAGAGACTCTCAATTCTACTGCACTCACTTGGTTTTGAGCAGCCTTTTGCCTGTGAGAATCCAGGACAAATGCAGGAGGAACACTGAGGGATTGTGAACATTAAGGCTTAAAAAAAAGCACAAAGCTCTAGCTATGAAAGTATTAATAAATCTCTGTGGCATTTCTTGTAAGTGGACTTTCTTGTGCATTAAACTGGTATGTAGGGATATAGCTACGTTTTCTTGTCCATGTTTACTCCCTTCCTTCTGCTGAGACAGGGGTGTACCTGCTATGATGGGAACATTTATTCAGCTGGACTGAAACCATCAATTCATTTTTGCAGAGGTCACCAAAAATCCATCAGGTGGTAATGACACTCAGTCACTACTGATGTGGCCTGGATGCAAGCCAGTGATCTAGAGGGGAAAAGCAGCCTAACCCATTACCAATCCCCTGGAGCCATTGAGCCCCCCACTTCTTGCTCATCTTTCTGCTTCTACAGCTCTCATAGGTTAATCTTTCTTTTTCTATGTCTAATGTGATAATCTTTCTTCTCTTACTTATCTGCTTTTGACTTTCATGGCAGTATGGAGTGACAAACATCCTCAGCATTTTTCCTTCTGATGCAGATGATATTAGTCAGTAGTGCAATGGTCAATAGGGGTTATTAAAGAAAGAATGGAAACAAACAAACAAAAAGAGTCAGAGAGAGAAGGGACAAAAGTCATTAGAAAAAGGCAACTCTTTATTTTAGACTTTCACACTAGTAATAACAGCTCAGTGTTTTAAAATTTGTATCTTCTAATGAGAATATGGTTATGAAGGCCTGTTGCCTATATACTGTGCCTGTGGTAAAGTGTCCTCTAATTCAGGGCAAAATAGGGAAGCAAAAATAGCCACCTTAGCTACTACAGGAAATTACCTTGGGAATTTGTGCTTTTCTGGCTCTAGTGTTTGTGGCAGTGATGTGGAGATGTCCAGAGTCATCTGAGTGCTGAGAACAGTCCCGCTGTACTAGTGGCAGCCGTGTTTGAGCAGCTCAGCCCTGCTGGCAATCAGTACAGCACTGTGCTTGGGGGGCTGAGCTGCTTCTGGTGCTTGTGTTGGATTGAAAACCTGGATGTCAATGGGGCCCAGTGATGAGAACTCAGACTGGGATTCAAAATGGGATACTGGTAAAGATTTGCCTGGACTATGTTCATTTTGACTGAGTAAACCCCATGAATTCTTCCTGATTTTTCAATTGTTCCTCCTTACAGCTATACTGTATAACTGCACCCAAATGAGTATTTCTAAGAAAAAAATCTAAAGGAGGTACAAACTATTAAGTTGCACAAGTATGTATTCTGGAACAGGGTTTGCAGCCATTCTGAGAATACTGTGTTACTGCTGGAGTGTACCTAGCTAGGGAGAGAAAATAATCTGTGACAAATTAATAGCTTGCCGGAGTTGCTGTGAATACTTTGGGAGGAGTATGTGTGCTGAGGTGATTTTCCCTAACAAATTAGAGTCTATTTTTATGTGCTTTGTCAACCTAAAAAAAGCTTTGTTTCTGAAATTAAGTCTTGTTGCATCACTTCAGATTAAAATGGATCCTTTGCCCTTTATTGTGCAGTATTCTGGTGAACTGGAAGTTATAATAGGAACATCTCCCCTTGAATCCTGTGTTGCTTTCCTCCCGTTCTTCCCTTCCAAATTAAAGAAACCTTGGCCTACTGTTTCCATTTAGCAGAAATTGTTTTAAATTAGCCTGGAGGTGTGGTTACTCCTGTAATCCATGGCTTGTAAACAGACGATCCTGCCAATACCCTGCACAGGGTATTTCAAGCTGATATGAAGTGGACTCATGCCAAGAATTTTTTGTAGGAGTAATTAAGTCTATTTTTCAATGTCATGCTTTGCTCTATGCAGACTCAGTTATAAAATAGTCCTGGAAATAATCTTGAGCCTTCTGTGAGGAAGTAAGTTCAAAGTGTTAAAAATTACACTACAGCAAATGCAGCAAATCTCTTTTCCCCATGTAAGCAGCTTGTTATTGGAAACTTCCTTTATTTTATATATGTGAAATCTGAAATTGCTGTAAATGAATTGGTGCAAAACTGATAGAGTCACCACTTCCCTCTTGCATTTTATTACAACTTGTATCTTTTTCAGGAACCATTTGCGCTTATCTGTGTAGCTTTAAATACTGTCCTGGCAAATAAACATTTCGTTTCAGTAAACAATCCCCAGAAATAGATTTTTACCGCAAGTAGTTTGTTTTTAATAACACATGCTGCCTCTTTGAGTTAGATTCCTAAAGGAACAGTAAAATGAATTTCTATCAGAGCATCTGACTTCCCTTCTTTGTCAACCTTTTCACAGATGTGTTGGATTCCCTGTAGTTACAGGTCAGCTTCTGTTTATTAAAAACTAAATCAAAACAAACCAAAAGAAAAAAAAAACTCAAAAAACAATGCAATGGGGAGGGAGAAAAGTAGTGCACATATACCAAGATAGGGATTCAGATGCAAATTGAAAACTTTAAGTCCGAAGCAATTTCTTTCAAGTAAAAAAATGCTGACTTCCAAGCCACAATTTCAAATTCTTGAGTGCGGTGCGAAAGCTCCTGTTAGGAAGTCAGCATTATGATTCCTTATGGTGTCTGTTTTAGTCAAAGGGCAGTTTTCACTGCCATTTTGCAGTTACCAGTATTTTTAAAGAACGCATGGAATTTCTGAGAAGCTGATTTTGGACATGTATTTAATGAGACAGTCGTTTCACTGATTTGCATAGGGCAGGGAGGTGCTGGCACAGGAATTCTGTAGTGTGGACAGGGAAGTGTGCACAGGACCCTGCTGAGCTGGAGCAGAACGAGGTGCTGCCCAGCGGGTATGTCTGCGAAAGCAGAGGAGCACGAGGGTCCAGAACCAAAGTGCGTTCAAGGCAGTGGAAAAATGTCTCCCCCTAGTTAAATGGGCTTTGTGTTGTGCTGTGGGTTTTGAGGAGCAGGAAGGCTGGGGAGAAGGTAAGGTCTTCTGATGAATTTGGAACTCACTGAAATTATCCAAGACCAGAGCCTGGAGCTTGGAATAGCAGCCTGTCTTTCTAAAACTGAGTTCTAGGGTCACAGGTAGTTTTGCACTCAAATTCAGTGATGTGTTTTATCTTTTGTAATTTAGATTTTATATTTTCATGGAGGTGGGCATGTTTGAATAGTGATCGTAAGTTTTTCCCCAGTCTTTTTTAGTTACTTATAAATTGTGATTCAATAATTCATTGCATTCAGCACTGATATATGGCAAACAACTGTGGCCACTGTCGCTTTTTCCTGGGAATCATTTTTGCATCAGGTTAATCTAGTTGTAAGGTATTTACATAAGTACAACTAAAAGTGGGACTGGACCAATTAACATTTTATATTTCTCCCTTTTGTTCTTTATTTGATAGCATGCTGTGTGTAACATTTACTACACATTTATAGTGGGTGATATTCAGATCTCCTTCAAAGTAGTGTAAAACAAAACAAGATTTGCCTGGAAGAGATGACAATATATTCAAATCAGATTCTGCAGCAGAAAGGTCCCCTAGAACTTGTACTTTTTTACGTATGTCCTCTTGGAAAACATACAGGCTTGTCATCCATTTTCAGAAAAAATTTCAGCTGTGAGATTTTTGTGAACCAAAGAGAAAAAAATCAATCCTCTGCAGATTCATAGTGCTTGTATATGAGGATTAGGCTAATGCAGATTCACAGGCAAAAATCAATATAGATTTCTGAAATCCCTTCTGCTAACGATGGAACTGATCATGCAGTTCACAGGCTTAATTATGTATCTTCTTTATGAGACAATAGTAATACCTCTTCACATGAGCATACAAGTTGAATTTAAGCTTCACCCTACACTAATTTTTTTCCTACCGGGAAAATATAAGTAAAATACTAAATATTACTTGCTTGATCAAAGAGTAGGCCATTGTATATTTTGTTCACAATAACCATACTGTAAAAAATAGATTAACTTCTCCCATCTCTCCTCCAAAACAACAAATACATAGAGTATTTCCAAAGTAGCGTTGTCTATAGAAACTGCAGCATTTAGCAGAGGTTTATGGTAATTAGAGTAATTATCACTCAGATTCTCTGCTTTTATAGAGTAATATGGCAGAGACCTTGAAATCTGAGAGCAATAAACATTTCTCAAGAGGAACTAAGGACCCATTTCTTTTAAAGGGCTGTAAGTTTCATGTGAAATCCCCCACGTTGTTCTGAGGGTTACTGAGGAGCTGAAATGCAGTGAAACCACTGGTGGGTTTTTGTGCCTACAGATTGCAGAATGGTGCTCCAGGATGGAGTTGTGTGAAGGCACAGAGGGTGCAGGGGTGATTCACACCCCAGTAAAATTTACATTCACCATAAGCACATTGGTGGCTGTAACAGATGGGCCAGTCCTGGGAGCTTTTGCACTGCCTGCCCCGCTTCACTCTGGGACATCCCAGCCCTGTTGGTATTTGTCAGGTTTCTCTCCCCTGAAAAGTTTCCCTTCCTTCCTTACTTCAGTTTCTCAGAGAGTAATCCTGAGTTTCACTGCACATTCTGTTGAATATCAAATAACATATTAAGCTAAATTTCTACCTTCCCGCCTCTTTCATGTCTCTCATTTCTGTCTGTCATCCACCCACCACAGCTACAAGTATTTCAGGTGTTTCTGCAATGGCATGTGGTTCTGCATTAAGGTGGAACTCTTGCTGTGGTCCTGAATGAGAAGGAATAAGCTGAGAAGTTTTGTTACCAGCTTCTTTGCTTTGATGCACCTGGAGAGGCTAGAATTTGTTTTATTTGGTACTCTGAAGTACAAGTAAGGTTGCCTGCAAGTATGCATCCAGGAAAAAAAAATTGCCACCTATTCATGACTTTTTTGGTTTGTGTATTTTTTTTAAATGAGAAAAAGTTATGTGAAAACAAACACTTGGGTTAATATGATGTGTTGCTGAGCTTGAGATGCATCCGTTCTTTGTTGCTTCTAGGATAATGCAGCATATTGCTGGATTAAAGAAGAGGCCCAATTTTAATTCCAACTGTAATCACGTGATTTTTTTTGTGACTTGCAAAGGCTGATGAGAAATGGATTTAGAATACAGGATTTGAATTTTATGACCTTGATATTTTCCTAAAAGGGAGCTTTAAATTGCCACTTCTTTATAGATTGTACTGGATGTGCAATGTTAATGGCAGCTGGGCACAGCTGGTGTTGGTTAGGATCATCTTCTCGAGGAGACTGCACTATGTGACTGCAGTACAGAAACAGAATTTGTTAGGTGTTTAGAGTAGTTGAAATTAACCGATTAGGCCTGAAATTGTAATTTTGAGATGTAATATGTTTATAACATGGTGTGCAAAAGATGTTTTAGCTCATGGTTGAGAGCTAAAATGAGGTGGTGATGATTAAGCTCAGATGGACGAAAACTGTCTAGATGGAAGAAAACTGTCTAGATGGAAGAAATATAGACCTTTAGAGCCTTTTCAGAATTTTAGATTGAGTTTGCCTTGTATCCTGCCATGAAATGGCAGAATACTTAGTGTTCAGAGGGAGATTTTTCTGTTTTGGAGAATTTTGTTATTTTCAGTGTTACACTGAAGTAATATAGGAGGGGATTTACACTGAGAATAAAATCAATGGATGGGAACTTCCATGCTCTTTCAAGTGTACTCAGTGTTGTCCAAAACAACGAAATCTCTTGACCTCCTGAATGCTTCCAAATACTTTTCCCATTTCCTTACCACACCTTTAAAATATAAACATGCCTCCTCTGTACTTGATTTTGCTTCTCTTCTTTCAATTGTTGTTTTGTTGGTACAAGCAGTATTCTCTCTCTTTTTAAAAAATTTTATCCTTGAGCTTCAAGGTTTTAGTCAATGCTTTTCTGTTCTTTGCCCACTTTCCTTCATTTTCCCTCTTACTTGTTCCTGTTCAGTCCACTCTGCAATAATTCTTCCACATTCTCATCCTTTCTTTCCTTTCTTCCTGTATTTTCTCTGTGACTTCTTTCTGCATTTGAAACTTCGAACTGTATTTTCGTGTCAATGACATCTAAATGTCCTCTGAAATATTTTCACATTTTTCTGGGTTTTTGTTTGTTCCATGTTCTTGTTATCTCCAGCTCAGTCCCAATCACTGTTAGTTGACTCCACCAGCTCCATTGCCCTTCTCTGGACACACTCCAGCCTCTTTGGCCACTCGGGCAATGTCCAGCATCTCTCCTCCTGCACCATGTACAGTCACTACCTTGACTCCAGTCCCTTTTATCCTCTCATAATAACTTACTTGCTCCTACTTGTCATTGAGTACAGGGAGAGAAAGGAAGTGAAAACAGCAACACCTTCCCTGTTCAACCTCCTTGCTTGTGGTGAATTATGGAAAGTAAGAGCTGTGCTCTAACAAATGTAAAGGGGAAGGATATCTGTTCTTCCCGTGGTCTTTTTGAAAAAAAACAAAGGAAAAAGTGGTAGGAAAAAAGGCAAGGAGAAGCAAACAGGTACACAAGAAGCTCTGCGCAGAGGAGCTTGGTGAGGGGAGTGGCACCGATCTGCCCCACGAGGCACCGAGTGCTGCTGTAGCAGGACTTGCACTTTTCCGGAGTTTTACCTGTATCACACCTAATGCTGACGGTGTGCGCAAAAGTGGCCTGTTGGGATCAAGCATCACCCCTTGCTAGACAGTCGCACCAAGCACAATGTTTTTTGCCATAGCCTAATGAGAGAGGTCGCTGGCCAGAAGAGGTGGTAGAGAGCCACGCTCCATACTATTTGGGCAGCTGCGTGGGGCAGGGAGATCAGTTCCTGCTGCTGAGCTTGTGCAGCATGAGAGGAACTAAACCAGCCATCTATACAATCGCCTCATAGATACTTTACAATTAGAGGCTAATTTACTGCTGAAGTCCTGTAAAATAATTCATGCAAAATGCTGATGTATAGATTTGTGTTGTGGGATGACAGGCATCATACAAGTAAAGCAAATCATAACTGTCTCATGTGAATGTTGATTAAAAAGAAGCACTAAAATATGAAGCGGTGGCTTGTTAAAACAGTATTGAAGGAATTGTTAAACTTCCTAAGTCCATCTCATTAGCTGTTCTCTGTCCTTTGGGTTTACCTAGTACTACCTGCTTTATACAATATTTCTGCTGCAATCATTAATAATTTCAGATACTACTTTAGCTGTTTCCAAGCTCAGATTCAAAGTGTACGTGGCACATACTGCTTCCTGAAACCCTACATGCTTAGCAGTAGACATTTCTCTCTTATATTTACTCAAATAGAAGTGGATATAGTGAGTTTTTTTCTCAAATTTTTCCTCTGACTCCTGTGACTCTGACTCCAGTAAGTAATGCCAGTAGCATGGGTAGATGGATCTGACAGGGTTGAAAACTAACAGCATGTCAGACGCTTTTCTCCAATGAAGGCTATAGATCAGAGCTAGGAATCTGCTGGAGCCAGAGAGGGTGACAGGGGAATAACATCCCTTTCTCTTCCATCGACAGGGGTAATAACTCCTGGCTCCCTAGGGACAGATTGTAAAAGCCAATAGCCAGAAGCTGTGAAGCAGGGAGGGTAAAAGAATTGAAAATTAAAGAGGGAGTGAAAATTTTGAGTAAGGCTTTAGTGAGATGTTGGAATGAACCATCAAGTGTCATTCTTTTAATTGCCTTATTGTTGATAGTCATGGTTCTTGAAATGTTGGAGTTTTTTTTAGTTTACAAAGTTAGAATATTAGTAAAATACTAATTAAAATTATTAAACTATGCCATGCATGCTTTTATGTGTAGCTCGGTATCATATATTCTATACTAAATTTTATTATTGAAAGTATGTAGAAAAAATGTTTTACAAAGACTGCTTTTAAATTAAATCTCTTTGAACAGTAAAAACTTTGTCAATATCATAACCATATAGAGACATATTTTGAATATGGTGATGCTGTACACTGTATAAGAATCTGTTCAGTAATTCAAATGACTGTGCTATTTAGAGCTGCTCTCTCTCCATATATAAAATTTCACGTTGTTGAATCTTTTGTAGTTCACAAGTACTTAAACTTTGGCTGCCTGTGTCCAGGAGGAGTGTTCTAGTCCTACTATATTTTACTAATGTTATGATACCTGCATTATGCCATGAGCCTTTAATTAATTTCTTTGTGGAGCAGTAGCTTTTAGCAGGTTAATGGCAAACACTTGAAGAACTGTAACAAAAAGGCACAGCTCCTGGACTTTTAAGAAATGGAAGTGCTTAAAAGTGGTATTTTTTATCTGAGTTGTTCTTGCTTAGTTTTTAAACTGTGACTGGTGTTTAGTTAAATCTTTTACAGACTCAGTTCACTGAAGGTGACAGAAGTACTCACTTGAGCTCAATGAAAAGTAGACATGACAGTAAATTTTTCAGTCAGAGACAGGAGATCTTGTTATAGGAGTCAGTATGGGGGTCAGGGCAGAGCCTGTTGATGATTGAGGAAAAGAGAAGTAAATTCATTCTGCTTCATGCACTTTGTCAAGTGCCAGTAGCTTACCATTGAGAACTAGTCACCCGTTCTAGTCTTACGGCCCTAGAGGTCACTCATTTGATATAAATCATAGTGCTGCATAGGCTCAGCAACCTATTGCCATTCGAGATGAAATAAAAAAAGAGGAATGCTTCATTCTGAATTGAAATGACTGTGAATATCCCACCACATGTTGCTGTTTAATGCAATATGTGGTTAGATATTGATCTCCAAAATCAAGTCATTAAAATGTGCAGTTTTTGTTTATTGGAATGAAGCAATTAAATGGTTCAGTTATGCCAGACCTTACCTTTTCTGATGAAAACTATTGATTTCTTGCCACAGCTTTATAAGCGACAATGTTTTTGATTACTCTTGACAAACCTCCTTGGAGTGTTAATTAAAATTGTACCAGATGAGCAGGTGTGGGAGATCATTAGATCGCCCGGATCACACACTACACTTCATATTCTGCAGACTTGCATAATGAATAGGGCACAAGAGGGGAAAAACAATATCTTCATCAGCAGAATTAGCATCTACTCTCTCTTTTCTTTTTTAACCAGGTGACATTACATTTTACAGTACATTCATCTATCATCTATTGAATAACTTCTTCTGCATCCGATTAATTTAAATTTCTTTTGAAATATTCCATTGCTCCACAAATGCAAAAAATTAAATACATAACTGCTTTGTGTGTGAATGCTCATAAACTTGTGGTACCCACTGCATTCTTCCAAAAACAAAGCAGAAACTTTGACATTTTCTGAGACTAGACATTTTAATAACATCTGCATTTTTCTTTTGCTTAACTACATGAATGTATGAAATAGTATGAGAACTATTGATTATATTGGTTTTCAAAGAACAAATTATTTCATGATTTATTAATTTACAATAGATTTCTTGTTGATGTAATAGTAATTTTCTTATGCCTTAATATTATGCTAAGAAAATAACAATGTGTTGCATTTGTTGTACTTGTTCACAGAATATGCTGAGTTAGAAGGGATCCATAAGGATCATTGAGTCCAGCCCTTAGCTCTGCACAGGACCATCCCCAGCAGTCACACCATGTGCCTGAGAGTAACAGTACAAGGTTGGTGTATGCTACTGATTATGGAGCCTGCTCTGAAGGGCTGTTCTGTTGAATAGACAGTGTAAAGGGGAAAAAAAAGGAGTTAAAAGAACTAGGAAAATCAAGGATGTAATGTAATTAAGGATAGTATGTTCATCTGGGCAAAATATGTGATCATAAACTTCTTGGCCTGTAAATGAATAGCTTCAATTTCCATTAACACCACAGGTGAGTCATCAGCTAACTGGAAGCTTGTGTGATGTGTTTGTAGCTCTGTCCAAATCTTACTAAACTGGCAGTTTGGGACTTAAAGGTTTTGAACTAATGGGAAANNNAAAAAAAAAAAAAAAGGGTTGCCTTCTCTGTGCCTGTCTGTCTTTCTGGAAATTTAGATAAAACTTACTGTGTTGTAGTTGCAGTTCTTAGTATTTCAGCACTTACTTAATATTTATAAAACTATTTGAAATCCTAGCATAAATGTAAATACAAATCACAGACATGATATATATTTCTTAATGCTTAATTGGCTGTGCATTATGCTTTCCAAAAATCTCTCCAAAATGGGAGTAATGTTGAAAAGGTGATCCTGTGTGACCTGTTCCTATTGCAGAATTAGAAAAGCTAGCACATTGCAACAAAGGAAGGGGAGGTTTAGAAGTTACCTACACATCAGAAATGAAGTTATATTATTGTCTTCCAGCAGAAATCCTGCTGAAAAAGTTGAGTTGTCCCGTTGATTTTGAGCTGGATACTATTAACTTCAGCTGCAGTGACTCCTTTACAGTAATAGTGGTCTGTATTTGCATGTTGTAATTTGATCATGTTTTTGAGCTTGAATGCAGAAGATGTTGATCACCTTTGTGTTTTTTAACCTGATTCTCTAAGATATGTATATTTTTTAAGTTATGTAAAGCATTCTTTAAATTAATGATTTTACTACTTGCTGACTTCAGTCAGAGGCATTGCTTCTTTTCATTACATTTGAAAAGGATGACATTAATTCAAATGCATATAATTTGCAGGACAATTTTCTGTAAATTTCCAATATAATTTGGAGGCTCTCTCAGTAATCTTTTTAGAAGAAAGTGTTTCTATTCCTGTCATTGTAATTTCTTTTGGGTTAGACTGAAAAAAAAAAACAAAACCCGAAAGAGGAGGTTGTTTCCAAAGAGTGACTGTAATTGCCATGCACATTGTGTTTGCTTGGTAGATTGAAAGTAGATGAAACAAGGTTCATTCTCTTGGGTGGTAAAACGTGGATACCTCTGTAACAGACAGTGTGGCTCAGTACCCTTTGGAACAGCCTTCTTGAGGCTGTTAAAGTGGAATGGAAACTCTTATGTACTCTCAGCCTCTGTCAGAGCAGAGGTATAATGTGGAAAACCTTGGAGTGTTGCTGCTTCTGTGCTACCTTTTTGGTGGATAAATAGTTTACTGCAACAGCTTATAGGAGTCAAGCTTATAAGAGCTCAGCTTTGCAGGAAAAAGCCAGTGACAAAAAAGACTACGTAATCTAATAGTATAACTGAAAGAAAAAGAAGGTCACATGCTATGCACATCTAGGGTGGTTTTTCCCAGGTTTTTCAATACTTTTCTGCCTGCTGTTTTGAAATTTAAAAATCGAATTATGTTTCACTGGTATTCCAGATGCATCAATGATTCAGTAAATAATAATACTTCCAGAGGTAGAAAACCAAGTCTGCACTATATGATCAACAGCCTAAGAAAAGACTGAGTGCAACAATTTCAGATTTTTACCCTGAAATTGAAAATACCTTTTCCTTGTATGTGAATGAATCCCAAATAAGCTTTCAGATTTCTTCCTTTTCTGCTTCTATATGAAGCTGAAGTGGTGGTTATGTAAAGACACAGACTAATAGTACTAATAATAATTCTCATTTACATAGTTCCTTTAATTTCAGGAATCAAAGCATTTCACAATCAGTGGCTAAATGTGAAATGGCCAGTGTACCTGAAATACAGCTTTGATCACCCACAGAGGATGCATCACCAGCTATCCAAAATGTAAGCAGCATATAATGTATTGGATAGGCATGGCAAAGTCTCCATGATTCTAACTGTTGATTTCCTATCTTCTCTTCTGAGCAATTACATCATTGCGTTTATTAGTAACTTTTTTCTTCCGTGGCATTCACATGGCTGTGAGCCACATTGCATGTAAAATGAGCGAAACCTGGAATCTCTCAGGATTACTGGTTCTCTTTGTTCTTTGCTCCGTATTGAAAATCATTCCTGTCAGCTGATGCTCTTCAAGCTGCCTGGAAGAACTTTGGCATAGTTTTCCTAACCTTTCAAACAGTAAAAGCAAAACTCTGCTTTGCTTTAAAAAACCCCAACAAAAAAGCGGAGGACTTTGGCCCAGAGCCATTAAGGATGCAGGCAACTGCACTGCGGTCTGACAGCATATTCCACAAAGCACCGCAGAGTTCTCCTCGGGGTCCCTGGAGTGGGCTGAGGCACTTTGCTTGTACTTAACATATATCAACTGTCACCCGACGGCCGTCGGTGTTGAACCGAACACAATGGAACATCCAGATGGTCTAAACAAAGCGAACAAATGTTCACTGCTATTAAAAGCTGTTTACATCAACTTCCAGTATTTCATGTGCTGAAGTTTATATTGTGTCGCTGCTGCGGTGCTTAGCTCCATCCTCAGCGTGTATCAGGGATCTCTAAACTATTGTCGCTTATGTGTTAAAATAACATTCTCAATATGCCTTAAATACTTGCCACCGAATGCTTTTTTTTTCCCTTTTAAGTAGGAAATTGGTCATTGTATGCTAATCACATGCTTTCAAATATTGTAATTGATTGTCCCATCTAATTTCCCCTTGCTTTTCCCGCAGCGTAGCCTCCTTCCAGCGCCTCCCCCCGCAGAGATGCGGGTCCCGCGCCGCCCGGTGCGGCCCCAGGGCGGGTGGCCGCGCTGTCTCCGCGCCGTGCGCCCCGGCGCTCGCTGGCCGTTCGATGGAGGGGTTGGGGCGCGGTGTGGTGCGCTTACTCCCCTGAAACACTGAGATACCTACTGCTGTCGTATTAGCGATTAGGATGTGTAGGTGACAAACGGACATTTTACATCTCCTTCCTCTGACCCTTGTTCCTGGTGTCCACTTTGCTGGAAGTCCAGATCCCTGCCTTCTACTTGCTAAAACAGGTTAATTGGCGGGGCACAAGATTAATTGATGGGACACAGGCTTAGCTCAGTCTGTTGTTTTTCATGAGGCTGCAATAAAAATATTAGGAAGACTGGGAATAAGGAAATATTTCCAAAACAGTGCTGTATTTTGTGAGCATGATTTCTGGTTAATCATATACCGTTCTTAAAAAAATGACCAAAAAGTGCTTGAAGCATTAAAAACACCTCTTTATTATATCTCTCAATATTTTAAACCAATGTAATTTAGTTTCAAATATGTGAGTGAAAGATCACACACAATCTGTTATCCTTCTGCAGAATGTTTGTTTGCAAAATACAAACCAACTGTTTTTGCAATTAATTTTAAAATGAAACCTAACTAACCTTTCCTCCTCTCCACAGATATCAGGTGAAGGTCTTAGAGAAGATCAAAATGGACCACTAGCCTTTCCAGATGAGAACTTTTTCCATTGGTTTTCACCCTGTAGATCTACTTGTTACTAGTCACCAAGGTAAAAATAATAAACAGAAAAAAAGGGCATCTGAAAAACGTTTTTAAAGCGCAAGAATCTAATACTTATGTTCACTATTTCTTTATAGTACCAATTGTACTTATCCCAACGTGTCATTAAGCTGCTTGTCAGTGATAACACTAACTTTCACAAAATGGACAAAAATATATGCATTTCTTCAGAGAGAGAAATCTCATTGTGTTTTATAGGTTTTAAATAAACAGCTCTGCAGCATCATAGCAAGGCTACTGCAAACGTTCTGAAAGCCTATATGGAGTATGTTAGCAATATTGTTCATAAGATGTTTATACCATGCAGAAGGTCTTTGAAGATGTAATGTATGAATAAATGATTGAAGCTGTCTCAGTCTTGCTTGGGGTTTTTAAAAACTTACAAAACAGAGGTACTTTTTTAAAAATATAATGTTTTACAGAACCATTTTCCCTTCTGACAACCATATAGGACCATAGTGTAAGTAAAATATATTAAATTTTAGTATCTGGTTTCACTATTAGTTGCAAAGGTAAAATGGCAAATAGTGCATTTTTCCTGGTGTGTTCTAGCTGATACAAGACTAATTCCTGTTTTCAGAAGCTTTGAACATTAAGTTCCGTGATCTGAAGTTGGTTTGCATAACTTTTTCAAGTCAGTTCCATTTCATTCTGAGCTTCATCAAATATTTAACTTTAGGCTATTGATTTGAGAATCTTGTTTGTGACATTTCCCCTCACACCCACCGAAATGTTTCAGAGAACCAGAACAGACTCCTGTGTTTTTAATGTTCTTCTCACTATTATTTTTTTGTTGCACGGCTTAGTCTTCTTTCCGTAGTGCTGTGTCTGTTTTACAAAGACGAAATCATTGCCTTGGCAAATATTCTTAGGAATAAAGTTGCTGCTGGTAATTTCCTTGAAGTTCTGCAATGTCCATGGTTTTTTTCAAGATGACATGACTCCTTACAGGCATCGTTATCTGTGAAATGCAATGGAAGGGGTCTGATACATCTCTCTGTCGTGAAAGGTCTGTGATTCACCTTATTGTCCTGAGTGGTTTTTTGTCATTTTCCTGTCCTGGCAGGTATACAGCACTGCTCTGCACGCAGGTCATCTCCTGGCATTGTGGTGAACTTCGCTTGCAGGATACACTGGAAACACCAGGGTAAGGTTTTGCATAATGAGGTTGCACAATTTTTAATTCTTATGGGGTCAATGCATCAGAAACATATGCAATAAATAGAAATAAGGTTAAACCCTGGTGACACTGGTGGACAAGGCATTTGAGATTTCTTTTCTGAAAAGTGGAGCTATTTCCTATGTTATGTTGGAACATGACAATAAAAGAACCGAATATTATTCTACACTACAAAATGATTAATCTCTGATGTTTCCAATCCAAAGGGTTTATTGCCAAAACTGTAGGAAGTGGATGCATGAGGAAATGTTTTACAATAAAGATTACATCATTAATCTTAAGTATTTCACTAAGGAAGACCTTTCTTGACCATGCAGAATGATAGAGAGAAATATTTCACTTTATGTGAGGGAACCCTGAGAGGTATCAGGACAGAAAACTCTTACAAAAGCACGGTTCTCATGCTTGGCAGGGGTCAAGCTTTGTGCCCGGTGTGGATGAGCCTTTTGGAGCCAGATTGCCAATCCAAAGGCAAGCTGCTCCGTTTCCTGTTTATGCCTGTGCAGAGTTACACATCCTGACTCGCTTGCCTTCAGCTGCAGGTTTTTCCGCACTCCCTAGGAGATTTCTTCCTTAAAATGGTTTGTTATTTATCATTTAAGTAAGCCATTGGAATTTTGTTAATTCCTGTTTTACTTAGCACATGCAAAATGGTGTCATTAGCTGAAGGAAGATAAGTTAAGGTAGTAAGAGTTACTGATACTAATAATTAAATGACCTTTGCAAAACAAAATCTGATCAGTCTATGCCTGAATGTAGAGAACCGATGCCAAGCTTGCTGCTTCACAGAGGCCTGGCCTATTGTATATCTGACCTGAGGTTATCAGCAATTGAAACCTGGTCTAGTAATTTAAAATAAGTTTTTTGTATATTACACATTTGCATTTTTCCATCTGTCATAAGATTAATTAAACATGTTTGCATGATAAAGGGACATTCTTAGACGACTAGTTTGCTTGGTATGTTTCTGAAATTCCTCCATAGACAAACATTGTAAGAATTTTTTAATTTTTTATCATTATATCTCCTAAATAGTCTTTTTTTGTTTGTTTGTTTGTTTGTTTGGCAGTTTTTGTTTTGTTTTAATTCCTTCATCCAATAACATGAACTGAAAGGCAAACATACCTGTGAGCTCACGGTGTTTTATCCTTTCCACTTAAAATGGAGCACAATGAGAGATAATTCTGATTATAGCCATGTTAGTGCTATCAGGGTTGTTCTGTGTTGGCTAAGTCATGCCTTGCTTTAGAGATAAAGGTTTGCTAAATTTAATGGGCTTCCTTAACAGGTACCAAAGAGCTTTTGTTAATTGCCTACATGCCTGGATTGAAAGCTAAAGAGTAGTAGTTACTGAGAAAGGAGATTGCTAATTAGGCCTTAATTCCAGGCAAATGTGGATGCTATTTGATAAAAAGACTGAATTACATATTTCTTCCTCAGCCTCTTTTGTAGCTTTACTGTAGTTAGAAATTAGATCTTTAACACATGCTACCCTGATTTATATAAACCACCATACTGAAGTTAGAAGGAATTTTATTAATCTAGCAGTAGACTCTCCTATAAAATAACCAATATATGGCATGAGCAGAGTAAGTGTATAATAAAAAGATGGAGTATGTTGAACCAGCATAATTGCAAGGCAAAAAAGAGCATTTTTTCTGTCTTTCTGGAAATTTGAGATAATCACAAGTAAGTAGGAGCAGAATTGCACATGAATCAATTGGCCCTAGTATCAAAGTTAATGGTCATTCTGGCCTTTACACTGTCAAATAATATAACCCTCACGTTATTGATAAAGACTTTGGCAAAAATAACAAAGCAACTATAGTGAAAATGAAGAATTTCTGCCTTTAATCACTTACTCCTAGTTTGTGAATAACTTTACTTATTAATATGGTTTATATTGATATGGCATCTAGACATTTCTTAAGGACTAATGGGTTTTAACTCAGTGGTACCACTATAAAGCAGAAAAAATCTCATTGTTTCCCTTTTACAGACTGAAACTAAGCAGCTTTATGTACTGATTTGTGTAACTTAGTGTAAGATTACCTTGGTTTTTCCACTCCCAACTCTGAGGTGGGCTCAGCCACTCATCCTAGAAACTTCAGTTCCAAAAATTCACACCTGAAAGCTGCGTTCTGAACTTTGTACCCATTCAAAACTCCCTCCCTCCCCAACAAAAAGAAAACCCAAGGCAAACAAAAACCCCCGAAACAAAACACCCTGAGCCATGAGCCAGCTTTGGAAAAGTCATTTCAGAAAAAAAATCCCTCATACACGACTGGATTCCTTTTCTCCCAAAGGGTGATTATATTTAATGATAGAGTTGAGCTGAGGTTTAGAAATTTGGTTTAATAGACGTTAAATTAATAACTCAATGCAATCAAGTTTGTTACCTATGTTGTTTGAAGTCAAAAGGGTGGTCAGAGTCTCTTTGCAGACATTCCCTGTTGTCTTGATAAATTTTCTTAAATAGCAGCTGATGAGAATATTTATATCTTGAGTCATGTCAGCATTGTTTGACTATAATTTTCTATTTTTATCATCGTTTATTGTTTGTTTCTTACATTATAGATGTACCTGATGTGAATTGCAGAAAATAGCATTTTAATTTTTTTTCCCCTCAATTGTCTTCTCAGTACATGTAAGATCATGAAAACACCCTGCAGTACCCAAGTTAACTTCAGAAGAGTTAAGCAGCAATTCCCTTGGTGACCATGTTCACATTGTGAGATACATCAACACACATGTTTTGTCTATCAAGCCAAAAGAATATCCCATTTAGGGCTTTCCCCCACAGTAATCAAGCCTGAAGACAGTAAAACAGCATTCCCTTCAGAGGATGCAGCAACAAATGAACTTTTGTTAAAGACTAAGGTCTGCTACTGGTTCCTTTTTGCAATATATTGTAGTGTGACTTCAGTTTCCTACAGTGAAGGCAGCCAAATTAAAAAGTACAGGACCGCGGAATAATTTAACAAAAATGTGCTTCTCTGCATAAAGCTCATGAGTTGCAGACTTTTTGCAGGTCAAAGCTGGCCTATTGACCCTTGTCCACTCTGAGTAAACCCGCAGGTTTTTGCTTAGGTATGCTTTCAGTAGGAAAGGTCTTGGGCTCTGATTAAATGCAGAAGGCATGCAAATAACCTTTCCAGATGTTTTAGTTAATCTAACTAATATCAATCTGAGCCTAATGCCTTCCTTTATTTAGGAGGTGAAAGAATTGTTGTGAAAATACTTGAGTCCTTGAAAATGGTATTAAAACATAGTATTTGTTTTCCTCTTTTAATTTGTACTAATTTTTTAATTTTATTTACAGCAAAAGCTATTTTGCCTACAGGAAGCATTTTGGCTGCCTTTTCTTGTAAAGAAGTTGGCTGGCATGAAAGCAAACAGCCTGTGGATTTGGCAAGATGATAGACAGAAAGACTGTAATTAGTTTCAAAAGATTTCTCTTCCATTTGCATTAGAGTATTGCATTATGCCTCTAGTTGAGAAATATGAATAGTAATCTCACTTTTATGCACCTTGAGATGTCTTGCTGGATACCTCTCGAAGTTTTACTTTAAAAAAACAATCAAATAAAGCCAAGGCAAACAAAAAAAGGTGCGTTCACAACTTTGTCTTAAAATATCATAGGCATATTTTTACTAAGGACCCAGTTTTGATAGCCTCTTCTTTGTAGAATTCTCATGTTTTCTGGTAACTTGATAAATGCTAAATTTTTAAGGTTGCTTTGCCTTTGTTAAGGTCCCCCCCCCTCCCCCCCACCCCCGAATTCTTAATCTTTTCATACTTTCAGTGTATTTTTAAATTATTGCAAAAATTCCCCTTCCTTCTCCGGTGGCTAAGCAGGAAGCCAGCAGGATACCAATACTGCTTACTCACGGAAATTAAAAACAAAACAATAGGTAAGAAAAATAAAGAAATAGAACAAACAAGAGACACTATATTTTCTGTTAAAGCTCAATGTGTTGTGCACTGGTTATTCAATATGCCGGAGCTTGAAGTATTGAAACTTCCGGAGGAGAGTTTCTGCAGAATTTGGTTCCTGGTTATTTCAGTGTCTGCAGCTGACACATGGTGTCAACTACTTGTTCTGTCTGTGTGACCAAAATACAGGAAAAAAGCGTTAAGTCAGCAATGGTAGCCTTGCAGCCCAGAGTCTGTGTGTGTTTCTGGTGTGATAGTTTTTGGAGAGGCGGTCTGTTTATTAATTTATTTTTGTCATACCCCTGCAGATGCCAGCATTTATGGGGCTCGCCAGGCAGGCAGAGGTGATGTCAGGCTGTCTGGATTTGTGTTCATGGTACCCTCAATGTGTGAGGAGTCTCACTCTCCTGCTAAGTCTTTCCTGAGGTGCTTGGACTACTCTGCCACTACTCCTATTCCTTCTCCCAGGCAGAACTGCAGTGTGTTCCAGGAGAGCACTGTCCTTTGGCTGCACCAACCCAGATAAGGGCATGACCAACCCCCCTTAACCTCCTTGTGCCGTTACAGATTATATTCGTGAGAAAGAAAAGGGGAACGTATGCTTTCATCTTCTTTTCTCTTTCTTCTAATGGTGCAATTATGTGGTCAATTTGTCTGTTTCCCCTTGAAGCAAAATATAGCTCCTTAGGTGTCCATTTGAGACATTTCTTATGCAACTACTTAATTTCATTTATATAACTTGCAACCCACCCCTCCTTCAACAGCATTGATTTAAAGTTCTCAGTCTCATATTTTTCTCCAAACTGCATATCTTTCATTCTCTTAAATTTTCATTTGTAAGTTTGTATGATTGGAGACATATCAATTCAACATCTTCTCTCTAGACTTTGGGATAAACAGACTTCTCCATTTGCCACTGACACATGTGTGAATAACAGCTCATAACATGATTGAACGCCATTGATTTTTCATAAAAGTTTAGTAAACTGATACAGGTCAAAAGCATTGCAAAATCTGTAATAAATTCCTGTGGTGAACTGAACAAGACTTAGTGGGGAGAGCTGACACCAGAGGAATTTAAATGTATGCTGAATTACATGGACATAAAATTACAAGGATGTGAAACTTTTTGGTTAATAATTTTAAATATTGTACTTCAGATTATGAGATTTATAGCATTGCATGGCTCTCCTTGTTTATGCTTTGGGTTTGCTTACAGGTGATTTGCACATAACTGCTTTAGCAGGCAACAGAGCTCAGAAAAATATTCGAATCACTTCCGCAAAAAAGCCTCAGATTTACATGTGAGCCCACTTTTCACTTTAATAGTTGACTAACATTGCAAGAATGCATTCAAATTAGGTGAGGCTCCAGCTGTGCTACAGTTTTTAATCAAGTCTGAGCAGAACTGTCTAATAAGTTCCCTGAGCTAGTTGCAGTATGAGTCAGGTGATGTGACAAAATTGTCTGGGCAAAAAAATTGGTACAACACTTTCAGATATCCTCTGGGCTTTCAGTACTGAAAACACCCCTGCAAAAACCCTCAATAGCTCTCCCAAGAGCTTGGAGGTTGTCCCAGGCCCCATCCCCTCTTCTGTGCCAGTCTAGGAGCTGTGACCACCAGTGAGAGAAGCCTTGTGCAGCATAATGCTGGGGCCGTGCTTGTGGCTGCAGGCCAGAGTTGCAGGCTGAAGATCAGCCAGGTCAGTCCGAGAAGCCGTCCCTCAGGACATGAATCTTTCATGAGCAGCAAATCTTTTTATGACTTAACTTTGTTCCCTGAGAGTGCAAACTGCAAAGGAAAAGGATGTTTATTGTATGTACAGTGACCATTCCCACTGAGGAGGGGCTGCCTCTAGGGTGGGCACAGCTCCCTCTTGGTGGCTGTGCCATGGTACATTGCAACTGCATGGTGTAGGTGTGGGTCCTGAGGACCTCTGGTGTGTGCTGTATTCCTTCTGAATTCACTAAGGGTAGAATTCAATGCAAGCAAGGCAACGTGTTTGATGCAATCTTCAGGTCGGCATTATCAAATGAGATCTCAGATATAAGATATGATAAAATTCTTCCTATTGCTATCTGATATTTTTCTGTTGCGTGTACTATATAGATGGCTTCAGGAAAAGGTGCAGAATTTTCTTTTAAATTCAAAATCACAAAATATAGTTTGTTGAAAACAGTAGTAAATTTTAGCCACAGGTTTTGTGGCATGGGGCCATATCCTCTTAAAGATAACCAAAAATACCGACTTTCATACGGCTCTGAGACACCGAAAAATGAGCTTTGTGGTGCCTTGCTGTCTGGGCAGTGTAAGAGGAGAGAATTCAGTGTGTGAATCCAAAACTCTTTGGAAAACACTCGTTATAGCTTCAATAAAGTCCTCTAGCTAGCTCAGTGTTTGCTGTTGACACCAAAGACATCTGAATATTCCTTAACATACTGAAGTGTCCTAGAGGACCACTAGTAAGAATTGTGCATTTCCTGGTATGGCATATAGTTCTTAAAGGTTCCTCTCTATTATCATCTTCATTGCTGTCCTAGAGATGAAAAACCAGGCAATTCCCTATTTGCTTTATGCGCTGCCTCACCCCAACAGCTGTGTTCCAGTGTGATGCACTCAAAGTGTCAAGTATGAACCCGAAACCGGGGGGAGGATTCTGCAGGAGCTATAAATTTTCTCTTCCCCAGAGGTTATTTCTGCACTCACCCTTAGTGTGAAGAACTTATTTCTGTGCTTGGGTTAATGTTTAGGTTTTCTTTGTAGGTCATCTTTTATTCTAAAAACTAAATTGAAATCCTTCTGTTCATCTATTAAATTTCAGAGTTCTGTATACTCCACAGTATGTTTAAGAGAGGAGGATATTCTTTTTTGAATTATAGTTCTTCAAGTGAAATGGTTATTTTCTCTATAACCTTTCCTGTCAGTGCCTTCAGAAAGGCAGTCCAGCAATCACTTAGGTGCTGATATTTTATGATTAGTATCTTAGAATTAAAATACGTTTTCATATAATTTTAATTTATCCTGTGTGTATGCCAGGCGATAGATCTTTGCACAGTGTCTGTTGCTCCTAAGACACTGTAATTTGTAAGTACCTCAGCATTTAGTATGTTCCACATTTCCTTCACACAGATGTGTCTTGATGATATTGCCATTAGTGTTTATTCTGATAGAGAGTATTTATGTCAAGATTAGAACCTGGAGGTGATTAGCAGGTTTCAAAAGTCAGCACACCGGAGAGAGTGATCTTTTAGCTATGTCAGCAAGCCCAGGAGGCTCACTAAGCAAAAAGCATCTTCTGAGCTGGGGATGGACCCAGGAAAAGGGGTAAGGAGGCCAGGACTCTGTTGTCTACTGGTGGGTGGATGGTGCAGGTCTTGACTGCAGCTCTGCTGGAGCGTGTAGCTGGAAGGGCAGGGAACTATGGGTGCATGCTGAATACTGGTAAAGGTAGGATATAAACCCAGTTTATTTTCCATTTCTCTTCTGCTATCCCAAAATTACTCTGAAAATTTCCTCCAAGTCACTCAGGTTTGATAGGTTCTGTGTTTCGTTTTTCCACCCTTGCCTTAGCTGTAAAGAGTGGGATTCACCGAGCTAAAATATTTTTGGGACCTGCTGGGAAAACATTATATATATATGAAACTGCTTTTTTTCAGGTCTGTTATATGACAGTTGATTTTAGACACGAGCAAAATTATTTTTATGATCCCTTTCTTACCCTTTGAAAATTAAGCACCCTTTTTGTTTTCTTGGCTACCTTTTCTTTATGAATCTCTTACTCTGCTAATGTGTATTACTTTTTTCCTCCTCTGCAAAGACTTGTGACTTTATAAATGTGTTTCAGTAGCATTTACCCCTCTCCCAGTAATGTTATGACTGCTTACGTTTTATGTTTCTGAAGGATTCAGCACTGTGGGAAAATATAGAGAAAGCTGAGTAGAAAAGAAATAGAAGAATATTAATGTATTCAAATGAAGGGAAATAAAAATTGAATACAGACTCACATTTGCCTGTAAATTATTAGAATGTGCAGAAGTGTAATTTAATGGAAAGTAACTTTGCTGTAGCTTAGTAATGATGTACTTTGTCCTGCATGCAAACAGTAAGAAACATGGTGTGTTAGGCAGGGAAAACAGTGTTTCTTACTCATAACATTAGACCATTGGAAAATAGTAATGTAAGTCATCTTACAGATAAAACCAGAAAAATTAATTTGGCATTTGTAAAATTGTCTTATTTATGTATAAATGGCACCAGGGATGCAGTTAACTCCAAACACTCAGGAAACTGTAAACACTGATTTCTGTTGGAGGCCTCTGCATTATCTCCTTGTCTCTTGTTTGTCCTCTCTGCCCTCCCTTCTCTCTTCCCCCTTTGCCCCCCCCTCCCTCCTCAGCAGTTCTTGCTCCCTATTGCATGTCTCACGTCTGCTCAGCTGCCCATGGAAGTGGACCCTAATGCCAGCACATGGCACTCACTTCACGAGGCTGTCTGAAGGTGGAGGGACTCCAGGAGCTACCAAGGTGAGGACTGTCAACACCACCAATGTTGGGCTCTTACCATTTTCACAGCAGCTTTGTGGCCCAGCATAACCTCCAGTGCCCTGAATAGGGACAAAGGACACCCTGAGGGGCTGCAAGAGACCCCAGCACCATCAGGACACTCCATACATAGCAGGAATGACCAGACAGTTGTTGGGGAACCATGACCTGTGTGCCAAATGCAGCCACCTCTCAAAGCAGGAGCTACAGGAGCACAGGGAGCCTGGACTTTATGGAAAGCAATATGTATGTAGAAATAGGCTGTGTCTTCTCTGGTGGGAGAAATGTGCTGCCTTGGACATGTCATGGTGTTGAGCAGAGGGGAGAGGGAAGGTCCCTGAGGAGAGGCCTCGGCTCAGCCATGGGGATGCTCGTGGGAACTTCAGCCAAGTGCTTTAAAATTAAATGTATGTTTGTTTCCTGTCTAGGGAGAGCTGTGCCCTTAGGAAACGGGCAGTGCTTTGAATCTGGAGGGCTGGTTTCTAAGCTAACTTCTGTGGTGTCAGAAAAGGAGGAACCCAGTGAGCGTGGGGTTCAGGAAAGGGAATGCAGCTGAAGGATTTATGTATCTTACTATTGTTTTTGACAATGATTGTGTGTGAAGTACTTTAAGTGAAATCAATGAGAAATATATGAATAAATAATAGGAGGAAAGATTTACATTTTGGCCATAAAACCAATTCAGATTAAGCTTTGAAGCTTTCACCTTTTTATGTTAGGCTCTGTAGCCACAAAGAAGAACTAAATAGCTATCATTAATTTTTGTTTCCATTTTACCATGTAATTTTCATGGTCAGTTGCTTGTCAGGGTATGGGGCACTAGTCTATGAAGTGATGGGCACCTTTCTTCGTTCAAACCCTATGCGGAATTCCCTTCTGCCACCAGGATTTGAGCCTGGATGACAGGTGCTCTTGGGCTTCTGCTGTGCTGCCTCCTGTGACAGACTCGATGCCTTGCAAGGTCTGTTAGGAGAGAGGGGGGAAAAAAAGGATTTGTTTGTCCCTGAAAACAGAAGCAAGAAAATATCGAAATATGAAAGCTGGTAAGACTTTATTTGAAAGAGGGAGGTTCTGATACAGCATTCATGGTTACTGATGTTTCTAAGGGCTTTGTTTCTGCTAGAGAAGTGACAGCAACAGAGAGTCATGAGTCTGACATCTGCCTTTGTGGATGTTGCTTGGGTTTAGTTTTTCTGAAGTATGTTTGAGGAATGCACTTTCTTCTCATTTTCCTTCAGTTGATTTTCATTTGGAAGGAATTTTTCCTTTTCTCTCTTTTTTCCCCCTTTTCTGTTTCTTTCCAGATTATAATTCTGTTTTGTCCTTTCTGTCTTTATTTTGCTGAAGGTACTTTATTTTAAATTTTTGTAATTGTCTTCTGTTATGTTCCAGTGGGTATGCTGGTTTTGACATTTGAACTTTTGCAAAATATCCCTTCCCAAAACACATGCCTTCATAGCCTGATTTACTTTGTAGACATATAGACTCATTGATTTTTGATGTGGTTTTGGCTCTCATGCAAGTAAACAGGCAGAGGAGACCTACATATTCTATGTAAACAGTGGAATGCAACTCTTATATCAGAGAAATTATCTGAGCATTTATAAATTTGTGTTCTGATATATTATATCAGAGCAATTTATTTGTATCATTACCTGTACTGCCGGGTGATTGGTATTACTATCTGCACTGACTGTAGCCTCATAATATCATGAAAAGATGTGATACGGATGGTCAGATAAAGTTTTTCTTTAAGGATTTGAAACAGGGTGACAGTCCTTTCTTTTTAAGAGGTTTTCCCCCTCAACTTTCTGTAAATAATCTCTATCAGTAATTTAACACATAGCTCACTAGCGTGGTGTATGTTCTATGTCACGAAATGAGTAACTAAAAAGATTAAATTTTCATTTTGCTAGGTTTCTCCATAGGCTGCCAGCAGAGAAGAGAGATTGGTGAGTAGTGTGTGAGTAATGTGTGCATCTCTCTGTTTTGGAGAGTTTTTTGGTACGTCACTACAAATGTGAGCAGAGTATTTAAAATTAGGAAAATTTTTTGGAAATTAATACTGTTTATTCTCTAGCACCTCTTTTTGAGGAAGGTTGACTGTAAGAAACCCTTCACTGTACATTTTTACTGACAAATTTTAAGAGGAGCCGGTTGCATGCAGCACTTCAGTGTGGCTGCAGAGCTATGATGCCCTTGCACTGTGTTCAGTGGCTCAGGGAAGAAAGTAGGTATGCACCAGCACTCTCCTCCTCCCCAGCTATGGGTACCCGGGCACAATAATCCATGCAGTGGATTAGGATGTGCTAGTTTGTGGACTGTGAAGTAGCTGCTTAGGTATATTGATATTTATCAGTAAAATAACTTCAGCCTTCTGTCCCTGGTGAGCACGTATTTCTAAGAAATTAAAAAAAAAAAAAACCACAAACCTAAATGAAACAAGAACAACAAAAACAACAGAAAATCTCACTCAAACTCATATAATGTAAATAAGTTGAAAAATCCACAAAACTTATACTGAGAGCCTTCTGGCTGTTGCTATGTTTTGGAGTAATACATTGTCCAAGATACGGCACTCCTGTGATGTATTAAACTAATATATCATAAGAGGGTCACAGCTTTGATGATGTATTAATGTAATACATCGTTAAGGTGACATAGGTCTTATGATGCATTACTCAAAACATTACCAACTGGTTGGGTTAGCACACAAGCATCTGCGTATATGAAGTAGTGTTTCTATACCTAAAACTGCAGTGTAACTTGAAAAAATCTGGCAAGTGCAAGAAAGAGTTAGGAAAATCTGAAAGTCAGGGCCTCCTGAAGAGAAATTGAACTGAGTGGGACCAAAATTGAGGTCAGAGCTGTGTGCTTGCAAAGTCTCTGTCTGAATGTACAGAAAACACAAGGAGGGGAGCAGAGACTGCCTTTATTCAAGCCAATGAGAAGTTTTCATTCCCTTTCAAAGAGCACAGTAATATGTACTTTATTACATGAACAAGTTCAGCATTTTTCAGAAATATCTTGACATGGTTTCTTTTCAGGGCTTTTTTTTCAAGTTATTAAATTTTCTGGGAAAATTAGATTGAATAGGCTTTATGCAGACATAAAAGTTCTTTTGTCTTACTTTTATTCATCAGATTTGGTTGTATGTATCTGCTATTTCTGGTTTCAGAAAGGAAAGTAGGGTGAGTTCTGGTAAACAGTGGCCATCTTTAAACAAGATTTGTTTTTTCCACATTTCCAGAGATACCCAGTTTTAGACAAGCTTTGGAGAAGCTTTCTGATGCAAACTGATAAATCCTCCTCACCCTGAACTGGAAATTAAACTTGAACAAAAGGTATTACAAAGCACATTAAACACTGATAATAAATAGTAATCTCCTTGCTTTCCAACAAAACCACTTCAGGTGTTAAGTGTGTGTTTATCCTTGTGAACTTTATTTCTTGCCTTCTGTAAATGCCCTTCATCATAGTGTTATGCATGTTATTGACTGTGTGTATGCCCTTGAATGGACAATATTTGTTGCCTGGTTTTGTTGAAAAGTCAGCTCACAAGTGCTCTGGTCTTGCAATGGTACATATTTACTAAATTTAAATACTGCTGCTTAATCTAATGAATCTTCTGGTTGGTTTTTTTTTGTTTGTTTTTGGTGGGTCTTTTTGGCATTCATAGAACTGGGTGCAAGGTTTGCCCATTACTGATTTTTTTTTTTCCCCCTCTACCATATTTAGAAAGAGAAGGATGCAGAGCCAGATGTAAAATATATTCTTTGCTGAACCTATAGAGAGAAAAGTGTGGAAACGTTTGCAGGTATGGAAAAACAACATTTCTATAAATGGCTCTTTTGTTCTGTATGATGAGAACACAAAGTATGCAGTAAAAAAAGTTTCATTTCTCAGGTTTCACTCCACACGGTATTTGCACAACTTTACTCACTGTTTTCCATCACAGTGCCTTGAACACTAGATGGCATTGGTATGGTTAGTGTAAGTGGGGAGGAGATGGAGGATGCTCAAACTTCCTCTGTTCAGTGGCTCCCATCTTCCTTCCTGCCATTCAAGAAGCCCAACCAGACAAGAAAATCCTCAAGTTCAAAGAGTTAGGACCACACCCAGTGCTGAATTTTCAGATATCTTCACTGACAGCTACACAGTCATTGAAGAAATGACCCAACCTACACATCAGATTCCTGCTACTGGGCAGTTTTGAATTGGCTGTGAAGGGCTGAAATTACACCTGCAGCAATGCCAGATATGGACTTGCCTGCTACTGTGTCGTACATTCACAGTGTGTAGCAGACTGCATAATTTTTTTTTTGGGGTGGGATGGTAATTGGTTTGTTTTCTTTGTTTTTTTTTTTTTTTTTTTTTTTTTTTTATAGAATTTATTCTGATAATCTCTGCAATAGCTACTACATTGGTTAATTTTTTTTTGGTCCTGTCACCACCCTTACTTATAGCAATTAACAGAAATTATTATGTTAGTGAGTATTCTAGGTGTCTGTCGTAAAAAGTAGCAGCTATAGTTGGCATTACCACCAAGGGATGTTAAAACAGGCCTATATAGGTTTGTATCCTTTTCAGGTCAACAGAACAGTGTTTTACGGCATGAAAGCTGATATTAGGAAGTCATGTTGCTGTCCTTTAATAGCGCTGATATGAGCTTGGCATTGTGTAACATTTTATTATAGGCTTATTTATGGAAGCCTAAATGGAGATCTTGAAGAAAATCTTGGGAAGTAGGCTGTGAGAAGTAATTTCTTGGAAAAAGATTATGACTAGGAAAGTTGTATTTAAATATACTTCTAAATTTTTTTATTTTCATCCATCACACTTTTGATATTTGAAATTGAGATTCCAGTAGTGTTTCCCAGTCTCAGGACTAGAGCTGCGCTCTGGCTGGTACACAAGCTTCGTGCCCTCCTCCCTTTGCTGATTTTCAACCTCTCTGAACACAAAAATCACTGCTAAGGCAAGGTCATAGAAAAACTGATAGAAATGGTTTGACTTTACATGTTGCTTCTTAACTCTTAACATAATTCCTGTGTTGCATCAGCCAGAGCTGGAACATGAGCACCCTGTTCTCAGTGTTTGAAAGGCACTATTTTGAAGAGCTGTAAGAGCTGTGCTCATTGCTTTACTCTTTACTACATCATACGCCACCAGTCACAGGTTGATTCAGTCCATATGTGTGAGTTTGAAATGTCAAGTGTCCTTCTGAAACAGATGCTCCTATCTGAGGAAATAGTGAATATGAAGCAAGTGGGGACCCTCCCCAGGAGTTCTGTACTTTCCTCTATCACCCACATTTTAGGTCATCAGGAAACCTTTCATAGAACCAAAGAAGAAGGGACACTCATTCTTACCTGTATTTGAACTAGGAGGTCCAAAGCAGAATTTTCTTAGGGATACATTTCCAGATTTGCCTCTTTCTTCAAGGAAAGTTGGAATCTGTGTTCCAGGACCCTGTCTTCTCTTCTACGCATGGATTTAGTTACTACATTGTCAGTACATTTGCTTTAATACTGTAAAAGAATCCATTGCCTTTCACTCTGGTTTCACAGGCTTAATGTTCCCAAAACGTTTGCTGTGTGGTGACTTCCTTCCCTCCCATGGGGAAGGACAGCTGGGCACAGTCATGCTCCACAGTGCTGTCCTGACCAGCACTGGCAAGGGAAGCCAGACAGTCTCCTGAGGAGACATTTCAAAGCAGAGGAGGTGGGGCAAGGGGAAGAGTCTGGTGGCCTCTGTGACTACTGCCTTGGAGATGTACCTGTAGTAATGAAACAGCTTAGTAATAGTAGTGAAGCACAAACTTCTAGTAGCTTTATAGGGGATACTATCTTGCTTTTGGAAACAGTATGTTTCAATGCATTTGTCTGGCTCCATTGCAACGTTGCAATGGATTTGAAGAGTAAATTCTTAAAAGTCAGTGAAACTCAGAACTTTCATCATAATAGTATGATGTGGGATCCCAACAAGTTTTGTAGCATGAATTTTTTATGTCAGTGCTGCTTATGCTTGCAAATGACCTAAATATTGTTGCAGCTCGTGATCTTCCTGAAAAATATCTGAAATTATTGTGTGCATTACTAGAAACTGTCATGTATCCCTCTTTGAAAAGAGATGCTAGTCTTGGAAATAAAAATAGTTTTTTTATTTCTTAGTTTTATAAGAAGCTCCTTATAACTATAACCACTGACCCAATGAGCCAATTACCTCCATCAAATATTTCACTTAATGATGTCTTTTATTACAGTTCAGCAACCCAATTGACTGAGTAGCTGTGTGGTGAGCTAAGTGCTCTGAAAGCTCAGCAGTAAAACTTTTTGCACATCAAGTGCTGTGAAAATGTTCTCCCATGACTTGAGTAGGCTTTTTTTTAGTGTAGTTTAGAAGAAATCACCCAGTAGCAAAAAAAAAAAAAAAAAACAAAAAAAAAAAATCAGGAGAGCCTGTTGTTATCAACCTACAAGTAATAATCAGTGTGATTGAGAGAGGTTTTACAGCATGCTGACACCAGCAAGCACATATCTGTGATCAGAACTTCAACAGCAAAACCAGAATGAGACCCATCTAACCTGCCTTAAATAACTTCATTCAATCCTCCCTCCTGGCACATGCAGAAAAATGCACTCTTCTGTGGATTAGCTTGTGGAGTTTACATTTTGAAGTGTGTCAGTGAACAGAAACCAAATAAACTGTTATGTGAACGGGCTATGGAAATAAACTTCTTTGTAATAAAGTGAATTGATTGTCCTGACTTGTTCTCAGCTTCTTTGTTTGCTCTAATTGGATTGAATTACTTTTTTTCACTTCTGTTGTGGTCTTGCATGGCTTCTCCTAAAGTCTTCCCTTTCAACTTTTCCACTCTTACTGATCTGTGCAGCAGGTGTGCTAACTGCCTTTTGGCAGCTCAGCCCTTAAAAGGAGGAAGATTTGCATCAGCGATGTCTTGTTTGGTGTACCTATCCTACAAGTGCCGTGTAAGTGCTGCTTGTAAACCAACCTAGGCTGGGGCACAGAGATCCTTTTGTAGTTTCTGAGGTAGATGGTGCATAGAAGAATAGGGCATGGGAAAGGCCCAAAACTCAAGGTTTTTATTTCAGGGGAAGTTCGGATCCTTAAGATCAGTTTTGTAACACAAGCTCAGTTTCTTGGAAAAGGCCCTGCTTAGTTTTGCATTAATAAAAGATCTGTATTTGGCTTCATGTCAGGAACAGGAATTCAGAGAGTTTGAAAAACCTTTGAAGGCTGTTACAGCTGTAATTGGTGTGTTTTGTCTTGGGTGGAGAATTTGAAAGGTTTATTTCGAGAATATACACTCTTAAGGGCAGGAACTGTTACTCATCTGTGTTTGGAAAGCAGCACCAACACAGTCTGGATAACAATAATACTACAGAAGGTTGATAGAACAATTAAAGAGTGGAAATGATGACCTAAGGGAAGAACACTTAGCATGCCGATGACTGCACATTGTATGTTTGGAGACATCCGAGGGGAGAGAGCTAGAGAGTTGTTAGAGAGACTAATACTCTCAGAAGAAACTCTCTGCTTACATTTCATAGAAATTATATCAAACAATTGGAAGAAAAATCCTTTGAAACGGAAAGAGGGAATTTGTCCTCATTTGGGTTTTCTCCCTGGAGAGTTTGCCTCATTCTTTGGTTCTGTCTCTTTCCTTCCTAAGTACCTTGGGACAAGGGGGACCATGTCAATAAAACACCATCTCCAAAGCCACGCTTTATTTTGTGAATGCCAGGAGATGTGCACAAAAGCTGCCTGGAAAATCCAGTCTTCCAAGATTGCCCTCCCAGAGCAGCCTGAGTGCTCTCAAACCAGCCAGTTTCCCTCCAGGGTGGTGGATACACCAGAACATGTCAAGTCCTGACACTTCTTATCAGATATTTTTTGTGTTTTTTATGAGTTTCAAATGTTACTGTGGCAGTTGTGTTTCTGGAACAGCACAGGATGTAGGTCAGCCTTGGCTGTGAGATACAGGCGGGAAGATCAAGGCAGCACATCCTGGGGATTTTCAGAGATTACAGGGGAGTTTGTAACTGAAGAGAATTAGGGATTCCTGGGTTGTCTGTTCTGGATCTCCAGGAAGCATGTCTCATACCAGCTGAACTACAGACCTCATGACTGACAGACCTATTGAAATAGAGCAGAACTATCTATCTATCTATCTATCTATCTATCTATCTATCTATCTATCTATCTATCTATCTATCTATCTATCTATCTATCTATCTATCTATCTATTTCTTTTTAATAAAGAAAAAAGGGAGGGAATTTTTGCTCTTTTATCTGTCTTCTGGGACATGTTAAGTATGTCTGTACATACGATTTTTTCTAAACAAATTCTTTAAGCAACAAACAGATTACCGTTTTCTTCTTGGCTACATTAGTTTGTATTGTGTTGCTTACAGGTTTCATGAGAAGGCGTTAAGACAAAGCAGAACAACTACAAAGTAACTACCAGGAAGAAAACAGGGATTTTCTAGTGTCCTTGGCCTCAATATTATCACCCTAAAGTGATCACTTCCTTTCTGGAGTTCTTTCTTTTTTTTCATGTTTTGTGTATATTATTGCTGTGTGTATTTGTTCATGAGATCAACCTTGTAGCAGTGCCAAAATGTAAATTAAAAAAATTAGGTGAGAGGTAAGTTGGGGTGAAGCTAATAGCATTGGTACAGAGATCCTTTAGTAAATCAATTATAGTCTAAATATCTGAAACTATCTGTTATTGAAATTCTGTTATTTTCTTCACAACTGCCATAGTCAATAAATAGGCAATTATTCTGTGTTGTTAATTACTTCCAAGTATGTTATTATGGGAACACAGTTCTAGAGTAGCAGATAATCTCTAAATCTCCCTTCTCTCTCCATTTCCAGGCTGGCAGCTGCTGACGCTGATGTGCTGTGCCCTCACACTGGGTGCATCAGGCTCTGCAGTGCTCGCTTGCAGCGCGTGCCCCTGTTGTCTCCTTGGAGTTGTTGCTCCATCCTGAACAGAACATTACTGAGACACTATTGATGCTACTCCACTGGACTTTCTCAGGACTTTGGCACACCAGGTGAGGTACCAGCCAGTTTTTCTGACAGCAAGGAAAGGTGTCTTAAATGTGTCACCACAGAANGGGGTAAGTTAGGTCAAAGTTTGTTAACCCCCCTCCCCCCAAAACAAAACAACAAAACCCTCCCTCCCAAACAAGAAAATAAATTCCCCCACCGCTCCCCCTTTTGCTCTTCTTGGCAGTGACTGTTGTCTTGGTTATGTTGAATAGTGCTAAGTGTGATGTTGGCAAAAAAAAGTCTGTCTTAAAATAATTTAATCCTAGCTCTCATGCCACTCCTCTGTTTAGATTCTACTATTAATATTTCTGTGCTGTTGTTGAACTCAAATTCTTGTATGTTTCCTATTTTCTCTGTGAAAACAATGTTTGGTAAGAACTGTTGATTTAGGTCTGTGGAGCTGGTCAGTGTAAGCCAAGACACAGCGGACTGACTGGTGACCTTGTCTTGCTTTTGGCTGGGGTTTCTTCAGCCTGGTGTGACCAGATCCAGCAGCTGGTTTCCTGTTTTGACATTTGAGGTCACTTAGCTGCTTCAGACATGTGGACAATATTATGTCCTTGACTTTTCCCACTCCTCAACATATAAGAAAGTCTCTTGAAAATCCTGATAAGTTGGTAAAGTTGATTTGTGAGTTTTGGTTTTGATACAAAGAAAAGGAAAATTAAAATAGAAATGAGTAACATGGATGGGAGTGGAGGGAACCTCAGTGGTACCAAAAGAGTGGAAAGGAAGCAAGAGGCTCACACGAAGAAAAAGGGCTCTCACTGGGATGGTGTGGTTTGCAGTAATGCAAGTGAGCAGAGGAGGGAAAAAAGCATAAAGAAAGAAACAAAAATGGTGAGATGTGTACCAGCCCCACCTTCTTGGTGTCAGCACCTCCCTTATCTTCAGCATCTAAAGTTCTGTATGCAAAGGCATGCAAGTCTTGTGGGAAGGTTGCAACTCCAAATCCAGGTTTTGTGGGAATCACAGGAAAGTGGAAGAATAGGACATTGCTGTGGAATATTTCAACTGAATTTGCAAAGTGAAAAAACAATTTGACATAGTTTGTGAGGCAGCTGTAGTGTTTGATTTTAAATAAAAGCATACACCAATAATAGTCTTCTGTTTTCACAGCATGAGTTGAATGAATTGATTAAACATATTCAATCAATTTTTCCATGTCATGTTTTTTTATCTGAAATTTGCATACATGGTAAAGTAAAGCTATATTTATTAAATGAAAATGAAACCCAACATCACTTACTGTGGCAGGTCCCTACAACATATACATGATAATTTATTCAGACCTTGTTAATACTTCAAAACAATGATAATAATCCAGCATATTTTATTTAGTTATTTTCCCTTTAGATTAAAAGTGAATCAAGATTAAATATTTATGAAACATAAATTGCCTTGCGTATCCTCCATGTCCATGTGCTTCCCTTTTACTTTACTTTCTTTTGGAGCCATTCCTCCCCCATTATCTCTTTTGCTTTCTACTGTAGTTCATGGATTGATCATAACAGACATTTACAATACCCTGTATTTCTTACTGTGGAATCCAAAGGCAGGCAGTGCTGTAGACCTGCTCCTAACGCACAGTTGTAGTGTGCTGCTTTGGTATAGGAAGCAGAGTACTTTGCAGAACTTCCCTTCTTCAATACACGTTGGTCCAGATCAAGTTGCAAAGAGTAGGAGAGCTGTCGTGATGCAGTGCAAAGTATAAACCCCAAGGTACTGATTCAAAAGGCCTACCTTGCTTTACTGCAATTCTGCACTAATGGTCTGCTGCTTACGCCCGTGGAAGGACACCACTGTGAAACAGGGATGGAGCCATGCGGATGACTGGAGCTCAGTGTCCCCCAGGGAACAGCGCCTCAGAAAGCGTTTGCTATAGGAACAGAAGTAGTGGATGTTCAAGCATGCTTTAGGAATTCCCATAGGTGGCATGTGGCGTGTGTGCGTGCATCTGTAGGCGTGCCAGCAGCTACGGAATGGCCGTCAGCAGTTTCTGTTGTACAAACAGTAGATTGTTTGGGGTCCTTCCCACAGACAGGCTTTATTCCCTCTGCTGCAGAGTCCCTGTTTTACTATATAATTGCAACTGACAGCCTGGATTGGTAGTATCCAGCAAATGCTCAGCAGCATCAGTTGCAGGGTGATTGATGTGAATACCGCACAGGGAGGCTCTTGCTCTGAGAAGGTTATGGTTTGCAGCAGCATGATGAGCAATCAGTGTTGTGGGAAGCATTCTGACATGCTGGTCTCAGACTGAGAGGCATTTCATCCTTTTACAGGTGATCCTGAAGCATAGGGAGAGCAAGATGTGAATGGATAAAATTGTGACTCCACTGCTGTTTGTTTCAGCCTGTGTTTTATTAGTTACTCATGGTAACACCTGTAGTCCTTACTGAGGCAGGACTGCAGTGATCTGAGCGTCTGTGAATACAGGCAACATCAGGTGCCTGTGCTCCACAGACTTGCTTTACCTCATGTCTGGATTATCCATGGGGGCATGAACAGGACGTACATAACAGAAACAGCCACAAGCCTCATAGTTAATGTAAGACTTAAAGAAATTACAGGAAACAGGGGTCAGGACCTTCTTGGGTCAATAGTGAAAACTGACCTAGTATTCCAATTCCAAGCTTGCTTGCTAGACTTCAAGATTGTCAATAAAGTGGAGAGGATTTTGTTATGCAGAGGAGCAAAACCAACTGGTTTGCAAAGCGTGTTTGATGCAGAGAACCTTTGCCTGGTCCCACTGATATGTGCCAGACCAAACTATATATATCAAGCAGTTTCTAGTGCTGCTTGCTTTAGCTGAGATCCACTAGCATCATGGTAGGAACAGCTGTACTCCATCTGAGGGTGAGGTCACCTTTTGCCTTTATCTTTTAGCAAAGGTTTTTCTGTTGTCAAGTTGCCCTAAGAAAATGAATCTTTTTTTTTTTTTTTACAGACTCAAGTGCAATTGAATTTGCTTGACTGGCACAGAAGCATCTGGGCTCATGCCAGCATCAGAGAGTAACGTAGCTCTAGGATCTGATACCCCTAAAAGTTTATCTGCAACCTTCAGGGTTTGCTCTTAGTTTAATGCTCTTTGTCTGCCGTTCCAAATTCTGGCAAATGCACCTATACAGGATTACCCTGGAAAAAAACAGCAACCGTATCAGAGAAGATAGAAGTGTTGTTTGAATATTGTGATGTATCTAGACTATGGGCTTCAAATGAGGGGTTAAAATAAAGTGTTATTCAGTATTCCAGGAAATTGTCAAGATCACCAAGTATTGTACTGACTTGACCTGTGTTACATTGAACTCACTCTTTCCATGTTTCCAATAAAAACATACAGCAGCTTGTTCCAGAACCAGTGTCAAACTCAGTTAAAAATAAATCCCTTCATGGTTTAAAAAATGTAGTGTATATACTAAATATGTTGCCCCAAAATATTTATCTTGTAAGGAAAACTATTTAAAATTTATCACCCCTGATATCTCCCGTGTCTTCTGCAAAATCATGGGTTTCTATTATGATTCCTAAAAGTTAAAAATAATCCTTCTTCACTTGTAAGTCACCTAATCCTCTGTGTTTTACTCTGTTTTTATTGCAACACTAAGCCAGATTTGTTTGGTTCAAGGGAAGGATTTGCAAATAACTAATTATAGCCCTGTTTTTCCCCTTGAAGCATTAACATTTGGCACCTCAGAGAACAGCCCCTTTTAAACTACTAGACAGTTCAGGAGAAGCAGTGGACTCCGCCTCAAAACAGCAGGGTACTGCTGACAAGCTCTCTTGGACCACTTCACCTCCTGCTCTCAGAACAGCAATCAGATGAGCCAGAGGGCAACTTTAGGAAAATATTTTTCTCTAGTAGCAGTAACATCTGTCTCCTTGGCAGCCTCTGCAAGCAGTTGTGTTGGAAGCTGTGGGTTTGCCCCTGGCCCTGCCATGTATTTACATTGCTGAGAGGTTATCCTGAGCTCCACTGGATCCTGTTACCTGATTTTCTTTTGTTCTGTCATTTTCTCTCTCTGATGCTTTGGCTGCTTAACTCTTTATGAGTGGATGTAAAGTGAAAATTATGTGTGCAGTATGAGATCAAAAGTATTAATTTCAAAGTATTAAGTGGTAAATTTCTTTTTAACTAGAGATTCAGCTTTTCTGATCTCTTTTAGCTCTATTTATTTGGCTTCAGCCTAGGCAATTTCACCACTGCTGCCTGAGCTTTTGAAGGTGCCATTCTCTACACCTGTGTCTCCCACTTGGATCGAATTCTCTTTGGTGCTCTTATTTCTCCTGGATTTTACTCTCCCCTTCTGAGTAACTGATTTTTGACTGGTGCTTCATTTCAGAGGAATAATGTTATTATAAAGACAATTATAAAGTAATCAGCACAGGCATATCAATATTTATTGAAATACTGAAAAAAAAAAATCCATTGGTGATGAGAAACTCCTGGCAAGAACTGACATGACAATATGTATTTCACCGATACAGTAAGAGAACTTCAACAAGTAATTCACTGCACATTCTAAGAGTTGCATGGATTTAAATCCAAGGCAGCTGCAGAACATCTGTAATACAAATAGTCAGACTTTACAGATTGTCTGTTTACAAACACAGAACAACTATAATAAACCAGCCAAAGCCAAACCGTTCGAATTTTAGTCTGCTTTTAGTAATAGGTCCTGTAATCAATAAGCCAGTCAGAAGAAAATGCCTGGTTACAAAGTAGTTAACAATTAACGTAAGCAGGTTTTTTTGGGATTTGTTTTGTTTTGTTCGTGTACTTTGGGCAATCTGATGGGATTCTTGGAACCAAAGATATGAGCAAATATGTTAATCTGAAATCTTTTCCATTAAACTGAATTGTTCTTTTCTTCTACATCCTTATTTTTATTCTTCCATCCTGTATATAGATAATGGTGCTGTTAGCAATATTTTTTAAGATTTTTTTCTTACTATTCAGTGAGATTCACTGTAGCATTTCAATAGGAAAAAAAAAAAGAGAAAATACAGAATGCAAACACTTGAAATAATGTTTTGCTTTTCTTTCAAAAAGGAAAGAATGACCATGCTTATGTTGTACATGTATTTCACAGCCACCATCAATAGCCACCTGCATTTTACTGTTAATTTAGTTTGTTTGAAGGAGAACACTGTTATTTAAATAATGCTTCCATCTGCCCTGTGGGATGACTGAGGGAGCTGGGCTTGATTTGCTCATGGTCTGTACAAAAGTATAGTCGTGCTGTGATACAAGACAGGCATGTAGGTGTCGCAGACACAAGGCTTTGCTGTGTTGGTACCCTATGCATGAACAGAATTTTAGAGCAGATTAATACAGGCAATTAAATTAGTGTGCTTCCTACTAACGCAGATGTAATAGCTGATGTCTTTGGTATACAATGTATGAATGTTTGGACAAAAGTGAGAGAAATGCACCTTTTCAAGTTCACATGAAACAGAAAAAGATATAACTCAGATAATTTACAATAGATTTAAATAAACTACATTTAGGATTATGAAGATTTACAGACATTTAATCAAGTGATTAATTTGTAAAGACCCTTCTGCATCCCTGAACAATGTTCCACTAACTTGAAGACATGCTACAGTAAACACATATATTTGGCTTCTTCATTCTGGCTATATCTTATATAAAGATGAAACCAAAGAACAATAAATTAGCATCATAATTGTCTACAGTGAAAACTATCATATACAATATAAATAAACTATTCAAAAGCTAGCAATCTTCATGAAAAAATTAAAGTGTTAGGATTTTATACAGTTTCTACAAGTGATTGTGCAGCCGATAATCTCAAAAATCAAAGTCAAAATGAAATACCCCTATTGATTTTAGTGTCTCACGACATACAGTAATTAAGTACTGGTAAAATAATTACCAATTTAAAAGAAAGGATAAGGAAATCACTGCTCTGCAATTTTATCACAGTTTTTTCCCCACAGGACCTAAAGAATGTAAACACTATGTTTTTGTTAATGTTAGAGATTAATACTTTATTTTGAAATGTATGTTGATCTATACCTGCACAGTTACCTTTAAGGGTAATGAAATAAGGCAAGACTTATAACTGTGGCACTATATGTTAATACTGATATCTTCATTTGGACAGAGAGAGAAGTGTTTGTTCTTTTCTAATATTTGTTCTGCAGCAGACTTTGGCCTACACAGACGCAGCAGTATCACTCTTCTTTCTTTGCGTAAAATACGTGTATTACCTAACTAGAAAAACAGAAAGTTTCATTAGATATTGGATATTTGATATTGAAGTTTGGTTTCCTAATTACTGGCAATTTTAAAGGTAATTTCTTAATAAGATCCATGGCATCATGAAGTTGTACAATTCATTTGTCACTTCTTGCATTACAAAATACATTTTAAAAATTTTTATCTTTAGTGTGTTAACATCAGTATTTGGTGTCCTAATTTTTATTTCTTGTCAAAACCCCTGTTGTTTGGCATGGCTAAAATATCTGCATTTCCTTTATTTGGAAACAGCCATGAATATATAGTAGAGCAATATTTTAGCCGCTGACCCTGGTTAAGTGTGTAGTTGAATTGACTAATTTATTTTTGAATATTTCCTTAGCTATTTAGTAGCAATCCAATAGCAGTAGTAGAAGAGGGATACTGCCTGATAGAACAACATGAACATGTGACAAAACAAACTTCAGAACACAGTAAGAATGCCAAGCTAAGTGGATAACAGACTTTTCATAGTAGCAGTTTGCAGGCCTGAGAGACTGACAGTCAAAACCAGCCTCCGAGGATTTGGTGGCGATACTACATAGCAAGTGGCCTAAGCCAGCTCTCTCTTACAGATTGTTGAATGGATGCCACATCATTTATCACAGAAGTAAGTGTTGGGTCCTTGGAAGGATGACAGAAGATGCCATAGATGCAGTTTTGCATCTACTTGTAACTGTTTTAGAAGTCCTGCTATACAGTGAAGGAATTTAGTGCACTCAAATTCCCCACTATGTTAGCTTGATGATACGGATCAGTTTTTTTTTTTTTTTTCACCTAGGTTTCTTCATATTGGCAATCAGCAGAGTTAAATATACAGGGATCATTTTGTCCTTTTTCATGTTGACATTGGTGATAGTATCCACTTGGTAAGTTCACTTCACTCCAGTATAAAGTCCTATATAGATTCCTTTGGGGATGTGTAGCATATGATTCACAGTTTGCAATACAAATACCCTGATACATCACTTATTTACTATTAGTATTTGATTATTATACCATTTTACAAAGTCTTAAAACCACGTTTTAATTAGTGTTGCTTGGAGCAGTTTTTTTTTTCCTTGAAAGCAGAAGCTCTAATGGGTTTAATTTATGCTCTTTTTGCATGCAGCATTTCAATGAGAAGGTTATTACATGGCACATCCCCGTTCAGGTGTTTGTAATAGAGGTATTCTTCGGCCTGCATACTGATGGCCCGGATTTCTGGTAGTCGCAGGAGAAGCTGCCCAAATTTGTCTGTTTGCTGTGGGTAATTACACATCGTGTAGTCCAGCAGAGCAGCATTCACTTGTTCCTGAACACCTTCCACAAGCTGGAAGTTCTCGAGATTTTTGACATCTGAATGATAGTAATAAAAAAAAAAGTAACAATTCAGTTGCATTTTAATTCTTGTTTACGAAAGCAGTGTTTCACTAAATGGATGTATTTTTTTGCCTCCTGACAAAAGCATACTTTATAAGCTGCTGAATATTCAGTGAACCCTTTTGCCAACTTTCCTGGGAAAATGATCACAAAAGAGCTTTAGCGGAGTGTCTTGTTGAAATTCTGCATATACCTCAAATCAATTAGACACCAATGGAGTCTGAGCAAGGTCAGCTCTTTTCATAGCTTACAAAAAGAAAGGTTGAGGATTCCTAAAGTAGAAGACCATAATATATTGCTAGCAAATGAGTCCCAAGAGGAAGCCCCATCTTTAACCTAGTATGTTACACAATTCATATAATTCTGTATTAATTTTTCTGACCCAAGGTGAAATCTGTGTCCAGGGCATGATGTAGTTAATTCTAATAAAAAGTGACAGTGTTCTTGTTTCTGTTTGACATTTTCTAAATGGTTCTGAAAGCCTTTGACTTGCCTAGTCTATGTTAATGAACCATCTGGTACACTCCAGTGACTGCCAAAATAATCTTCCCTACTAGAAACTCTCTAAAATATATATTTCACTGACTAATGATCTTTATAAAATGAAATCATTGTCCTTTGGGTGGAATACCAGATAAGAATGGTGCCCTTTAACCTGAATATGGCTTCTGAAATCCAACACTGTTTTCTTTTTTTTTTTTCCCCAGGATTGGACAACGGGGCATTTACATCAGCACAGCAGGTACAGTTTGTTCACTCTGCCTCTGTTTGATTATCTTCTGTTCCTATACAGCAAGTTCAAGCCTGGAAATGCTGGTCAGAGATAAATGACAGTATATTATCTCCCCATTGTTTTCCACCCTGTGTAAAAATCGCTCCAGTGGCATTATTTTTAACACGTAAGGAGAGTAAAGTTTTTCTAAAACTTGCAAATTAGAGTGCTGCTATAATTCAGAAAGTGCAAGCTGATCAAAGTGCATTTGCTGGGACAACTTGTTTTGGTTGGTGTTTGATCATTTTTACCATCAGTAGAGTACCATAAACAGTTTCTTGTAATGCTGAAGTGTGGTGCTACTGGGCATAACTATGCTGCTAATTCACTTTGGGTAAAGGCAAATCTGTTCTATGGATGTTCTTGGAGAAGGAGGTGGGGAATTTGGCAGAATTTGGTTCATTGTAAATGCCAGCCTTTGATTGTAGGGGAAGTGAGTGTTTTCCTTTGCAAAACAGGAACACACAGTGGTCCCCTAACCCATTAGGAGCCTGAGAGGCTGTGTAAATTGGGTCTCACTGCACCTTTTCCTAGAAGTACTTTAAACAGAGCAAATATCGGTTCCTGCACATAACTGTGTGCTGGAACATAAGGAAAATAGTTGGAGGAGGCAAACACTGTCTTCAGGACAAGAGGGTAGGAAAGATGCCAAGGATCGCAGTGGCAGCCTGTGGCAGCAGGCACAGCCTTCAAGCTGGAGTTACAGGCTTTGAGCAGGAGCCCCTCTGGAATGTGCTGGCTGCCAGCTGCACTTCAGGTCCCCTCTTGCATGAGCGGGGGCGAGTCTTTCCTGCTGTGGTTGTTACTGCCTGCCTCTTTCCTGTCCCAGTTTCACTGTGGAAATAAAGCAAGTGGCTCCCCAATTTGTGCTGCTTGTTTGGGAACTGTGGGCACGACATCCACCTCAATTTTGCTAGCTGGCTTAAGGAGCTCACTAGTAAATTATGATGGCTGTCCAACAAAAATCGTCTGAACTTGCATTATCTCGAGTGAAGAGAACTGGAAACTTCAAAGCTGCTGTGCCTGGTCCCTTTGCTATTCAAACTCATTTATCCAAAGTCTTTTTGCCAGTGTCTCTGGAGATCTTTTGATAATCATGTTTTCATGTATTACACTGGACATTTTCTCACACAAAATGTAGCTGTTTATTATTTTATGTACCTACAGAAAACTCCCAAGATATTTTGTAGCTGGCATAACCTGGTTTAAAAATTGGGTATTCCAAGCATATTTTTATAAAGTTAAGAAAAATTAATTTAAATAGGTTGTTTCAGATGCAAAATGCAGTCGTGAATAAATTGTTAGAAGGTAAGAAATTCCCACAGAAAACAAGGACTATGCTGGAAATTAAACTGTGTTAAACAGCAAGATAAAAAACATGTATGATGATTTCAGTATCAGTATTTTGAACTTTTTTCCCCCCTCCATTAAAAATAGCTTTAAACATCAGGAAGTTTTAGAAACTGTTAGCTGATTCAACCCCTTTTAAATTCAAAGGGTATCTCTCTCTTGCTGTCTGTCTGTTTTTAGTCCTACTGTATATTTAATTGTGCTGGCTTCTTGGAAAACCAGGTTCATTATTATTTTTGTCCCCCCTCCTCCCCTTCAGATGTTATTGCATGGATTATATGTTTATTGAAAAATCACAAAATAAATTTTTACAGAGATTAAGAAGAAACAAAATTTGAGAACTGCAAATTTTCCATATTTTTCTACAAAAGTGTTGAATTTAATGTATGTTTTAGGGATGTGTTCTGTTTTGAGCTGTATTGATACCACACTCCAAGTCAAAAGGAGGCATAATATTTTATGCTGTATTACCCTCAAACACAGGATGGGTGGCTTCTGGCAGTAGGTGTACTTGTGTTCTGTACAGGTGTTCCTGTCAGCTACTTGGCCTGGCTGAGTTCCATGGAAGTTGCAGAACTACAGGGGAAGGTCTGCATTGTTTTCTTTTCTCATCTCAGTGAGCAGTTCAATAAATACTCATATGTGGCAACATATACACTGAAGTCAGATGTAAAAACAAATTAAATTGATACTAAAAGTAAACAAAAAGTAGTTCTGAGGCTTCAATACCACAATTAGCCTAAGGAAATACTTTTAATGTCTTTCCTCTAAACAAGTCTGTGGTGATGCTCAGTGCTTCTAAACAGGATGTTATTATTTAAACGGTGAAAACGCATAGCATTTTCCTGACTCTCTATACTGAATCAGATACAGTCCAAGTGACTACAATTTAGGACATTGTTACATAATTAATCTGTGTGTAGATTTCTCCAGAACTGCAATTATAATAGTGGTGATGGAGTTGCGACCTGATGACCAGTAATGCATTTTTAAGTGAGTCTTCATGAAGTGACCGAGATCTCTGGATATGACTGTGCGTAAGTGCTCTCATCTCATGCATGTTAGCAATACATATTGCAGTAAAGCAAATCAGACAGTCTCAACTGAGAGAGAAGTCAAAGGGTATATGCTGAGAGCCCTGCGTAAAGCTCCACTGTCCTCTCTCAAGCTCTCCAATAATACTTTGTATATTGTCGAAAATAGGTTGCTGAGCACATAGTTGCTATAATAATCGTGTAGTTCTTCAAAATCACAAACTCTAGCTCCACTGAAGAGGAGTAATGACAAAGGAAAACAAATATTAAGTTATTTCCAGTGACTTCAAGTTATGCAGGTAGTACAAGAAATGGTATGGTTTTAATTTCTGGTACTTAGTGCTAGCCAGTAGGGATACAAATGAGATTTAATAATAACTTTGGGTTTTAAGTAGATGGGTTTCTTGTGGTTTGGGTTTGATTTTTTTTGTTGGTGTTTATTATGTAACTCTGGCTAAACAACGTGATTTAGTTTTTCCAAGTATTTCCTTTGACTACAAATTAACAATGAGTTAATGAGTTTGGTGAGATATCAAGCAATGCTAGTGGAACTCTGCTGAAGGCAGTTGTATACAATGACCATGAAATCTACTACTGATGTGTACGGCACAAGTCTTTTATGTTTTCATATAATTCTCCATTCATGTCTGCTTTTTAAAATTGGAAAGTCTCTTATCAATCTTGACATCTGTTAGTAACAATTTAAAGTACATATGTTTAAGCTTAATGCAAGAAATAATTTTCTGAGGTTTAGATGCTTGTAAATTAAATGAGTAGGAGTAGGTCCCCCCCTCCCACCCACACACCCTTTAAATCCTAGCAGCTAGAAAAAGTGTTTTGTGTTGCTACAGTAAGTATCAGTCTCTTAGCTCTTCTACTTTATTCACTCAGGGACTAATTACCAACTTTTTACATGAAACAGCCTTACTGTGAGCTCACAGTGGGGCGTGCATCTTTTTCTATCCTTATTGAAAAGTAAACCCTTAGGTCTTCTGGAATATATTATATGTTTTACAAGAAATAGCAATTGCTTTTCTGTCAAACAAAGAATTTTTGTTCTCTATAGCTTACTTTTGACGATTAAGACAAAAACAGTATTACAGCATGTCAGGATCTGCTCTGCAGTCACAGTAAAGATCTGCCAGTATTCCCAGATATCCCCCATTTTGATTATTTTCTACATCTGTCATAAAGCTGTGCATTAAGCTGAAACTGCATACAACATTCAGCCCAAGGAGAACAGTTTTGCATATTTTCCCCCAAAATGGGTCTAGTCTTTTGAGGGGGAAAATATTTAGGTTTCAGAGAGATTTTCTCCCTCTCATATTCCAAACATGAAATACTTAAAATTTGGTGGTGTACTAATCTATAGAGAGTTTCTTTTGGTCTGGGAATTTTGAAAAGAAAAATGAAACAGAATGAGAGATTTAAATTTGAAAAATAGAAACTCCTTAGGAACAGCATAAATATTTCCCAGAAAAAGGCACTTAAAATTTACTGCTTGTGCCTTTTATTGGATATGTTTCTACATGAAGCAACAAAGAGGTGCCAACACAGACAGCTTAACTGCCTCTCTGCAAGTTCTGGAATTGCAAGAAGGAAATAAGGTTGTGTTTAGGCCTTTCCATGGGGAGAGGGATTTCTCACTTTCACAAGGCTCAATTCTTACGAATACTTCAGGCAATAGCACTTGATACCAGCCCAGCCTGAGCTTCCTTACCCTGTAAGAGCTGATGAGCCCCATCATTTAAGGACTCTACTAAAACCCCCGGGCCCCAACATTTAGCAGCTCTTTGGAATGGCTGATTAGCTTGTAGATAATACATGATGTCTTCCAAACTCTGGGGAGGGTCATTGTGGCCAGGATGACCTTCAGGTTTGCCTGTTCTTTCCAGCCTTGCTGCACGGCCTATGAAGCAGCGTCACCTCTGCCTAGAAACATGCTGCTTTACCCGGGACAGAGACAACATGCCTCTTCAAGAAGTCAGGGTTCCCCTCTGGGGCTTTAGTGTGAGGCCAATTCCCATCTGACTTTGAAGACGGAATATGTTGATTTTGATGAAGGTTTTTACCCCAGAGTTGTTCCAAAACCAGGACTGAGGTAACATTACCAAACTCTATTGAAATAGAGTTTTTTACTAATTGTTTTCCTACTTTCTGCTAGCCCTGCAAAATCTCTGGGTTACCGGACTTAAAACACAGGTAGATTTTTGACATGTGCTAAAGTATTTTTGAAGGTAAAATCGTTGATAAAGTGCCAACCTCTGAAAATTACCCACAATTCTCCTTCATTGAAACTAATGGCAACAACAGCGGTTCCATATAGCACATCTGTCACGAAGGCAGGTGCATGTCCTTCTATAGCTAAGCCTTCTTGACAGACAAAATGCTATAATGAAGGAAGATTTATGGTAAAGATAAACTCCTTACTGCAAAATTCCCCTCAATTTCATTACAGTGGGGTTGTGCTGAATATTATTCACTTGGAAGTCACAGGAAACAATTCTTGATAGATGTTTGTTAATCAGTTATAAGCTACTATATTTAGCACTTTCCAAACCTTGGAAAACCCTAACATTATAACAACAGAAACCACTTTTCTTAAGACTCCCAAGTCCAAACTGAATGGGTAGAAAACTTTTCCTGTCATTAGGATTCTTTTCATTGGCAGGGGTTAAGTTATCTCTAACAGAGCAACAGTCGATCTCTGTTTATTAGGGTCATAAAGTAATTTTCATTTTCAGTTGAACATAACATCTGATAATGGGCACATTGTTTTGAAAATCTTAATTAAATTCTGCTGTGGCAAGGTATTTCATTCATGCCTAAGTATTGGGCAAAACGGTATGTGTTTTTAAAGTGAAAATAAGATGCTTATGAGAGAACAAGATGTAATTCTTAGTCTGGATCCTATTTCATCCCCTCAGTTTTCAATCTTGATGGACCTTTGGTTTCTTTCAGAACAATTCAGACTCAATTAAAACATTTTGGTATTGTTTTATAATGATAGGCTTCTTTCTAATGATATTCAAAGTGTTGAAACCTATTTTTCGGTTACGAAAAGATTGCAAAATGATAGGTTCTTACTGAGAAGCTCCTCATGTCTATTAAGAACTGTGCTTATTGACTTCTGTGAGTAATTTTATAACTGCATTTGCTACTGTTATCTTTGCAATGGAAAGGGAGACATGGGGAAATAAGGTGGATTCTTCTCCTTGTGGTACTATGGAATTATGTTACTACATTTCAGTTGTTTCTTTTCTTACAGTCCTGGTAAAGACAAAGGGCAAAGCTTAATTTGATTTCTTGAATCTTTATGACTGGTGTAATTACTGAGTCATCACTAAAGAAAATAAAACAGCTTGACTTTCAACAGCTCAAGCTGAATTTACTGTCTTGAAAGTTAAACAAACAAACAAAATCTGTCCTCACTTCTTGTCCTGACACCCCAGGAACCAACATCCTTATTACTTGCAAATGAGACATAAGTGATATGTTGGTCATTAAAACACAATAAAACAAGGTCCTGCCAGGCCTCTTTGGTGGAAGAGTTTCTCACAGGCCCTGGCCCGAAGTCCACAGCCAGCTACACCCTTAGATACAAAGTCCAGTGTTTCTCACTGAAACTTATGAGGGAAAAGCAAGGCCAGGTACAGCTGCACAGCCAGAAGGTGTGAAGAGCCACTTGGGATGAAACTATGGCCCAGCCAAGAAGATGCCAGGACAGTCCACAGAGCTCCGTCCCAAGCAGTGGTTCTACTGCTGGCACTTCATCTTGGCCGTGCCTCAGCTCCAGTACCACCTCCCTTTCTTTCACTTTCTCAACCTTCCTCCATGCCTGGAGTTTTTCTCCTACTGAAGTCCAAGACTGCTTCCTGCCTTGGGTCAGCAATGAAACATCTTGCTTGTCTCTTGCTCGTCTGAGACTGAGGGCAGCCCATCTACTGCCAAAAGCTTTATTCTCTAGGTATTTTAATCCATGCTTAACTACTCACTGATAGGATTACTATTCCACATAAGACAGTAGCTGCTGGTTTGGTTTTTGTTTTTTGTGTTTTTTTTTTTTTTTTTAAGACATGATAGAGGAACGGGAATTTGAAGCAGTTGCTCTGTTGTGTCCTAAAGGAAATTCCCCAAACAACTGAGGTGTCCCACCACCCCAGTGGGTGTCCTTAGTTATTGCTTGCTACAGGCTGTTTTCAGTGAAGGTGTGCTCCAGTCTTTGGTTTGAAGCTCTGCTGGTGCACCAAAAAAATTAACCCTAGATGATGAAGGCCAAATTTATAGCCTGCCTTTGTAGGCTGGTGGTAAGGGGACCTGCCTGGGCTGATGGGGTTTTCTGGTTCCTGCTTCCAGATTAGTTTTTGTGTTTGACCTAGTGACTGCTTCAGGTAAATGACAGATCAATCCTAGAAAAAATGTCTCAACCTAAGTGTCTCTTTTCCAGGAAAAAATTGTGTAACCACTACCCTGTGGAGCCATGTCCATATTTATATGCCAGCACACATTGATAAACTGGGGTAGAAGTGATTTAACGAAGGTTTCACAGATAAACTGAGAAAGAGAGTGAGTCAAAACTCCTTTTTTTCTGAACCCCTCACCTAAACCCAGGGTCATAGTATATGTCTGGGCTAGAAATATTTGTCTTTGAATATTCATTAGAATAAACACAGATAAGAGAGTTAGCATGCTAATTATCATGCTATCAGCAAGCTGTTATATATATATATACACACTTAAATGCAGGAAAATCTACTAGCCAGAGCACTAATATCACATTTGATAAAAGTAGAAATTAGGTTTCTGATAAGAATGTTAAAATTTTAAATAAATAATAAATTCACTGAACCAAAAGGTTTCCCCAGTAAATTTCTGAAGTATTTTAATCTTCAGTAGTACACAGGATTGTTGGTGTTTTAAGAGATCTTACTCTCAGTGCCTACAATTTGTAGGGTGTGAATAGTTTAAGATGTCATAAATATTTATGAATTTCTTGGGAATGGTGATAGGGACATCATACAAAGTCCTTGAAGTTATGAACTGAGGCAGAAAGGGTGTTATATGCAACTTGCAATAACAGACAGTATGGTATAATGTTAAGAGGAGCAAGAAACAATCTATTATTTACCTGAGAAGAAGCCAAATATTTAGGAAATAAGGAATGGAAATTTTATAGAGATTTGTTTTTACCTAGAAGAGATTGGGTCTGCTTTTGCTTAGACATTTGTAACTTTTCTGAATGTTTGGATTTATTGGTCTCATGAGAAGCTTGCACATTATATGTCCCTTCCCTTTCTATCCCTCTCCTGCTACTCAAGTACTGTTTAAAATAGGAATAATGGACTAGATTAATCTCAGAGGTATTTCTACTGCTGCCACTGGAACTACACCAATGGGTGATACAGTCTGAAAAGAAGAAATATAAATATTTTCTGGAAAAATATAGAATATAGATTTCTACTGAGGTTAAAACACAGAAATGCAGCTGCCACTGAAACCCTTTTGAGTAGCAGGCTGTATCCCTCTATAAAGCCTATCTGTCTCTGCAGAGTATAAAAAATGCATGATCATAAAAAGCAGTACTCCTTAGGGGAAAAATCTCTCTGTACTAATCTTGTAGTCACTTTACAAAACAGTTTTTAATCCCAAATTTGCATTTGATTTTCAGTCAGGAACTTTTGTGGTTTTTGCAAAGTTTTCTTATTCCATTAGAATAAGATATGAAGTACAGTTTGTTCAGGTGGCAAGTCCAGACTATGAATAAACCAACGTTATCATATGAAAGAGAATTAAACAGGCAGATCCAAGTGGGGATATATTAAGCCAAATTTAAGCTCCAGTAGTTGAATTTAGCCTGTACTAGATGTCTGGTTTGCCTCAGGATATATTCAGCTTTCCAGCTAATCGACTGAGGAAAACTGCCTCAGGTATGATAAAATTTACAAGAGAGCTCAGTCGAATAGCTCTTGTTATAAATACTAGCTTAAAGGCATTCTTCTGGTCTTTGGGATCAGGACTGTATTTGCATTTAATTATTGTATTTCAAACTTTTTTGAACTTGGTTAAAAATATTAGACTAGCCAGTTATATCATTAGAGTGGTTTCCAGATAATGGTAGAGCTTCATACCAATTTTTTATTACTTGGTGAATTTTATTTGGCTTTATTCTTTTGTTTAGTTACAAAGTCCCACAGGAGCAGAAATTATTGCCATATATTCTTCCTGAAAGGACAGATAGCTAAGCAAAGGTGTTTTAGTGATGTGCTAATCTAAGAGGTACAATAGTTTGCTATGGTTTTCTGTCAACGTAATTGACAATTCAGAGTGTAAGACAAAACTTAGTGTGAGACAACTAGTACTCTTTTAGACATTGATTTAAAAAACCTGTTTTCCTTCTTTTCTGAGACTTTTCGAGACATGCAAATATTTGAGCTGACAGGATTTCTTTTTTTTTCCCCTTGAACTAAGTTGAGTCAGTGGAAGCTGATTCTAGAAAGAATATGAAAAAGATAATCACCTCTACCTGTGTGAGATGACAAGTGGAAATCAGTAACAGAAGTATTTTCTGATAGAGTTGTGTTGAAGTGACGTAAAGCAAAACATTCATTTAATTGCTCAGTGCTGAAAGCAGTATGGTAGAAACAAATATGGTACTCCTATTATGCCAACATTTGAATTTTACTACTATTAGTAAATACTTTACTTTGGGCAGTTACAGTAATTTTCTATGAAAATGTAACTGCAGATGGCTCATGAGACCATTGATGGTACACAAAGCTGATGCTGTTTCAATTCCTTATCAAATTAGCATCGACAAAAGAACTTGCCGGTGTAGATGAAAAGACCCAATGAGTTTGGTCCCATCATATTCACGTGTGTGCTATGATCACTACCACACCTGACTGTAGCAGCCCATGAATTTGCTTAAATGCAATGTACCTGGCCCTGGTGCTCCTCATTGAGCGATGGCAGAGCTGGTGGCCCTGAGATAGAGCTCCTGTCCTGTCCCCCTGGCTGGCCCAGGCTGCTGGGCCTCCTGCCAGCTGGTGGAAAAAAAGAAACTCTTTGTTCTCTTGTACTCCCAGTCTTGCTTTCATGGACGGTAAACACAACTAAGGTACATAATTTTCTGTTGAAGTATTTCAAAGCTTATTGTTTATGACACTGTGTATTGATCTGAGTGGAAGTTGCGAATGTCACTTCTTACTGTAACAGATGTCTGAGTTTAGTTGTGCAAGTGGTTTGGCAAATGAGAGTGACAGAAGCCCAAATGGGACTTCTGCAAACTGCACTGGAACTGTGCAAGTGTCAGTGCTGCCTACAGCAGGAAACACTGGAGAGGCACCCAGGTATGTGTCAGCCTTTGGACTCTTTCCCCAAAGACTTAGATGTATTCTTCATCCTTAGTGCTTACATTTTTAAACATACAGATAGGAAAACTAAAGAAAAGCCCACCTCAAAAGTCTCTCTGGCAACATGGTTACTAATCAGTTAAACAGATAGGGTAGAAGTGTGAAATAGAGCAAATACTCTTACACTTGCCTTTCAAATATGAGGTACTTAGGACAGAGCTTTATTTCTCAGCTACCTCTGATTTCTTGATAGAAAGTCCTCATCAGAAAGGACCGGACACCCTCAGGTGAGGTTACACCTCAGCACATTTTAAACATTTCCATTGCTTAGTAAGGAAAAGCAGAAATAAGTCAAGTAAACTCGAGATTTGTGCTCACTGCTCATCTCAGACTAAAATGTTTGGTCAGATACACAAGATACTTCCATAAATGATACAGCCATAGGTTTAACATGAAGAGCAGAAATTAAGGTGCTCCAGATCCCCATTAGCCAAGAAGTAGGGCTTTCTTGTAGTCTTGTGGCCACAGCAAACAGTGGGATATGCATTTGGCAGGATACCATTTGTGCAAGTACACATCCTCATGCTTTAGTTCCATGAAAATCCACGGGCTTTCAAATCTGGTATTGGCATCAAACACTGCATTTATAGCTGTAAATCACCATAAGCTCAAAATGCCAAAGTAACCACCCGCTCCTGCAGTAGAGCTGCCCACCCGCTGTGGGGAAACAACTTGAAATGCTAAATGGCCTGAACTTGTTCAAGGCAATGCACTCTAGTGCTTGCTGTTGCCTTTCTTCATTTACATTTACTAATTGGAAATTAATTTATTCCCAGAGGCAAATAAATATATTTAAACCAAAAATTATAGTGTTTTTTTTCCCAAACTGTGTGTTGAAAAGCAATTCAGTGCTTCTCCTAGTGCACAGTCCTAGGAGCACCTCTGAGTGTGTGATAACACTGTGGTGCCTCTTTCAACTGTATCCCACCCATGTGTTTAACACAGAGATTATTGATCTGTTCGCTTTAAAGTCAGATTGCTTTGACTAGTAAGATAGACTAGTTCAACAAAGATTAACAGAATTCTTACCACTTCTGTCCAACAAAGCCTAATAAGCTTATAGCTAAGCACAGTCCAGCAGTTTATTTTGATATTAATTTCCTGTGTCAGCCTTAGGTGAAAAAAAAATACAAAGATCACAGTACAGAAAGTACAAATCAGAGCTGACACTTGGGGAAAAAAAATTCACATACTGGAAAAACTTGACATGGAATCCAGTGGTGTCAAAAGTCCTAGATATTTGTTGTTTCAAATTTACACATTCTTCATTTAGACCAAAATAACAGACATCTACAGTGTACCTTATTGCTGGTGACTATTTAACAGCTAGGTGCTCTCACAGTATGGTACTCTATGTGCACAGTAATGAAAGTTCACTATTGATTTTTCTGTAGCTGCTTGTAACTATTATAGTTGATACATCAATAGAAAAGGAAAGCACAATGTTTCACAGGAGGCAGAAAATCAGAGAATACATGATGCCGTGACAGTAAATCATGGCATAATCTCAAGACTTGATAGATGGTTACTGCTAACTTGAAACCCATGGCTTTCTCTGAAAGGACTAACCTATAATCGCCCAATATGTTCTAACAGACTGACTGCCCATAATAGTGGTAAAGGACACACCACAATGTTTCATCTCCAGAATAATGGTTTCCACGAAGTAGGTTGTTGCAGTGGAATTCGGTTTTGGTGTTACTGCAAAGGAGGGAGAAAGAGTGGTTGGAAGGAAAAAGAAAGTGGTTGTAGGAAAAAGAATTTCTTTTTCAGAAAAGAGCATAGAAGAGTTTTGTTTAAAAAAGAAAAAAAGAAGAAAAGCTGTCATTAATTTTTAACTTGCAAAACTCTGCAGTTAGTTGAAAAAGAAATGCAAAAGAGCTGATTATTCTTAAGATCAAAATATTGGAACTGTTTTGTCAAGAAAGGCAAATGCAGAGAAAATACATTTACCATATCTGTTTCCAGTTCCACAGCATCCTGAAAGGGGACCAAAGGCACGCAAGTAATTGAAAGCTCATTTTAGTGTCTGCTCCTCTCTGCTGCATTTTTGAGGGGCACAATGATCTCTGAATTTTACAGTATGCCTAGTGAATTTTTAACAGGAAAGTTCTTAATTGCTTTGTTCCCTCTTTACTCCCTGGCTCATCTCTTGTAGCTTTGTCTATGGTTTTAATTAATTGTGAGAGTCTTTTTTTTCCTGACTCAAAACAGAAAGGGAGGAAGTGAGGCAGGTAAGTCCTGGCCAGCCGAGCACAGTGAGCAGTCCAGATGACACTGCTCCCACAGTAACCTCTTAGCAATGTTCCTCTCTGAAAGACATTTCCTGTGTGCAGAGTAGTTTTCCCTGAGCTAATATAGGGCATGTACGTCTGATACCTATCCATTTCAACCTTGCTGGTGACTCTATTCTTTAAAGACAAATCTGTCTCAGAAGAGATTGTCTTAGATAAGAGATAAGGGCTTTCTCAAGCTATCACCCATCCAGCCTGCCTCAGACTAGGCTTGAAGGGTAGTGTATTTGTTCTCCTTTGGCAATGGGTTTGATGGCAATTCCGTGGTTTCTCTTGCCTTCCTGGCCTTTCCCCCTGTTTTCTTGACTCCCATCTCAAGCCCTCCACTCTCTCTCTGTTTCTCTGAACCACGCCACTGCTGTCCCTTGTTTTCATCAACTGCTCCTGGTTCCTGCTCTGCCCAGATGGTTTCTTCTCCTATCACTCTTGCAGATCCTTTTTTTTTTCACCTGATGTCCTGTTTAATTCTCCTGTGACTTCTTTTCATTGTTGCTTTACATTATTTCACCTCTCTCTCCTAATGCTCTCAGAGACAGCCTTGCTTTTGTTTCTCTTCCAGTGTTCAGTCTTGCACAAGCAGCAAAGGGATGAGAGAAAAAGGGCAATTTGGCATAGTTTACAGTCCATCCCCAGTAAATGGCAGGCACTCACCCATATATAAACTTTCAGGTAAGAGCCTCTGCAGTGTGTGTTTTTAACTAGAAATGCACAAGATGCAGTTTTTAGTATATATATTCTAGTTTTAAAAGTATTTAATAAGTTTTCTGTTACTACTGCAAAATTAATTTAGTCATTATATTCCTTTAGCAAGTTCCTCATTCCATGAAACACTGAAGCACATGTTCAAATTAAGACTATAGGGTGGCTCCAAGATTAAAGATATTCATTCACTTATCAGTATTTTAATACAAAGCCAGTTATTCCTGTGTTATGCTGGGAAACTTGATTAACATAAGTAGTCACTGATATTAAACTTTTCAGCCAACAGCAGCTAAAAAGATTCTATGTAATACCTTATTTCCTCTGTTACATATGTAGTGCATTTGAACTTGTGCCTTAAATATCTAAAATGTTTATCAAAAACCAGAAGAGGACAGAAACTGTAAAAGTATTCCAAAAGTAGAGACACTTGTAAATGTGNCAATTCAGGAGCTGTTTAAAAGCCATGCTTACTAGTATTCTATAAACATATTAGAGTGGGAAAAAGTGCAGAGCACACTGATTGGGTTATTCTGAAATCCCCACTGTCTCCACACAAAGGCAACAGTACAGAATACAAATATTGCTTGATACCCATGTTTCTAATTACTTGTGAGATTTGTATCTAACAAATATATGACCTAATTTTCTCTCAAGCATCTAATCCTATTGTTATTTCAAAACCTTGTTAAATATGCATTTTGGAAAAAAAATCAACATGAAAAGAAAAAGTGCTTGCTGAAGATCTTATTTCCATTGCTTGCAGCTGTCAGACAAGCAGACAACATAACCCAGTAATGATTAGATAGAATCAAATTCATGCCTCAAATAATGCCATTGTACTCAACAGTTACATGAGGTATGAATTTGCAACATTCATTGCATTTAATGGAATAAAATTAGGACAAATCAACTGTGGTTATTAGCTCTCCTCTATTATTTAGTGTAGTTTATTAAAAAAACTCCACCAGCCATGAAACAGAAAGCTGTCTCTGGAATTCCTGCAAGAATTTTAACATTCACTGCTCCTACACCCAGGGCTGTGATGAATGATTAAAGTTTTATTTATTAAAAAATACTGGTTTAATTCTGAGTTATATCTTATAACCCCAGCATTTGTATTTTATTCCTTTTATATTATGTACTTTTTTCACAAAAAATAATTGATTGGAGATCTCATTAAGAAAGATACCTGTAAGATAGACACTGTCCTACTTTAATATTGCCTGCATGTGTCTGAAACCTGCATGGGAGGCTGGACTAAAACCTGTCAGCTCACTGAAAAAGTGTTCTCAGGATCAGAATATTGTTTATCAAAGGCATCACTCCATACATCATAATTTAGCATGTGTAAGAAATTTAAGGACTGACTTATTTGTTTGGCTTTGCTATGAGTTTTGACAGATAAAGTGAAAGGGATATGTCTTTGCTTTTGGTTCTCTATTAAAAAAGTCAGAAAAAGCAAAGAAATAAAAGAACAGGGCTAAAGAAAACCCACTTTTCCCTGGATGTGCTAAAATGCTAAAAGTAACTTCTAAAAGTAGTCCCTCAGGAGATGAATTTTTGAATTTTTTTGCAAAATTTTAGACTCTAAGGTAATATGCAATTACAGTGAGGAACCACTTTCATGTTGAGGAAAGGATCAAATTTGCTCAAAATCTACTCAAGATATTTTAAATGTTTCCTGTTAACAATGGTCTTGGTTATGGTATCTGCAGATATTTCAAATGGTGTTGTTTCAATCTGTCTCTACCTTATGTAGTATCTTTAATACTCTGGATTTCACCACTATTTACAAAGACAGATAACTACTGTTTTTGTTTCCCAGATTGTGTGGTTGAGATGTCATTTAAGAGACTTCAAGGTAATGGAGCCAGAAACAAAAGGGTTGATTTCTCTGTTGAGCAATGCTGCCTTCATGAAAGGAAAATGTCCCTGATGAGATTATTCTAAAATGAGGTTTTGTCCATATTCGTTTGCTTTAGTTTCCCAGGGGGTTAAAGTATAAAAGTTAAATAGCTCTTCTAGTGGCAGAGTGGAGGAGCCTGGCTGCTTTGCTTGAGATCCAGGGGAGAGCTAAATGTTCCAGGAGCATCCTGGCTATTTAGCTCCTCTACTGGCCCTCATCATCTCTAGTAAGAGACGCAACCATAGTTCAATGTGGACCATGCGACAGTGAGGGACTGTATGAGACTGCTGATAACTGTTCACATTAAAAGTTATCAAATTCAAATTTGTCAAATGGAGAAATGTTAGTAAAAACTGCAATCAGGAGACTCATGGTAGATTTTAGCTTCTTGACCATAAAATTTTCTTGAAGAGTAGAAAGGGCCCCTTGAATCATCCTTGTTACTTCTTTCAGCCTTCTGCTTAATGCATGCCAATAGTTTCCCTCCACAGTTTGGTATCAAGTCTGTAGCTTTTGACTCAGCTGTATCATAACAATTTAGAAAGGCATCATCTTGAATTCAGATTTCAGGAAGCAGAGCCTCCATTGTACCGAGAAATGGGATCTCCCAAAAGATTGTGATCTTCACTCTTAAATATTTATATTTCTAATATAATTCATCCTAAATTAATGTTATAGAGCTAATTCTGTAAATGTGTTCTCATTGTCTTTCATGGGATGTGCTCAGGAGACATTGTTTACTTGATTAGATTTCTAACAAATACCACATTTTTTCATCATATTACATTTCAGTGACCACAACATTTCATCTTTTGGCCTTGGCAAATGGTGCTGCCAAGGTACCCTTCCAGTCTCATTGCTTCCCTGTCTTTTGGCATTTTTCCTTTCCCCTGCTGCATCAGACATAAATTGTGGTAACTTTCAAGGTCTTTTAGCTGTTACCGCCTTACATATCATCAGTCATCCAGCATCAGGAGGTCATCTCCTGCCTCTGACTTGCCCACAATGCCACCTCCATTTCCCACCCACCACCTTTCCAGACCAAGTACTTGTCTGCTTCTTCCCCTCCACCTCTCGTGCTTAATATGCCAAATCTATTTATCCACCCTCTTCATATTCCCTTTCAAAACTTTGTTGTGACATCTCAGAGAAGCCTGGGCTGTAGGTGTGCTGGGACTGTGTCTGACAGTCTTACATTGTCTGCCAGTCAACACATGTTCGTCTCCACATATGTGGATTGTATGCTCTAAAGGAGCACTTAAAAATGTCACTTGCCATTAAGGATTCCTTATCATAAAATTATGAAATGTTCTTACTAACGAATTTGTCACAGTGAAAGGCTCGCCCTTATTCTGTGTTCTTTGGTTTCACTTCCAGACACTCTGCAGATGAGACAGCCATTTCAAAAAGTCTATTTGAAATACTGTTAGTACAGCAAAACAAAAAGAAAACCAAAACCCAACAAAAAACCAGGAATCCAAGGGAGCAAACTTTTTGTCAGAAATTAGTGTGTGGAAAAAGTACTTAAATCTTATTTTTTATCTATTAGCCAGCTGTCAGGTAATAATAAATGATATTTAATTCCTCCCTTGTTATAAATACATATTGATTAGTTTTAAACTCTGAACTTCAGAATGAGTTATATCTGGTCATTGCTAAACTGCTCTCTTCACTAAAAAAATATCCCCAACACCTATTACACTGCATTTAATTAAGACAAGCATCAGCTTTATGTACCATTACTTGCTTCTGCCAAGTCTCTATGGTATAAATATTGAGCAGCCGCATGTCCTGAATACTAATCGATCCTTCCTGAATTCCAAATGATTACATGAAGTTTAGGAAGTGTTTCCTTGCCAGTATTACTCTCCAGTGCTTACTGTAGTTGGACGTTAGGGTTGTGATAAGAGCCTGGATCTGATGAGTGTGCAGTAAGAATTTTTCTAAATTCAGATGTAATGCAGGGAAGCCTAAAAGCCCTGCTGGAATACTGATTGTAGAGAATCCCTTGACTGCTGGTTTACTGATGTTTCCAGGGGCAATTTCACAGGTACAATTGAGTAACGGAACAGATGAATGTAGAAAAACTGCCAATGGATTTAATAAAACCACCTCATAATAACAGTCCAATTATACCTCTGTATTATAAATAACATATATATAAACAGAGGTGTAAAAACTGTTGCTATATTTGCAAACTACAAAAAGTAAAACCAGCTAGAGTGACCACTTTGAAGAAGACTGCATGAATCCCTAAGTACTGTTTGTCACTGTGAGTGAGAAGTGGACACATTTGTGATGGCAAGTCCATCCCTGCATAAGTGTTTCATTACTGGCTTCCACTGGCTGCCAAGGAAGACTGTCATGCAATACTTTTCACTTCAAATTCACAGCACCTACCTACTCTTAATATGCAATAAGGATCTACATGCAAAATTTGCTAGGGTATACTTTTATATCTGTATTACAATCAGATAACTATAATCCTGCATGAATTTGTTCTCTTCTAATTTTTCGGTCTTGTTTCCCGTTTTCCCTTTGGTCTGATAAAACCTCCTCCCCACTAGTTCCTTCATTTCATTCTCCAATTGTTTTGTTTGTGTGCTCTTAAGTATCGTAAGTACTACAAACATTTAGTCAATATTCCCTGTTATATTACTTCCAGTTGGTGCTTGCACTCTTATTTTCATATCTGCATACATGATATCCCAAATTAAATGCTCAGCAAAAACTATGAAAGTGAAAATATATACAGCCTCAGGTTTCATCATGGTTTGCCACTGCATTTTTTCTTATCCTTTCTGTGTATTTACATTGCAATCTCACCGAGTCAGAGATTCTGCGAGTCCATAAATCTAACCATGAATGGAACAATGTTCTTACATGAAGTACATTAAAAAGTGCAATAGCTAATTTGAAATGTTTCGTAGTGGGTTTTTTTTTTTCAGCTCCAGATTGTTATGTAACTGCATTGATGTGAGTAAATGGAACCAGGTGAAATGGAGCACAGGCAGGCCTTGTGCTGCTGCTCCTCGAGTGCATATTTGCTGGAAGCTCCTTCTAGTCCTGTGAGTGGTGGGAGCAGAGTCTTCCTCCATTTCAGCCTGCTTAATCTCTATGAAAATCTTAGCATATTTCTTTTCCAAAGGTGCAAATACTGGGGCCCAGGACTTCAAATACCTCCGTCTATCTCAGTTCTGACAATTTAGGGAGACTAAAGGCAAGGAAAGAATAATTTGCTAATATTCTTCTCTTTTTAACAGAAATGAGAATGGAGTGTTGCAGATCCAGATGGATTTCTGCTGAACCCTTAAGTATGGGTGTGGTTTGTTTAAAAATGAGTTCTTTTCATTTAGGGTTTTGTTGGGGTTTTTTTTGGTTTGGGTTTTTGTTTTGTTTTGTTTTGTTTAAGCAAGAGCCCATTGTTTGATGTCTACCATGGTTAAATGTTTACTATTTTTACTGGATGCTCTTGTCTTATGTTAAGTGAGATGTGAGATCAATAGTGGCTCTGCAATTATTTGTCCATTGATAAAGCCTTCATTTCTTAAATGAAATACATTTATATGTGTCCTGACAGTGATAAGGGAGCAGTACCAGTCAGCTGCTGCCTAGTCTAGCATTTGGCTCCATAGCTGGACAAGTGGCTGGACATGGGTCAAATGATGTCCAACTTTCTTCCTATTGGCATTTCACTTTACAAGCTGCTCTGATGAGAAGTTTGACGAATCTTCCTTGCTGAGTTCAGATAATAAAAACTAGCAGGACAAATGGAAAATTTTGATAAAAAGAAAGCAATGGCTGATTTCTGGTTTAGTGACCAGTCTGTAAAGCTACTGGATGGTAAAATAAAGATGACAGAAAATATTCCATTTAAGACACTCATTTGGTTCTTCAAGCATCATTTAAATTTGTTGTTTATCAAATTTAATCTGAAAATTTGATCTGAAATTTATTCTCTGATAGGAAGCAAATTTTGCCTCCAGTAAAAACAGTGTGAAAATCTCTGACTTTAGTGAGGTCAAAGTTTCAGCCTAGTGGAGCAACTGAATCTATTTCAGGCCCAGAATAAGGGAATTCTACAGCACATGTGGGCACAGTTTGTTGTTTATTTATTTGTTTTATATCTAATTCTGATGTATGACAAAGAAAGGAGTTTCCAAACTAATGTCAAATGCAGTAATGAAAATTCAAAGAGGCTGATAAACTGACACATTTGGTTTTTATATCTTTAATGTATTTTGATTCAAACCAGCAGTTGTTAAAGAAATAATTTGTATTTAGTTTTTGGCCTACTTTTTGATAACGTGTATTGTGAGGTTTGATATGTTGATTATCTTTGCTCCCTTAGTTGGAATTTAGAGGAGAATACCTCTATATGTGAAATCACGGAAATTCAGTAAAATCTGAGCCAAAGAAAGGTTGGCAAGGATAACTGCAATCAGAACTGATGTTCTGGTTTACTTCATAGCTCAAAATAATTGAAATGGAGATTGATAACAGAAAATGCTACTTCTAGGCCACCCAAACAGAAGATTTATTTCAAATTAATCATGTTGGTAGATGGATTGCTTCTTTGCAATAAAATACTTTGACTTTAGCAGTCCAACTCATCTTCAAATAAAACATTCAATCAGCATCTAGTGTATCATTTGCAGCAAAGACAGATGTTCGTACAGAGTTCAGACATGTCCATCAGGGGTCAAGGAGAGGAAGAAGTGACTAGAAGGTGGCTTAACAGTTATACCAGGTTACACAACCAAAACTATGAAGGGCAATTTTGACGACAAGGCCTGTTTCTATTTGCTTTACTGTGATCTCAAGTGTCAGACTGGTTGATTTGTGTAATTCTGTTCTAATGTACAGTGAGAGAGGAAAACAGCATATGCTTGTTTATGTGTAGTGAGGAGGTACCCAGGGAGGGAATAGCCACAGTGGGCCAACTCACAAGAAGACTGTGATTCTTAAGGGAACCCTGATGGGCTATTGTAGAAGAAAGGTAGGTCATGCAAGTGAATCAGAGTAATGTAATGGAATTTAAATTTAGTCCAGACCTCCTATGTCTGGACAGTGATTGACTGACCACTGATGGTGCAGTGGTGGGAAGAAAGGGGTCTCTGCTGGTGCTTTAATGTTAAAAGTCCAGCCAAATCTTATTAATATGAAATACAGATGAGTCCAAACTATACACATGTGATCACAAGGATTGTGCTGTTTTTAAGGACTGATCTGTTCTCTGACTTTTTAACCTGTGGGAGCACAAGAGCTGAAGGACTGATTCAACTGAACCGGCTATCTGCTGTGAACAGTAGTCCAGGTGTGATGGACTTGCTCCTCTCCAGAAACTGGCAGTGACTGAACTAAAAGATGGCATGAGGAACCACTGAGGATAGACAGTCACTGAAGCAAGAAGATCCATGGACATGAAAAACTTCTACGTACAGAAAGGTAAGCACTCCCTAGCTGTAAAGATGTTTGCTTTCTACAACTGAGAGAGAGAATTTAAGAGTTATGTAGCTCTAGATATATAAATACTCTATAGCACTAAACTAAAGAGATGTCACACTTAAGAGATTAGTTACCAAACTATTCTGGCTTATTGAATAATTGCGGAATCAACTGTACCATTATCTACTTGGCAGCGTTGGTGAGATGGGCCCAGACAGACTAGAAGGCCCAGTGGAAAAAGGAGCTGAGCTCCTGTGCCTCAGGGTACCACTCACTGAAGAGGGCACCTGCAGTTTGACTCAGGAAGAGTTGTGCTGTCCACAAAGGCTACAATAAATATGCATCTGTCTAAGCTTCAACAGCATCTTCTTTAATGCTCCCAAAAATCAAAAGGATTTTCCTGTATAAACCCTTTCAAACTTCTCACAAGGAGATAACAAACTATTCTCTCTCATTTAAAATCTAGCAAGCAAAACTGATACAAGTTAATTCTGTTTTGAAAAGTTATTCTAAGAGATTGGGGGTTTGAACATTATTTTACTGTTAGTTTACTAGAGATAATGACTTCTGAAATGTTAAGAAAAACAGCAGAGACCAGGTTCTTCACCCTAAAGGAGTTTGCTGTCTTGGGAAGAGACAGAAACCACGGTACATCCATGAATAACAAACAGATTAAAAGGAACCCTCGTATCTATTTGGTTATAAAAAAACAAACAGCTTTTTCTCAATAAATTAATTCTGTGGATTAATGACTTTGTATTGCTTTTGAGAGGCTTTATATTAGATGTTTATTTTTTCAGTCAAGCACTGTACTACAGAACATTAGTATAAGGTTTTATTGGTTTGGTTAACACTGGTGTGCACATCCTTAGAAATGTAAAAAGGCTGTTATATCTTGAAGCACTTTTTATTCCACTAAACTTTACAGGGCAAGATTTTCAGCAAGAAATAGCTGAGGTTTTTGAAATATTTTTTTGATTAACTGATTATCATCATCTTCGAGCCTGTGCAGTGGATTTTTTAGGTGAGGCGCAGCGTGTGCGGAACTGGCCCCACCCTTTAGTCCTAAGGTTCATCTGCCAGGGCCTGGCAAGCTTGGACGGTGGCAGTGAAGTCCTCAGGATGTAGGTTTAGTTAGATTTTCCTTCTCTTAAATGGATGGCCTTACAGGGCTAAACGAGCTCCATCTGCCCGGGTTTGGAGTTAGAGTTGTCCTTCTCCTAGGATGGTTGCTGGGAGGCTGGTGAGCCCATCCTGCCCATGGACACACTTTGTCTGACCCTTCAGCTGAGACCTGACTAGCATGGGAGACCCTACCCGGAGGCACAACCACTGCCAGCATAGCTCACAGCCTCATAAGGGCACGCAAGCTTCTCCCCCATGACAACGGGGTGTCCGTGGAGAAGTAATTAACTGATATATTTTTGCATTAAGACTAGTTTTCTGTTGAGATACCTAAGAGACATAGATATGTGCCAAACTCACCCAGATACTTAGGTACAATAATTGCGCCCAGTTATTTGTGTAGAATTTGATGCTTAGCTGGTTTTGATAACTGGTGAATGCCTACCACTGTTGTTAGACTCTTCAATGTCTTCTAAAATCTGACTCACTCTTAGGATGTGAGACATCTTATTAATTTCAGCTAGATGACTAATTCATTCTTTTGGGCACAAACAAGTTCTTAGCTGGAAAGGGCATCTGAGGTTTTCATTTCATTTTTGTCATCATTTTCGTTAAATATTTGCTTCTGTCCTGTGGTTTAAGTGGTACCATCTTTACATTTTACTTTTACAGAAAAACATCTAGCTCAGACTATTAGAAAATTGAATTCTGCAGTATGCTAAATAATGAACTAATCAATTTCAAAGTTGTTGAACCTTTCTTAGCTACATCACTTTAATATGCAAGTGATGTGACTACAAAGTTCTCTTAGCAGCAGAATAAGCCTTTTCTATAGTAGCATTATAATAGCACTAGAACAGCTGATGAAAATGATCAAAAAAAAAGGCCACCTAAACGTGAGAATTTTCCTAATGCACTTCACTTATTCAGCTAATTTAAAATATTGCTGAACTGCATTGAATTCTGTAAATACTTTATCTGAAGAAAGCTATGGGCTCTATAGATAATTTTGTGCCACTGTATAATGACTGAAAAACCTACTTATTAGGAAATATAAACTCTTGTCATTCATCAGATTAACTCATAAAACATAATTTCTGCAACAGATGTTTTGCTTTTTGCTTCTCTGAATCTAAGATATGGAAAGCAATGAAGCCCTGAGTACAGAATGTTAATAGTTACTAGGGAAATCCATCATCTCTTCCTAGGATTCAAAATGGACATCCTTCAAAATGGTCCATTTTGTTGGCATTGTTCTCATTGAACTCTAATTTGTAAGATACTTCTTTTTTATTTTCTGCATGTTCTGTGTCCTGCACCTCTGAAGTACTGGTATTTCATGCTCCCTGCATTTACAGAAAGCTTAATCTAAAATCTTGTCATGCAGGTTCAAATTCTATAACACCACAGAGAGTCAAGACTGTAACTGATGTTCTACAATGTGACCTAAACTGTTCCTTTTAATTTACTTGCATTTGTATTATAATAATTCCTTTTTAGAATTTTATTCCCTTACAGAAGAATATTTTTTAAACTGAAAATTAAAGAAAAAGATTACTAAATGTCACCACTGCTGACATCTCTTTCATTGAAGAGGCTTACCTGTTCACTCTCTTTGTAGACAAAAACACCTTCTCAGTGAAACAGGAGTTTTTGCTGTGGAGGTATGGCTGGGTTTGACCTTATTTATGTCTTTAAGTCTCTCCTTTCAACTGTCTGCCAGTAAACAAAAATTCACTTGGGCAAAATTCATTTAGACCAGCTTTATTAAGTCAACAAAGTGCAAACCTGAAGCAGAAGACAGGCAGAAAAATCTCCTCCTATGAAGTCAATAGGAATCCATCTCCCTAAGCCCTTTTTCATTCCTGGCACCAGTGACTTCTTGACTGATTTATTGGAGGGCACTGGTTTAACTAATTTGTCTTGCATAGGTATCTTTCCCATTCTGTCCTCTCCACTAGTACAAAACAATCTTTCCTTTAAAGTTTATTTCCTAGCCAGAACTATCATAAAGCTATTATCATTAATTTGCACTTTAGGAGTTCCTTTCACTTTTTAAAAAACTGTGAGATATGTTCCTGATTTATGGGTTACAATGTGACAGCCATCATATGCAAAGAAGATTGTTTGTACTTACCACAGATGCCTTTGGAAAAGAGGGAAATTTCAAACATATCCCCACTCCATCTGCTTTACATAATTGCATTCAATATCATAGACGAACATGACAACCTGTATTTTCCACTGTTCTCTAGAATGTCTAATAGAATTTTATCCTAGTTCTGGAAAATTCAGTAATCACATACAGAAATACAGAAAGTTTGTAATACTCCATTGAATTCCATACATTTTAAGAGTCACTTCTATAGAAACATACTTTTAATCCTTATACATGATTTACCTGCAACCAATAATTAAAAAATAATCCTCAGATTAATGTGAACCTCATTAAATATACTTCAAAATGTGGTTCATGAAAAAATTAAGAAAAGAAAAATATTTTCAATGTTTTAAAAAAGCCCAATCAGTAACACCATTAAGTATGAAGATTAGAATGTACCTACCTAAACTAAACAGCACCAGGAATTTGAGACATACAAATTCTCGTAGATCAAACTGCAGAGAACGAAGCTTTGCTACCAGTTCTTGTGCATGGCTCATAAGATTGTTGAGGGTGGCTCCAGCTTGGGATGTTATTATGGAATAATCCACCTGTAAAAGAGAATTGTATTCCTGTCTGTTTGTCATGCCCACAGAACCACTCTAGGATTGTTTCAAGCAATTGTGTGCAACTGGGATACTCCTGGATAAAGGAATCATTCTCAATTTAATGACGTTATCAAGTCAAGATTTAATATATAAACCAATTGTAGCACAATGGTATATATTGAAAATAATATTAAACTATATGTCTTAATGGTATGCCACATCACTGTGAGTGCTGGTTTGCCTATATTGGCTTTTTTTTAGCAGCTGTATATATGAGAACTGTTTATGACACTGATAGCAGCTGTCCCCACCTCAGTTTGTTTTATTCACTTTGGTGTCTCTTGTTCTCATTGTGATTGTTAAGATTTTGTGAAGAAAGACTGATGAAGTGAGCTTCGTGCCTACACTGGGTGTATTAGTCCAGAAGGACATAATGATATTTGTGGGAAACAGTCCAGTGTCCATAACTTGACCAGAAACATCCATTCAAGCCCAGAAATGTCGGTGTATTCCCACAGGAAACAGTGGTATTGTGTGGGTGGTTTCTGTTCCCCTTAGTTACACAGAATCCTGGTATTTGTTGGAGTTGATTTGAATGCACTCCTTCCCTGCCCTGTGAAGGGGACAGGAGGAGCTGGCAGGTGTGTGACACAGGCCAGCTGCACTCACATTGTCCCAGGCAGCAAGTGCAGCACACAAAGGTGCTGTCCCTTGGGGAGAGAAACAAGAGGGATGGCTCTGGGATCTGCTGCCCTTGTCATGCTGCCCATTTGTTCTCTGGGCAGGCTGACCTGTCTATGAGCTTTCTGAGTGACACTTATATACCGAGATCCAATGGAAAGCTGAAATTATCACACCACGTTAAAATAGGTAATATTCACAAGCACAGTATACTTAAAGCCTGGCATAGCTGGCACATCCCTTGGTGATCCCTGAATCTCAGGCAACCTCGCCAAGGCTGGTTGTTGAAACTGTCCTGGCTAATGCCAGTCCCATTGAGGGGATGTTTCCGTGCAGACAGCCCCTGCCGCTCTGAAAATGTGCATGCTTTGTCATGGGATGGTGACCAGTGGAGAAGGGTGCCACTGCCTACGGTACTGCTGTCATGTGAAGGTGCAGTGCAGGGCCTGGGGTGAGCTGGCTCCGAGGCAGGGCTGGGACTGTGAGACCCGGCAGCAGCGCGGGATGGAGAAGGGTGTAACTGGTGTATCAGAACTGGAGGGACCTGAGCAACTGCTTCAGCTGAAATGCTCAGCCCACTTCACCAGAGTGCCAGGTACCTGCTACAAGTGCCAATGTCCCATGGAAATGGCCTGCTTGCTCCTGTGAGGAGCCACTCCTGACTGACTGGCTGAGAGATAAATAGGTCAGTTACACATTTTCAAAAAGCATTTTTCTTGCCTGGGTGTTCTAATATTACCAACACCTTTCTCCTTTAGAGACCTCCAGAGCAACAGGGAAATTGCTCACCATACTTCACGTAAGCCCATGTAAGTGAAGTCTGGCAGTAAATTAAGACTAAGCACACTGTACACTTTGGGTTAGTGATTTGTTTAACTGTATCAATGCTCTTATCCCATCTTTAGGTTCTCCCATAATAAATTAGTTAATAAAGAATGGACAAGTATCACTGAAGGAAACAGACCAATACCACAAAATTTTGTTTTTCTAAGCTCTGGTCCCTTAAAGTCTATTAAAAAAAAAAACCAAACAAAAAACCCCAAAATTGTTAAAAAACATGTTTTGAAATTATTTTTTTAAATTTTGAAACTGTTGAATTGATTTTGCTCAAGTATAAACAGCAGTAAAACAATAAAATACCTCCTGAAATACTTTTAACCTAAGAAAATTTCAGTCAGCAAAGACAGAAAGATGACTGAAAGAAACTAAAAATAACTTTTCTTAGTAATGACCTTAATATAATCAATAGGTTACCAACTTTTAATAAGACCTTTATATATATATATATACACCATATATATATATATATATATATACTCTTAGTACTCCCAAGAAACTGGCTGAAGGCAACTGCACAAGGAAAATGAGGTAACTCTTTTTGTATTGAGGTTAAGAATACTCATATGGTGTAGAGATGGAGCAGATAAAGTTGTGATTATGTTTCAATTAAGCCAGTGGATTATGCTTAAATATCCCGTGAGGAAGGTTTTATTGCTCTCTTTTACACCTGAGGAAACTTGAAGTAGTGACATTAAATCACTTACTCAGGGCCAAAGAAATCTGTGGCAAAATTAGCGCCTGATCTTTGGAAATCCCAACCAAACTGCCTTTCAAAAACTACTTTCTGTTTACCTCTCTTTCTATACATTTGTACATATTTCTTCATGTACATATACTTACATAAATAATAAGAAAAAATAAAGTAACATGCCTGAAATAGTTTTTACTCAAAGAGCAGTTTAATACAGTAACATGATTCAACTACCTTATATCGAGAAACTAGTCACATATAAATATGAAATTTCACAACTTAATTTCCCTTTTGTAATGGTTAAGATGAGAAAAAAAAGCTCAAAATCCCTCCCTGAGGTTCCAGCTTGTGGGGGAAATATGCTAGTCACTTCATAATAAGAAGTTGAGATGTCTGAATGTCATGAATATCAGTGGCCTTAGTGCAGCGATTATGCCATAATGGAAAAACCCAGTAGATGCCTGGATCTCCCACCATCCCTCTACTGGAGAGCTCTCAGGCAACCTGCTACTCTTTCAGGTGCATTTAATATTTGCAGCACCAGCAAATTTGTCTGGGAGGCAAGTACTCATCTGCCACTCACCAGGAACAGGCTGTATTAAATTTTTATATTTATTGACATTTCATTACCATAATTGACTGCAGTTGGTTCTCTAGTAGAAGGCACAGGGCTGCCTCCTAAGCAGGAGAATTGGTCCCTTGAGTAGGATTTGCAATTAAAAACCAGGCAGAATGGATTTTTTTTTTAATTGTGTAAATATGATGAGTTGAATTTTCAGCTTTAACTAGAGAATACTAGGTGTGCAGAAGGCTTTTTCAAGAGTGAGCAAAATTATGAGTCAGTGGAAAGACGACCCCCAAAGGTGTCAATCAGTTTATACAAAAGCAACTGTGCACGAAAAAGCCTCAGTTAATGTCTATTCTGAAAAAGTGGTCACATTAAAGAGTACGCTGTCCTGCTTGCTTGGTCCTGTATGCAGAAATTGTTACTAAAAGGTGCTTACACCTTCCAATTTATGATTAAAAGCAGTTTCAAAAGACAAAGATTAAACCAGCTTGGATCTTGCGCAAAATGCTTACTTGCGTACTGACCTCTTAGCATTTACTTCACACTGTACAATTGATTTCATTTGGTAAAATCAAATCCACAACTGAAATAAATTGTTCTTGCTTCCCAATTAATACTATTACATTTCACAGTTGGTTTTGATGTTGATACGTCAACTGGCATTTTTGAAAACAGAAGCTTTGGTGAAGCTTCCACATAACCTAATTTGGAAGGAAAATGATGGATGTAAACTTACAGCTTCGCAGACAAACAAAAGTGTGAATTCCTCCTATTTAGCCCATTACCCTGAGCTAAATAAATGCTGTGGCTGAAGGCCAAAAAGGCTGGGAGCACCTGTGCTTCTTTGTTTTGCAAATGACTTATCATTGTAATGAATGATTCTTGAAGACAAATCCCTGGTTTCACTGGGCTCAGATGGTAACTTTTCTGGTGGAATCAGGTGGTGGCCTCTGGTAGTGACTCCTCTCTACGCTCACAAAATGGAGTCTTAACACTTAATCATGGAATTAATTTAAGCAGTATTTCATTTCTAGATTATAATTGTGGGATCATGTGGAAATATTGTGTAAAATTCTATCATCCCTTTCAGTGCTTCACAAAGCTTGAAGTAGTCTCAAGAATATAAGATTAGAATGATTTTACTTGTTGATGGCTGTTACCAGGTACTGACTATCCCTGGATGCCATTTCTTTCAGCCAGACAGGAATTGTACACTTAAGGAATAAAGCCCCTGCTGTGGCTCAAAACAGTACCTGTATAACAAAGGAACGTTTTAGCAAACTAAGGCAGTTCAAACTAATGAAAGATTGATTTAATATTTAGTTTAGTAAATTAGACTACTGCATGTTTGAGGCATGAAGGTAAAGGGATCATCCTGCTCCTCCCTGCTGTACCCAGAGCAGCCCTGGACGGCACACCTGGCTGCTGCTGGGGGGCTGCTCCTCCACCACCACTCCCTCCTTGGCTACAAACTGCACTGAAAGCCTGGGGAGTTCCCCACAATGCCCTGCCCTGGGTTTTGAAGTTCTGACCCTGCTGAAAGCCTGTGAGCTGGCTCCAGCATATGGTATATGGGTGGATGAGTCTTACTCTCAAAAGGATACATTCAGCACAGTATTTAGCAAATAAGTCAATTTACTATCATAACCATAATTTTCTTTCCACTGCTTCCTGAATTATATATTTCAGTAGCAACTATGGAGGTTATTGAACTAATTTTGAGGTCTTCATATAATGAATACTTTCATAAAGAGTTATTTCTGTTATGTTTTTAAGTAAATACGAAAAACACTTGGAAGAATCACCTACAAACAAAAATTGAGGAGGACTCAGTGCAGATCAAATCAGCAGATATGATTGTATCTACTGGTTATGAGGTTTGGACATATTAATTAAAATTTTGTTGACTTATGCAGCATAAGATGCTTGTCATTTTAACATGATACACAATAATAGAAGATAATGAATTAAGTTGCCAGTGCACCTTTCCCCCAGGATGATGTTATTGTGCTTGATAATTAGCTATAATATGCAAATAGTAACACTCCAAAGTACTGCATTTACTTTTTTGAGTTTGAGAAAAACTCATACATCAAGACTGGAAAAATTCTATGCCCTGTAGCTGATCATATATAGATTCATTCATAGTAGATATATTTATGTTATAAAACACATAATAATGATGGTGACTATTGAGTTCTTCTGATTAATATGAAGATGCTGAAGTAATGTGCTGAATATAGCTAAGCCTAGAGTACACTAGAATCAATTTCTTTACCAAAGTGTTCTAATACACTTTTGTGTTTTTTGTTTAGAGATGAGATGATATGAAAGCACTGCTGAGTTTGAATATTCAATAAACTTCATCTGAAGACAGAGCATCACTGGAAATTTTTTGTGAATGTTGGAGTAACATCTCAAAGGCCATGCTAACTCAGACTGTTTCTTCAGGAGTTTTTAACTATGTAAGTTCGTTCCCCCTTATTAGCCTCTGATTTTACACAAACTTCTACTCTACTACTTTCAATCTTTCCCACCAATGAAAGACTGGATGTACTACCTTTGAATCCCATCAGTATCACCACTCCAATAGGCAGTCGGGGCAGACTCATGTAGTGCTTTCTTCTTTGAGCTGGGTCTCTGAACAACTTGTCTCTTACACTGGGCAAACTTAAAATCAAATATGGGATTTTGCATGAGTTTATGTCAACAAATTAGTTCACTAGTATGGGCCTCACTGGGAAAACTAGCAGGCTTGAAGAAATACTGCCAGAATCCAGGCAAAGAGCTTTTGTTTTCTTTTGGGGACCAATGTGTACAGAATACAAAAGACATGCATTTTCTATGAGGACAACAGAGTTAGTGTGTGGGAAATGGAAGAGTTCTGGTGTGCAAGGATTCATGTTGGGTGCCCTCTCCAGGACTTTTTACTGGAACTGGAATTTCAGACTTTAAAAGCATTGTGCTATGATGGTTTCATGGCAACATAGCAAAGCAAGTGTAAATCAGGATCTGTTTGTTCACAGGTGTGTCCACAGCTACTAAAAAGGCTCAAAATGTGTATTTGGACAAACCTGAATTCAGGGTACTACATGGTTATAATTGGATTTTGAGGCGCTTTACCTAGTTTAGCTGAGAACATCTAGCTCATCCCCAAGAAGCAGCCAGCAAAGCTTATTAAGGCATGAAGCACTTTTAACAAGTAGCAAGGCCTTGTTTTCTTTTAGGCAGAAACCACTAGAATAAGGAACCGTGCAAGAGAGCGAACACTACACTGAACAGCCAAATAATGATTGCTTGACTTAATTTGTATCCACCTTGAATCAAATCCTGTGTTTATTTGCCTATGTAAGGACTTCTAGATTTGGTTCTCAAATACCAAAACCTCTTTTTGCCAGATTCAGCTTTGAAGTCTCACTGACTGCAACCACACATGTAATGGGGAAAAAAACAGTACTAATTTCCAAAAACATGAGAAGTAATAACTTTACACTAGTTATCCATTAGCTTTCTATACTCATGGCTACTGTATGCAATTTTAGTACTTTATTAGGATGAACAAAAAATTCTGTTTCCTTATCTACTTTTTTTGCCAGCTTCTTCCTCTTGTCCTTTGTAGTCACTCCTTTCTCTAACACTCTTGTACTTTTAGTACTTCAGTGATTCTTCTGAAAGGGTGATCTCTCTTGACAACACCATCAAGATCTTTGCTATCTCTTATGATCTTCTCTGGTTCTATGCTTTAGAATACAAACTCAGATGGGAACTGTATTTGTGTGATGACTTCAACTAAATCAGTTTTTTCAACAATCTCAAAAAAAAATAAAATTGAGATTTAGGCATGTTTTTGGATGGCCTTTTAAATCTGAAAGAATTTGACTGAGCTCAGCACAGGGAATATTTGGCAACAATGAGTAGAGTGTAGGTATGAACAAAAGCAGCAGTTTGTGTCTGCCCAGGCAAGGCTACAATTCACATGTTTTGTATTGACTGTTCCATGGAAATGTATGAACTATGATATCCTGTGCAGAGCTTTAGTACCCTGTGTGTGCTGGGCTTTGGAAGCTGGAAGTGTATTGCTGTTATAGAAGTTACAAAAGGAAAGTGCTCAAGTTGGAGGAATTAAAGTTCTATAATTAGAAATGGTCTGTTAAAATTGCATGCCACATGGCAAGCCTACAAAACTCGGTGTGTGTTGAGCATATTGGCAATGATTTACAATTAACCACTACATTGCAAATCACTCCTTAGCTGTTTCCTATTATGAAATTTTGAGAGTCGTAAAATGCATTTGTGCTACTTTATTTCCTTTTGAAATGGTAATTGCTACTGCTGAGGGGCAGTACTTAGTGCAGAAAATGAAGTGTGCAGCATAGGGAGAAACTTGTTTCTGAGGAACTGCTGAGGAATTGTAATGATCTGAAAAAGTGCTCTCTTGAAACGTACACACAAAAGAGCTTCATTTATGAAACCCCAACCAAATAATAACAAACTAAAATAAAACAGAGGGTTTTTTATGCAAGGGCCAAAGCTTGCTACTTTGTTGCTGACTGCACTTTTTGTCGATCAAAGTGGGAACAGGGGATTGAGACTGGGTAAAACTCATAAGCCAGTGGCTTGATGGAAATGCAGATGTATGGAAATGTGATAGGAGTGCCCTGAGGAAATGGGGTTTGAGCCAATGTGTTTGAAAATTATCAAGTGTGCTTCTAACTACCAGTCCATTTTAGATACCTAGTGTAGAACTGACAGTGGTAAGGCCATGGGGAGCTGGGTGAAGTTTGACTCTTGTGTCTAAGGAACACAGGCTGTGCGATCTTAAGTGGAGAGAGCAGGTATGTTCTAATTAAGTGGTGGTAAGTTCCCCCCTTACAGCTTCCACCTTGATTGTGATTGCAAAAAGGACTGTGTTTATGAGCAGCTTTTATGGAGGGATATATTAAGGAAAGTGAGTGGTGAGGCTTTTGAGATCTTAAATTTACTTACTTGTGACAATAATCTTGATCTCTCAGGTAATAAACTTGTCAATCTAGCTCAGGTCCTCAGTTTAAAGTTATTACCTTTGAAAGCCAGATGATTGACTGTAATTTTGCTCATAGTGCTTTGTTGGTGGCAGAAATAAAAACATCTACAGCACTTTTCATCAGAAGTGTCAGACTGCTTTCCACACCTTAATCAATTAATTTTTATGAACTAGTGGCATGGTTTTTCCTTGTCTCTAGTGCAGGAACTGAAGGGATAAGGACAGCAGCCAGAAAGTATGCAGCACTAGGTGCACTAGTGAAGACTCATAGTCTCTGGGTCTAGAAGTGTGGCTTTCCAGGGTTATTTTACAGTTGTAACAGAGGATACAGATACAGTCATATTTGTCCTTTCATAAATGTATTTGAATTGGTGTTGTCTCTTAGAATGCAACACTCTGAGGTGATGCTGCAAAGATGGTCCATTATGACACTTTGGAAAAGAAACAGTTGTATTGGATCAGCTTGTGTCAAAGAGTAACTCACAACTGAGCTAGGACATCAAAGGCAGTGTAGAGCACCTGAAGCCAGGAGTGGCTCAGGACAAGTAATGTAGAAGCACTGTCCATGTCCACTGGCATGTGGAGATGATGTTACAAAAGCAGTCAGCTATAGCTGAAACTTGCAAGGGATGTCAGTTAGGGGATGAACAAGGAAAACATGGCATGGCTGCTGGATTCAGATGATGATTTAGTGACAGCAAGCACAGAGCAGGCTGAGGTTCTCAGTGCTGCCTTTGCCTCAGCCTTTACTAACAAGTTCTCCAAGGCTCTGTGCTTTGCATCAGGGCTCAAGGAAGAGGAGAGTGACCAGTTCCAGGTGTAAATTGAAAAAAAAGAATAAAAATTAGTTCAGACCAGAACTAAGGAGGAAAAAATTTTCTTCCCATGAAATGGTCAGGCAGTGGTGGTTGCATGGACGTTTTACAGTTTCCATCCTTAGAGGCTTACAAAGCCCTGTGAAGCCTGGTTTGAGCTGGGGGTTAGACTAGTGACTTGTTAAAATATCTTCCAGCCTGGATTATTCTTTGATTTTAAGATTTGTGGTTCTGGCAATTCTAGATATTTTAAAACATCTGCTTAGCTCACACAGCTTTGTCCATCTAAATGAAAAGAGGCTCTTCAAATAAATTGTTTCTACCCATGAAAATAATTTTAAGTAGATGATCTTTAAAAGTAAACATTTTTGAATAATAAATTGCATACAACTCGGGTGCTGGCATAGTACTGGCATTTCTGCAATACCTCAGCTGCAGCGGCCGTTCTGTGAGCACATGTGGCTTGCACAGCCCAGTGAGAGCTGCACCCACTCCTGTGCTTTTCCCCTAGGATGATGGTGACCAGAGCTGAATGAAATCAGCGCAAGACAGTGGCCTTATGTGTAGATTTCAGAATCATTCGAGTTTCAAAAACAGCCGCCAGAGACTGCATATTTACTTCAGGTTTGGTGTATCCGTGTTTTCAAAGGGAATCTGTAGCAGATCTATGGGAGTGTGTTCTGCAACTGTTAACAAGCATGAAATGGAAGGAGTGCATCCATAAGGGAAAGGACTGACTTAGTGTTCTCCTTGCTGATCTAGTAGTACGGTCCCTTGGTCTTCAAGCAGCCTAAGTGCAAAGAGGAAAGTATGGAAGATGATGGGAGGCTCTGGGGGCCTTGCACCTACTTTAAAATGACAAACTTTGGCATGTGAAAATGAAATTTGGTTTAAAGAAGAATGTATCAAACTTATTTTACAAACCTGGGGCAAAAATGGTCGGAATGAGTCCAATTTAGACAGGTTTTAATTTCGCTAGGAGACTGGCTGGAAATACACAGCTTCCAAATCCAGCTGCTGATTTGCAAGCAGTATATTTAATAACCATCCTGCTATCTGTTGTCCAACAGTGAAGAAACATTCTGCTTTGCCTTGAGATTATGTACAGATTTTTTTCTTTTTTCCAAGAAAAGAGTGGCTAATAAGATAAATATTATTACTGGGGGAAAATGGGGACAATGGCTAGAATTAAAGGATATTTAGATGTCTCTAATGATTTCAGTGTGACTTGGGCACTCAATACCTTTAAAAACTAGCTAATCACCTAACAAATGAGACACTAACTAAGCAGTTCTCTCAGGAACAGAAAACTGTCAATATAACTTACACCTTTATAAACACAGGAATAAGCAAGCACCTGGTGTTGTAAATGAAATAATTCCTGGTAAAATTGTCTGCCTTTTGCAGATGATGAAATGTAAAGGGGATCAGTAATTTTCACCAAAACGCCAATATAAATCAAGATCAATGCAACTAATTTTTGCTAATGTAATTAGGGAGTACACTGCTATCTGACACAGGCCAGTGACTTTCCATGAAGGCGCAGGAGTCAGTTCCATAGCTAGAATTGGAATTTTCCCACTTCCTTTCTAGGACAAGTCAATCATTTCTCCCTTCTTCTGCAGGCTTTTTATTCATAAATGCAAACAGTTATTTCTCCTTCTGATTCACATGAACACTTGTTCTTGGTGCTAAGAAGTGGCTTCAGTTTTAAAGTTGTGACTGAAGCTTTAAGCAGATTCTGCAACATGCAGACACAAATGGTGTGGCACAGAAAAAGGAGCTCTTTCCCAAGTGTGTGTAAATTGAGGCAGTTCTGTTTGCAGCTACTGAAACACCAATGAGCCACGATTTGTTTCCATTTTGAGTCAGAAACATAATGTCCAGGCACAGTTTGCTTCTCTTTGATACTGTGATTTACTTTTTTTCTATTAAAAGCAGAATAATTTTAGACATAATATTCTTATTTTACTGTCAAGTTCTTTGTGCTTTGGAAAGTATGAGGAAGACAAACTTTTCTATTTCTTTTGGGTTTTTCTCACATTTTTCCTAAAATTTGCCAGATTATAGCTCTTGCATTTTGGGAGATTTATGTATCTGACACCTGAAGAAAATTAACCTGGGAAAATACCTGCTTTTATAGCCTATGGACTGAATAATTTTCCTGTGATTAGGTGTCACATCTGCACAGTTTCTCACATATCTGTGTATGTCTCTAAAAGCAAGGTTCTCTAGATTTTTGACCCAGTTAGTCATTCTTTTCTGTAAATCATAGTTCCGAAGGGAAAATAAGTTATACTTGCTTAAACCTAAAGGATTAGGTTTGGGAGTGTTGTTGTTAGAAGCCAATTTATCCCCAAGGAAATACAACTTCTTGAGAAACGCTTCTTACCTGTTATTTTTCAATTTATTTGAAAAGCAAAGTGCTTATGATTTTATCTGCTTTTTTAATTTTAACTGCAATCAGGAGACTAGAAACAGAGTGCACAAGTCATTTTATCTACATTATTTGTGGAAAATCTCTGAGAACACAGGAGTGCTTCTGACCCAGTTAAACTCCTGCTTTTTGAAAATTACTATAAAAAGTTGACGTCAATATTTCTCTAAGACCACATACTCACTTGTTGCCCAGTAACCAAAAGGATGGAGCCTTCTTTCCCATGTACAACTTGCCGGTAAATGTGATCTAGAATTAGGAGTTCGCTCCAGCAGTTCTGAAGCAACTTCATTTGGTCATCAACCTGTAAAGCAAACACGAATGTTGGTGGTATCACTCTGAGAGTAAGTCTACATGACACTATGGAGACAGTCCTCCTTCATGCACGTGGCTACCATAATGAGAACAGAAATGCTGTCTAGATTTATTCACCCACAAAATTGCCTTTCTTGGCTAAATAAACAGGTCACTGCTGAAACCTTTATCCATAAAATGTATAGAATACTTACACCTGACTAGATTCATGGAAAGCAGAAGTACGGCATTGTTATGCAAAGTGATAACTGTATTTTTATGAAATGCTCATGGCAATGGGATATTGTTTTTACCCAAAACAAGAAGAGCAGAAACAATGCTGATGTGAACTTTCTCATACTCCCCATCTTTGAACCTCAGCTTCTGGAAATAGTAAGGAGTCTGCAAATTCAAGAGCATTATTGCTGCAATAGGTCCAAGTCAGAGATACCTTCTAATGGAAAAAGTGAAGTGAGAAGTAAACACTATCTCTAAAAATGTCTGCAGTGTTATGAAGAGAGGAGAACACTCCTTCATGAACAGAAGCTGAGTAGCTTTGAGTGTCACTAGTAGAGTAAGAGAGGGCAGTGCACAAATCGAGGGGAGCAGTGAGACATATCGCTGACTGTATCTGGGAGCAGAAGGAACATACTGGGCACTCAGCTCAAGCAACCAACATTAAGATTTTGTGAAGTTATTCTGAATGTACATATGAAATATATCTCTAAACTGGATTGCATTCAGTTTTATTCACATAAAGACTAAAAAATAATTAGAATTTCCATGGAAATGGGAGGAAAAAAAATCACAAATTAGTGGAAGGCAGACTAGGAAATTAAGTCACGATAAGCATCAATATCCTTTGGACCTATTCTTACAGAGCTTACTTTCTGTTTGAAATCAATAAAGTCTTTGACTTCAGATGTGTGCCTTGAAAGAGCTGACAGATGCATACATTAGCCTTGCTACAATCAAGTGTGGCAATAGCATGTATGTGTGTTGAAAGGACTTCAAGAACCTGCATAGATAATAATTGCAGAACAGATTAAAAATACTATAAATCAGGAGAAATAAAAATAAATTAGCATATCAGAAGTGGAGAAATAGCTAGAATTTCTGAGACATGGAACTATTGAAATTGCTTTTCAGGGTTTCTAGTTTCAATTGCTTTAGGAATAGATTTTGTAGTACACAGGAAACCACATTACAAGGAATAATTCTGCATGAGCTGAGCTAGATAATACAGTAGATGTTTTCAATTTTATCAAGTATGACCTAAAGAAATTTTGGACTTTATTATTTCAAGCTTGTTTTCTGGTTATGTCATAGAGAACGAAGTAACATTTGTTACTAATAGATTTTTGTAGTTTCATCTGTGAAATTTACCTAGTATTTTCTCCCTCTTTTCAGTCACTTGCCATATAGCTCAGACTTTAACATCTGAAACGTTGAAATCTGTTTGCTTCCCTCATTCATTTTAAATGTCCCTTAACTTTTCAAATTCAGAAGAGCCCAGGTGCAGCAGATCACATTCTCCCACAGAGATCACAGAGCAAGGCGGATTTGCTATTAAAGAGCTCTTCCTAAACATGTATTTGACTACGGAATCATTTAAACCAAGTGATTCGTTAGCTCAAGAGAGGAATGTAAATTACCACATTGATACACTTGGGCCAGGTTTAAATTAATTATTTGAAATGTACAGATTCTATTACTCTTACTCTTTACATGAAACTGTTCAGTGATCGTTTTCATCTCCAGAAAGGTGTTAGAAAAATCACAAAAATCAAATAAATCAGGCTAACATGGCAGTCATCCAAAATTAACATTTCACACAAAGCTATCACAGCTTACATCTGAAGGAAACAAACTGTGAGATAGTTTAAACATTCAGCATCCATGTCATAACAAATAATACCTGAATAAGAGGTCAAGCATTTTTTTCTTACTATAAATGAAATATCTCCAGCTGACCTATCTGTTTCAGCCACAGGCTTTTGAAAACAAACTGCACTTTACAGGTCTGGCTTTCTGAAGGTCCCAACAGCAGCTAGTCAGCAATCAAAGCATATCTCTCAAGCTTTATCATATCATTACCAAGCCAGTGCTGTGAGAACAGTGTGAGATGGCAAAACCACAAAAAAATTGTTTTGCACATAGTCTGTTCCTGCTGTTCTATGAGACTCATAAAACTCGCAACAGTGAACCTCTGCTGGTGGTTCACAAAGTCTGCTCCTTCATATTCACTGCCATTTAACTAGTGAAAGCCTATAAAATGGAGGGCATAAAAAGCACAACATATCCCAAACACAGTAGTGCCTGCTGAAGACTATTAGATCCAGCTGTTTTTGCCATTTCAAGAAAGCTAATAGGGAGGAAGAAGGTTTCCCAGTTTGCACCAGGAAGAAAGAGACATAACTTAAAGGAGGATCACAAATTCCTAAAATGTAGGGCAAGTGACCAGTTCCAGCCCACATCTGAAAGACACATAGATCTGGAAAAACACACACTTTATCTCTGATAACGCATACAAAATGAAAAATGGAAAACAACATAGATCACATTGAACAAAAATGGTAACATATCACTCTGTCTGTTCGAATGAGCTGGTAAAGTTCATGATGTGTGTAACTTCAGCCAGTGCACAAACACATTTGTGTTTCTGTGGCACGTTGATAAATGTCTTGCAGAAAGTGTGTTATCTGGCAAATGAGTCTTTCACCAGAACAACTATGTGCCTTCAACTGAATATACCTTAAACTGATCCTGAATGCAAAGAAGCTTAAGTTCAGTTCTGAAGAGGAAGGTCCTCTGCAGAAAAAGACTTTTGTGGACTTTAGTCGTCTGACTCCAAAGCCAGTGTGCTGCTCCACCATTAACAGGATAAGCAAGAGAAAAGACAAGATTCTGTCACCAAGATAACTCAGCTCCAGTCTGGGACTATCCATAATTTAAAAAAAAATTCAATTGTGGTATCCATTGAATTAGAACAAACTCACAAACTTGTACGACTGGCTAAATTTTGAGGTTTTTCAGTTTGTAGAGATTTTTAAGAGTACTGTCAATGTTCTAACATTAACAAGAGAAAAGTGCCTGTTGTCCAAGTACTAAGAATGTTTATAAATGAAAGTCAAACATCATGTTGCCAAGAATCACCTGCTGCAAGAACACTCCCCTTATCTGCAGCTGCTCCTTGCCGTAACAGAACACTGACACAAGGATAATGTAACCCATGTCTTATCAAAGCAAGTTGTCAGACAAGATACCCATTTGACAGCTATCTAGCCTCAAGCAAAAGTGTGAGTGAATACTGTGCCCAGATGGTTAAATTTACGTCCTTTATGGCCATCAGCTTTCTGATGAAGACACAGCAGTGGGGGCAACATAACTGGAAGAAATACTGAAGAAATGTCTTTCAAAGAAAGATGTAGAAGAAGGTAAGGGAGGATGTGTATCTCAAAAGAAATAGGAGATCATTTCCAGCGCTCAGAGTGCCATGAATGCCATGAAAGAGTAATAAGGCTATGAGTGTGAAGTGGGAAAAACATTACACATGTACGCATCTCTGCTGTTAAATGACAAAGGAAGCAAAGGGAGTGTTTAGGAGGAAGCCATAAATGAGGGGAATGGGGGGGCAGTGGGGTGTGAGAAGACCTAAGAGGAGTTGGCTGTGGGTAAAACCTCGAATGCAAGGATGATGACATGCTGACTAAGGGTTTGTGTGACAGTAAGTGATGCTGCTGGGGCAGGGAAGGAGCATGTACTTTTTGTTAGAGAAGCAGAGGATGATGACTGTTATCAGCACAGGTGTGGTATTGCTCGTCTGCAGAGGGAACTTGATTTTGTTAAAAATCTGAATACAGGTTTGAACCCAGAATTCCATGGTGGCATGCCCAAGTTCCTTCACTACCAGCTGGAATTAAAAGGTGACTGTAAATCACTGTTTTCTGAGTTCTCCACTAACAAGGATTAGAAAACAGGCATGGCATGAGAATACATTTAGATGAACCTATTAGTTCGCATAATTTGTCTTGCCAATGTAGTGCAGGCCACACAGAGTATTTCCAGGAGAGAACCTCAATTTGAATTGTAAAGGTCTGATCCTGAGCACTGTGGTAGAACACTGCCTCTTGGCAGGATAAAAAGATGGTCTGGGGTTGGGAATGGGGGTGTGTCATATTTGTTTGCTGCACCTTGGACTCCCACTCATCTGGGCCCTGAGCTTTTAATACGGGACTCTGGAAGTTTGTCAGTCTCTCTCAGGCCTCTGTTGACACTGAAATACACAATCACACCTTATCAATTGTAGTTAAAGGAAGGACTTATCTCAGAAATGCTGGTTACTCATCTGAAAAACTATTTGTGCTGATGTTATAGATGAGGAAAGCTAGTATGACACAAGAGTAGTATTGTTGTAGAATGTATGCTTCCCACAGCACAGAACGTTAATCATTATAAACTTTTGTTTTCTCTGAAGAACAACATTGAAATTGCCAGACAGTAAAATGAAGAAAAATGTGTATGCTTTGCTGAAATGCACCTTAATCTTATCAAAACCACACTATGTCTTTCTTTTAGGAAAATGTTTCACAGTATTTAGCATACTGTAACCAAAAACTGTAGATTTATCACAATTTTTCTTCTGAAGAGGTATTTTCAACCTGATACTTGATGAATTACCTGTTAGAAATTTCAGGGTCATGGTTTTTTTGTGTTGCTCTAAGTTAAATATTTTCCTTATAATTATTGCTGCAGATTCAGTTAAACAATGTGCTCACCTTTTACCCAGTCTATACCTCCCTTTCTCAGAAGCTGAAGAATCCTTTTTCATCTCTGTTCATTTGCATCAACTTGCCACTATGGCTTTGGGCTTTTCTGCTACTAAAAATTTAAAAGGGTATCTAATGATTTTTGAAAAATACAGTAATAGAAATGTATGCGATAAAACTGTACTGGATTCAGCTGAATTGTTTTTACTTATGCTTCCAAAAGGGAATGCAAATATAGAATAACATGAAGCATTCATCTCATAGTGCCACTTTTGAATTCTACAGCCATTGAATAGCCATTTCCTAGGGAATATGAAGTGATTAAACATCTGTCTGAACTGCTCAGCCTGAAGCATACAGGTTCGAGCAATGGTTGAACTTTCTTTCAAATGCAGTTAGCAGATAACTCACAAGTCATTGCAGACATATAGTTTGAGTTGTTACTCCATTTTCTTATGCTATAGTGATGCAAATAACCCCAAATCAAAGTTTTATAAGACAAGTGCACTCCACACGCTATTATTTGCTCATGAATGCATGCATGGTTTCCAAATCATTATACAGGTAGGGAAGGGTTTGGACTCTCCAGATGGGTTACTGCTAACAGTGGGAAACCTCCTGTGCAAGGTTGCTGGCAAAAAGCAGGACATAACAGCCATTGTGGTTTAAGAACTGAATGTGCATAACTTTCAGAATCAATGAATGCCCTAATAAAATCTGATTACTACCTATAACCTCAGTAATAAAATGCTACAAAGTTCAAGAAGAAATGATTTAATATTAACTATGATTGTTCCTGCTCTTTACTAGAAACCTGTGTGTTATATAAAATTTCTAGATGAAGGCAGGGAGTGATCTTTACAAGCCCATGTTGCGTTAAATGGTTGTCCTGTTGCCATCTAGCTCTAGTGTGAAAGGAATGTAAAATCTATCCAGGTTTGGTAGCATTTATGTTTGTCTTTGTTTAAAAATGCAAGGAAATACAGAAACACTTCAGTGTGTGCCTTTTCCTTCTCCTTTACAGCATAAAAAGAGGATGTTATAAAGGTGCAATCATACTTGGAGTGTGCCTATATGTGTGTGTGCCTCTTCCTTCAGCAGCTTCTGAATCCATCAGTCAGAGTCAGATTATTTCAACAGGAAGGTCATCTATCCAAGATATCAAGTTTCTATATGCTTTTTGTGAATCACTGTCCAGACAGAGGAAAATAAGTACTGGATACTATGCTGAAAGAAAGGCTAATATGCTCACCCTTTATTCAGCAGCAGCAGGGAACTGAGAAATAGGAACAGAGAAGGACTAAACCACTTTGTTAACTCCCTGCTTACGGAACCATTAGTATTTGGAATATCAAGCAACTTTTGAGTTTTTTAGAGTGTATTGATAAGGAATTTATAGCTAAAAGCAACATTATATCTTTGAAAATCCCCACACTTTTACTCTTCCAAACTGTGAAGGTGTGGTGTCCATGCTCTGAAAGGCATGTGGTATTTCCTGTTTAGCAAATGCATGCAGGGAGCGCGGTGGCTTCGCCACAGCTTCTCCCCTCGCATACCCCTGGACACCCACACGCAAGATCACAGTGAAAGAGGGATTAGAGCAGCACTGACCAGCTATTTCCCAGTTTCAGTGCTGATCTTCAAGTGAGTAAAAGTACATTAATAAAAGGCAGCCTTGAGCATCGGTTCACACTCATCCTGTTTTCTTGCAGAAATAAAATGCAAGGTGGGTGACTCTGGGGGCCTCAGGTTGCTGAAGGAGAAAGGGCAGGAAGCAGATGGTGATCCTACTGAAAAATAGTATTTAGAGGATAGTCCACTCTATTTAGGAGAAAGTAAATGACAAATCTCAATTCTACAAGCATTAGATGAGAGGGTTGTTACAATACACTTTGTGTATGTATATGTATTATATAGTGTGTCAAATGCAACATATAGCACTCCTATTTCTTCTCTTTTTCCTCAAATTTATCTCTGTGCAATGTGTATGAAAATGACTTAGTATTTCACAGTCAGCATTATTTCTGATGAATTATAAATGTGTTTTTCTTAGGTTCTTTCTTGGGTGGTTTTTTTTTTATTTTAACTGAAAATATGAAAAAGTGGTTTTTTTAGTCACAACTGAAAATTTTGCTTACAATGCAGTGTTTCTTGCCTCTCAAAGTGAATGCAAAGATAAAGAAAGAAGAAAATTAATTATTCTCAGCATCTTTTTCACAGAGTGAAGAAGGAGGTGCCTTCTTTAGGACTGGACCCACAGAACTAACCTTCAAAATCCTACTCCTGTGAGTATCTCCTCTGATGTTAGCACAGCCTAAATTTATTCATAGTTGGGTCTAGAATTTTAAAAGAATTAGATAACACTATGTAGTTTATGTAGTAATTTTGGTACTAAAGCTGTTTTGTTCCCTTGAATTTCTATGGAAAAACACCTGCTTTTTGTGATGTCAGCAAACTAACTGCAAAATTGTGCTGGACCATATTCTTAACTCTTAACTTGTATGAACATACGTATTTTGTTTTCCATATGAACAAAATCAGAATTAGGCCCACCTGATTGTTAGCCTTGCAGGTCTGATCTGATTTTTAGGATGCACAGTGATGTCCTCCGGGGAATCAGAAGTCAAAACCGAGTCTACTATACTTTAGAGTTCTGCTCAGGAATTTATTCTCAATATATTAAACCAGTGGTTTCAGTCTAATATAGAGCAGCCTGTGATTAAAACCTCTGTGGTCTTCTCCAAGTCACATATTTTAGCGTTATATGAAAGGATTTCTAATATATAGTACTCCTTTCCTGTTTGGTGATTCACTGAAGAAATTATGATTTCTAAGAGTCTACAGGTAGACTTCACCTTCTACATTACCTTTCATTTTTAAGATTTCTTGGAAATCAGCAATCGAATTTTGACAGAGGTCAATACAACATACAGGGTAGATTGTTAATATTAAAGACAAAGTCCTAGTAAGAACTACATTTATTTTTCACAAAATAAATATTCTATCAAAGTCAAACAAGTAAGCGTCATATGGAAAATATTTTTAACTTGTGGTACAAGAGACATGCTAAGGTCAGAAAGACTCTTTAATATGGTAAGAGGCAGGCAGAGTATTCTCTTAACACACTTTGGGTGCTGCATGCCCCAGAACACTGGTTTTTGCATGCATTAACACAGGAGTTATGTAAGTCATCTCTCTTTTAAATTACACTGTGTGGTTATTTTTCTGTTTAATGGAGTTAGTGTTTATTTCCAGCAAAACTATTCAAGCGGGTGTGTAATATGGGAAAAGGGCAAGCTATAAGAGAAGGATAATCTTACTCTCTTTTAGCAAATGATACCTACAAATGTTGGTTTATGTACATGGTGTGGGACTGTATTCACATTTATATAGATGGGAATATGCAGTCTTCTGAAGACACAAGTAACAAGAAGCCACTTTAGAACTGCAGCAGTGTAAGTGAGAGTAATTTTCCATGTGAGTATTAGTGACACCCAGGGTTGAACAGTGACAAACTACAAAAAGAATGTAATACATTAGATGTTTCATACCATTTGTAGTTATCATCCAGTCGGTAGTTCGGCTTTTTTAATCTTTTGATTACACAGCACAGCACTCTTTTTCAGGAATTAAAATATATTAGTTTATATTTTACTTTCATAGTCCTGTTAAAACTTCTGACAACCATCCAACTGTGTAAAGGCAGGTATTTCCTTCTCCCCACACTTGAATCAGTGAAACATGAGGATCTAAACCTCAAGACTGTGAGCTATAGTGTGTTAAACAGGACAGTCACCTTTACAACAACTTTGGCAACAGGGGCTGAAGTTACTGTAGAACACTACACTTGCCATACAAATGTATTCCACTGTGTTTTCCTCTGATTTGTAATAGAACAGCCAAAAAAAGCAACAGCAAAAGCAGTAAGAAATCATGAGAAACAGTATCTTCAGTCAAGCTGTGAAAAGATATGCTATACTGATGAAGAAGAAGTACGGAAATGTTGTCTTGCATCCCGAGGGCTGCAGCAGTAACAGTAAGTCACTGGAGCAGAGAGTAAATGAGAAAGAAGACCCAATGCTAACAGAGAAAGTGAAAGAAAAATCAGCATTATGAATGGATGTTGTCATGTATTAAACCAGTATCCATCTGACTTGATAGAAAAAATTGCTTAAAAACACCACCAAAGGACGCTGAAGTCATACAAGTAGATCGTGGAGGTGTAGTGATGCATGATACAACAACGTACATGGGGATGATCCAAAAGACTTAGTACTTTATGTCTTAAAAGCATTGCAGGATGCTCTTGGCATGCAGCTACTACCACCTTGCTAAATCCTTTGAACTGTGAACATCATCTTCAAAAAAAATTAACTCCATTCCTAACAGAGTCAAGTGTAAAAGAGCAGACAGAGCTATGCTATTAAAAATCTCAGGAAGCATTGATTGAATGAATGTTTAAGGAACAGGCCAGTATGTATTACTTTTTTTCCCCATTCATCCTTTCATTTGGCTTTGTTTCATTTATTCCTGGTTCCTGTTTCCTGTAGTCTAATTAGGAAATCCCTCAAGTATTACTAAACTAAGATTGTCACAACTCTGCCCAGGTCCCATAATGTCATTAGCACTGCAGATAGGATTAATTTTAATGTTTAAAGACATCTTTAATGGTACTGATTTTATTTGGGCTGTCTGTTATGTTGCTGACAGGAACTTTTGCAGTAAAGAACACAGTGTGAGCAAGAACCTTATAGGCAAAAAGGTCTATGGACTGTGACAGATCAGCCAGCTTCTGACTTTCTCTTCTATCACAGCTGGGCACAGGTATCAAAATCATGAGTGTCTAAATTGGGCTCCTACATGTCTGTATGCAACAGAAGGTTGGCTGTGTGTTTAGGAAAAATTGAGAGAGTATATATATCTAATTAATTAGGCTTTTCTTAGCTCATTTCTGAATGACAGCAGGGATGATGAACAACAAAATCAGGTTGCTCTAATTACTTCCTGTTCACTCAGGAGTGCACCACAGACCACAGCTGTAGGAGCTGTTTCAATCAGACTGGCAGGGGTTTGGTCAATGGGCAAGAGCTTGCAATAAAATGGCAACGTTTGCTTCAAAAAATAATTTTTTCCATTTCTTGTGTTCAAGTGCCTGGCAATCTACTATTAATCTGGGTCTAAGTACTAGTTACTTTGGTTTGTAATTCGGTTCAATATGAATATTATTACTGAAAATGTAATATGACTAAAAGATTACTTTGACACCCAAATCTAGGAACATTTACTGATTAATCCCAGATTCGTCCCAGTATTACCAAAGGAAAGTGTATCTGCCTCTAATAAGTTTTTCTGAGGTGTATTAGAACTTTTAAAAATATGGTTACACAAGTTTATCAGGGCAGTTTTCCTTGTACATATAATAGCCTGAATGATTTAAAAGTGTAAATGAGTGCAAGATGGTACAAATATTCAGCATCATGTCACTGACAGGTAATGGATAGAATTCTCTCATTCTCTCTATTCTCTCTGTGGTNTTTTTTTTTTTTAACCAATCTGCCTGAGGGTCTGTTTCTTTTAGAGTATAAGGTCTTTAGAGATGAGACTGACTATTACTGTCTTAAGCAGTATCTGTTTATGTTACCATAAATCAAATAGCAGGAAAGGGTTGATTGACTGCACGGAGCATACATGGACACTTCTCCGTAAATAAAATTATCAGTCTTTCAATTTAAACTGCCAGCCTGCAAAATAAACCCAGAATGTCCAGTTAAATAATACAACAAGATATTATTAGAAAAGCTCACTGTCTCCTTGCATAAATATAAGCATCAGCTTGGCAACACCATAAGAATATTTTGCTCAATATTTTTTGCACTGTGGCATAATCATATAACCTGACATCTTATGTAACACCATCCTAGGTATAGTATTATACAATATCCTGAGCTTGGATGGTATACAAGAAATACTTTCATTATGAATGTCTTTGAGACTGATTATACAATTCATATGCATACAGAAATACAAAAATGCCTGAGTTATAACAAAAGACTTCAAGGAGCTAGTTCTTAGCTTTGCTGCTTTATATCTGTAAAGGCTCTGATAGTGCACACATTTTTAAAGTATGCCCTAACATAAGCCAACTTCTAAATTCAGCTTCTTGCGACAGCTCCTTTTATATTTCCTCTTGCATGAGCACACACTGCACCAAAATCCAATCTACTGTATCAAATATATGCATTTTGCAAATATATGACTATTTGACAAATGGAGTTGAATCTTGGGGGTTTTTTGGTTACTTTTAACAATGGAGAAATGTTCATAGTTTATTTTTTAGCTCACATGTTGCATGCAAATGGCCTCTTTCCACAGTGCAATGTGCATATGAAGTTCCCTGAGATGTCTGAACTAGATTCACTGCAAGTACTTATCCAGAATACGCAATTAAAATGTAATTCATTTCTAGATATCATCAATATTCTGTATGACAGAATGGACTAGATGACCCATGAAGTCCATTCTTACCCTCATATCTATTATGATTACCTTATATTAGTAAAATTGCTTTTTAAGGTCACTTATATGTCGTGGTTCCCTTTACACAAATATTTGGTACATTTAGCCATTTATGTCTATTGTTTCGTGCTCTGTTTAGAATGGATTCAATACAGGTAGAGCATCAAATTATGCAAAACCCTGATATTTTCTTGTAAATAATTCATCAAACAACGTTATGACCCTTATTCCCTGTGAGGCGTCCAGATAATGAGGCACCCAAATGAAAAAGTGAAAACATGCTCTTCCCCTGCTATGGGTGTGCCCCTGACAGACTCCTCAGGGTCACAAACCCATCAATCTCTTTTCACACATGAGCTAATCAATTCAAAGAGGGAAGTGCCAATGAGCTATTAGATCAATATGGTGAAGTATGGAGATTGATCTTATCCCAGAGTGACTACATTAACAGACTCGTCAGTGTGACCTCTGCCCCGCGGCGCACATTATACAGGATTGCAAGTCTGATATCTGAATGAAGACCTCAGGTCATTGCTTTTAATAATCTGCTTTGCTGAAAGAATTAAATCTGTAAAGGGATGACTAATGAAAATATGAAGAGCTTTCTGCTCCTCTAGTCTCAGAATGCTTGCAGAAATCACACCAGATTTTCACAGGAGCCAACAATATCAACTGTCTCGCACTGACACCTGCTCAGCCGTGCCTGGCTACTGGCATTTGAGAGAACAGGATAGTACAACGAAATTATAGTTTACTCTTCTGACACAAAAGTTAATGAAGAAAACCAAATACAAAATGATAAAATATACTAGCTGTGTCAAAGTCTATGAAAATCTTGGGTGAACTGCCAGATTGAGAGCTGTACTGGAGTCCTGGTGGTCTGAATTATTTAGCTGGTGTAAGTGGGAGCAGCCACTTCTGTGAAAGTTGCTCAGAGTGTGCTTGCACCAAAGAAAATGTTTCCAATTCTTGCATTAATTCCAGGTTCAACCCTGGGAGTCAGTCTGCTTTCATTTAGGATATTTCAGAGGACAGAGACTTTGGGAATAATTGATCTGATCAGAGAAAACTGGCTTCACAATATTTATGAGCAATACGTGCATACATTCTATAATACTCTCCTGTTCCTCAATCAGCCTGTGGTGGTAAATGTCACCAACTATACAGGAAGACTGTACATGAAGTGACCACAAGTAATACTATAAGCAACCACTTTGGGCCCCTCATTTTGAAGACTCATCCTTTTGATATATAATTTCAGAGATGCTGGAAAAAAGTACACTTTGTTGTCTCAGAGCATGATATTAATATTGTTAATATTTTTAACTCTGAATAATTTCATTGCAATGAAATATTTATGTATATAACACAGTTTTAATACGGTATTTTTATTATACCAAACATTTTTATTGTTCATTGCATAATTGAATCAATGAATTAGGAAAAGGTTACTAAAAAGGATTAATGCATTTTTAATGAAACTGAATGATATAACTTCTGTTAGTCACTAAGAATAATGGCAGATATATCAGGTTTGTACAGATAAGAGCTTTGTGAGTTTATCTGAAACTCCACATAATGGCCCTCATTTAGCTGTAACCTAGAAAAACAGCCTTAGCAATCCTATTCAGGGCTTTAATTCATTGTTTATGTATAGGATCTCTCTTCCGCCTTGTGATCAGATCACCTGTCTAATGATGCAAATATGAATCTATTTAGCAGACCCGTCTATTTCCAGTTGTAAAACACTTTCTGAAAACAGTGCTCTTTCAAAATCTAAATGGAAGAACCAAGCTAGCTGTACAATACCACTGGGAAATATTTCTGAACTCAGGGTAATAGATGCAGGAACTGCTGAGAACTTTGGACATTAATACTGAGAATGTGGAGGTTTCAATGCTTGCACAGCTGAAATCCTTAATTAGCATAACAGCCTAAATTATACATGCTTTCCATATAGCAACAACTATGCTTAAAAATATACCAATAGAAAATCCTTATATTAGTATAACACTGACTGAAATGTTAGCACTGTACAAATGTTGTATAGAAAATAATACAACAGTTGCAAATATGTCTCTGAATCTTACACAGATACTGTGTTCTTTGCAACATCGCATTTATGTTTTGATTATTTGGCAATGGATATAAAAATGCATAACAGAATGTTATATTAGTACATGACACATGCATTGTGGAGAAGGGACTTTATAAGGACACCTGTAGAGATACGATTTTCAAAGGAAGGTGTGTTACCAAACTTCTTGAAGAGAAAGGTTCTAGTATTTTTAATACCTTCCAGTAGAAACTGGGAGTATATCGATAATACTTATGGTACACAAGATGCTGTAGTATTGCTCAAGGACTTGTGTGAATTCTGTGAAACCACATCATTTGTAGTGGTGAACCACAACTAAATAAATCACACCAACAAAACGGACATACTTTTTTTTCTACCACTATGTTGTGGTTTTTACATCATGTTCTTTCCCAACAAACTGAAAAGCTATTCTATAATAGAAGTGTTTCAGATCTAAAAGGGGTTTAGAATCCTAATATTATATTTGGATCCTTCCACTTATAAAGCACAGAATTTAACACACATTGAACAATACAGGTATCAGAAGGACTTTGATTCAAGAAAGCACTTGTCCTGATCTCACTGATTGAAAGCTGACATTTATATATTTTCACTAAAATTAAGGTTATTCTTCTGAACAGGGGCAAGGGAAAGTAAACATAGCATATACAGAACTGTATCACCTTTTCTATAAATAATAATAATGCAATCTTTTTAAAATTCGGTGTCTTGAATTCAAGAAGTGCTAGAAGTAAATGCTGCCTCCCAATGGAAACATAAAGTTTGTTTCCCAATAAAATAAACCCGAACATTTCTAGTCCTATTGTTTTATTGGATATTCAGTCATTAGCGTGCTTCTAGTAAGAACTGAACAATCTTTCTGGATTTCACAATCAAATGTTTTGGTTTATAAACTTCATATCCTTGGGCTCAAAATGCACTTCTGGAGTAAGGAGGATGTATTTTCCCTTTAAAAACAACCACTTGAAAACTGCTCAGGAATATGCAGAAACAAAAGTGGAATAGTAGTAGAGTTCAAGTGGCATCATGAAGTTCATGATACATACAATTTATCTTATAATTCTTCAATTTACCATATAGCTCCACAACTCATAATTGCAATATCACTGTCACACTTGTACTATCAACAGATACATCTGTCTGCTCAGAGTCTGTGGCTGCCTTGGTGATATCTGCTAGTGGCATCTATTTAGATGGTTGTTACGTATCTGAGTACAAATAAGGAATACAAATTATTTTATAGTCAGTGAAATATGTCACTAGCTTCTGTGTAACCCAGGAATAGATTTTTTTTTCTTAAAACAATAATAAATCCCTCTTTCCAATTTCTACTGTAAGCAAGTGCTTACAGGCAGAGAACATTTATGAAAACTTTCAGAACAAAGAAATAATCTTCTGGGAAAGTTACAACAGATTCAAAATACATGTCTAGAATCTAAATGCTTCCTCAGCCTCAACAGAATAAATAATAGATGCTTTCTAGGTAACTACAGCAGTTCATTTGATAACATATATATTAATAAATTAAAAATGTCTGTAGATTGACAAGTGTTTTGTGGGCTTGTACTGGAAAGCCAATAGCTAATTATGAAAGCCTGACTTGACTAATCAATTATTCAGATGAACATTAGGGGCCTATTATATGTGTAAACAGGGGAATTATATTTCCCCAAAGTAACTTTCTAAAATAACAAACCCAAAACATGCAAATTTGAAGTAGACAGAAATGGCACTATTATGCACTTATTGCACATGCAGAACTCCATCTGAATTATTCAGGGAACAGTGAGTCCGGAGCCTTGGTCTTCTGACTCAGAGCAGCACAGCAATAGCAGCACATGCCAGGTAGTATTGGTTATGCATGTACTATTGATTTAGCTCATTCTTGCTGGTCATGTTTCAAATTCATTTCATGTTTAGGAGATAGGGAATAGGAGGAGTATCCCTGGATTGCTTTTTGTAAGATATTTGTATGCCTGTTGAACACAAGATAATCTGATAAATTAATAAGACCATGTCTTTTGAGTGCAGAAGGAATAAGCCTTTGAAAATGATTATGAGTGAGGTAATGAACTGCATTTCGAAAAGGTTTATACTTGCTATATTCCCCACCTCCTGTACATAAAGATTAGGAGAGTGCTAGTATTACAGAACAGATTCACTGATGTTTCTTTAAGGAGTAAAACACAGTAAGGTAATGCATAATTGTCCTTTGCATTTAGAAAAGACCGTGCTCTTAAACAGCATACGGCAACAGGGAAACCAGAAATAGATGTGACCAGACACCTGCTGACAAACAGTGACAAATCCCACTGACACTGCAGTGACCCCCAGTTAGTCAAGATTTAATTAAGGGGTATAATTAAGTCAGTGGAACAGAACACTAATGAGTGGTGTTTTTTCATATGGGTAATTACACATAAGAATACAAAGTAAGCTAGACCCCTACATTTATCATTACAATGAATGGTATGGAGTGACAATCAAGGCTTCAAGTATTTTTTGTTCTTTTTCTGCAGGTTGAAACGCCACAGCTTGTCAAACATCTGTACACATGCTAAGAAATGCTATTGGCCCAGTCCTGCCTGTGTCTAAGCATGTTGGTAACATGACCTTGGTGGCACAATGCACATCAGTCCGACTATGGGCAGGGAGGTTTGCTGGGTTCTGTCAGTCATTGTGTTTGCCTGTGCTGGTACTGGGCAGGGGTCACTTGGGCTTGTTTTCTAACCAATGACATTCTGTTGCTATTCTCTTTCAAGTAACTCATCCTCTAGATTTCATTTATCAAGTGTGTTGATTACAAGGAAGACATAGGTTACAAATTGTTCAGATGATTATCTACACGTTGGGTATAATATACCTTTACAATCAAATGACAGAGATTTCTTCCAGCAGTGGTATTTGATGGCAGATCCAGTTCTCTGGAATTTATTTTGGGAATCTTCAGGCAGTTGAGTGAAATAGCTGAAATACCTCTGTCTATGTGATATTTGCTTTTATTTGCTTATATTTCAAATAGAAAAGTATTGCAAAGTAGATTTACTTGACCATTTTAAACTGGGGTGGAAAACATCATCATGAATAATGATGACAGTGGTAGAGGAAAAACAACTTTCCTATGGTCTCGAAGATTTAAAAGAATGCCTGTGTAGTTTGGGGCCAGCCCTCTGCTGGGATTACTCTATCTGCTCCCAGCTGGTAGCCTGCAGTTCATGACAGCCTCTTATCCGTTATCAAAGCAACAAGTGGAAAAGCAGATCCTCCTGCCTTACTAACACTCTGTTCAGTTCTCTCCATAGAATTTCTGCTTCTAAATCTTTCCTTTTAACAAGTGCTCAGATTTCCTTCCTACTGCTGCAGGAAATCCTAAATATCTCTAAGATTTTAGCTCACTTGTCTAACTAAAACTCCACAGAACACTAAACGAAGAAAGAATAATTGCATTGCACCAGCACTTTTTCTACAGAAACTGACAGAAATGCAGAATGTGCCCAATCCTGCTTGCAGTGGAGCACTGAGAATTTAGCAATTGACTTCAGTGACAGCAAAAGCAGATCCTAATTACTCAAACAACACAGTACCAATATAAAGCTTTTGCAACTTATGTAAGTACAAATTTTACTGTACCATAACCTAAGCGAAAAAACTGCATTGAAACTTATGACATATATACTGCACTTTGCTTTTTAGTAGCACAGGAAAAAATAAAAAAAGGCAGAACTAGGAGATATTTAGGTATAACTATCAGGAATTCTTTCAAGCAAGATTTACCTACTGAAACTGAAAAGTTATTTGTGATTAAAACATACCTAAGTGGATACTCTTTATATTTTTTATGTAGTAAAAATATACATCCTACTTTCCTTAAATCATGTGGTCATGGAGTAATAGGTCTTAGAAACACAATTCTATAACAGTAACTACAATCAGGTAAAAATCAAGATAACAGCAATCTGTTATGCAGGCTATGCTAAAGCATAACATTTGTTAAGGGGTTTGGGTCTTTTTGTCAAACTCTTCATTTTTCAAACAGAGTTTCCCACAGTTTATCCACAAGAGTTATCCAATGCCAGAAGGTGCCATGGGAGCCCAGGACTTGCTCCCTCTTTGAACTAAGGCCCTTGCCACCAGGCTCCTCTGTGCATGCTTAGGTGCCTCTTCCAGCCGGGCACCACAGGTGGAGCAGGGCTGGGTCCTGCCAGGGCTCTGCCCTGCCCCCAGTGTGGTCCTATTGCAGTCCTATTGCCCTTACCAGAACTGGCTCTGGATCCTCTGGTGCTTTGCTGAGACGTGGGCAGTAGCATCCTATTTTCACAAGGTGTCTGAGGTAAATGCTCTTGGAGAGGGCCCCAATAAATGCAATTTTAAGATATGGAGTTACTATTGTATTTTTTTTCCCATGAGCTGAAGCACATGCAAAAACCCTAATAGAACAATAATACGATAAAAGAAGGGAGGTCATAACAATTATGCAGAAAATTTCCCTGTTTTTATCTTTCTGCAGGTGTGTGCTGGTATAAAATGCGGGGTCAGGAGGAGTGACTTCTGCCTGGGCTGCAGACACACAGATGCAGAATGGGTGCCTGACATCTCCTTCTGCCCCATTTTCGCCCCCGTGAAGCTGCCCCTTCCCAGCCATGTATGAATGAACAGAAGTGCCTTTCATCCCCCACTTGCCTGTCGCTTCAAAAGGAACTACGAAAATAGCAGCGACAAAAATCCAGCCGCCTGCCAAAAGGCCCGCACACGTCCCATTCTCACAGGCATGCGAAAGGTTGGAGAGCTCAGCAAAATTTTTATGTACGGGAGCAGGCCCAAGGAAAACTCACACGCCATAACCAATTGTGGACAGAGGATCATCTATCAGCAGACAAATGCAGGAACTCCAGAATGTCTCTCCTCAAATGAAATAATATATCTTTGAAAGCCAATGCCCGTTTTAGGCCTGAGGCCCATATATCAAGCCTGAGAGGCTTGTGGATACGCTCCAGGGCCATTAACCTTCCACCTGTTTCCCCTTGTCCTTCAGGATGAGACCCTGCCCTTGATTTTACTCCCTTCCCCTGTTCATCTTCCGACAGAGTGTAAATGTAAAGCAGAGGGCCTGCGAAATAATTCAAAGGCAATGGACCAGGGACATGGTTACAAATCTCTGCCACTGGCACTGTGACTTATGCAGGCAGTTTGTCACACATGAGCCAGGTGACCTCTGTGACATAACAGAGAAAAATATCGCCCGAGATCAAAGATGAGATTCAGAGTGCTCTAACTAACTCTGGTGTACACAGCCGTGCCCCGCGGTGGCCAAGGGTGTCCTCCCTTCTAAACACTGCTCGCTCTGCTCGCTGGTGGGAGGGCCTTGCTCCCGCTAATTGCAGAAATCTATTTTTCTCTCGTCTCTTTGGAAATCTTTCCTGTAACCTGAACATCAGAATTTGCCTCCTCCTGAAGCCACTATTTTTCAGAAAAGGTAATTAATTTGACAAGGAGAGACAGCAAAATGCCATTCAGCTGATCAAAATTAACACATAAAAAGCAGCATGACTGAAAATGGTGAGTTAATCGCTTTTTCAAATGGGTCTGTTTTAATCCAATAATTTTTGAAGTTATAAGTAGTACTAAAACTTTCTATGAGCGCATGCTGTCTCTGGTATTGCAATGAGAAGTCTTCAAAGTCTAAAACATTTATTGGGATTCTTCTGTCGTGACGGTAAAAATGAGAGTAGGGTTAGTATTAAAAATGATGTAATGCACCCAGAAAACACACTTCTGTACTGATTCATATTTTACAGAGAGATATATTACAGAACCAGAATAACAGTCACTTGAAATAAGCCTAATCAGATTGATTTAAAAAAAAAAAAATAATAATCTTGACTTCATTTTTCAAGCTGTTTGCTACATAGGAAGTTTCCCAGCTGTTTTGTACATTCAAGACTCTTCTGGGTGCAGACAAAAGAATAAGGCCTAACGCAGTGTTTCTCTTTCACTCCTTCTAACCTAACAGTACATCTGGTATGGACATTTAATTTTGTCTATTTCATAAATTAAAGAAAACCCACAACTGTCACAGTGTCCCTGGCATGATGATGAAATGAGAACTACAACTATAGCTAGATCAGCCTAAATCCCATTCTAATCCTAAATCACTTTGGCACTTGCCAGCACCTAGTTGATGAAAAACTCAGTTTGACCCATGCATGTATACAAAAATACATGTATACAGACACACATACAAAAATTCAGCACATTGCTTACAAGTGTGCTAAATGTTACCTCATCAGCTATTTCATTCTGTCTTGTAACATGCTGACTTGGAAAATTTTGCAGTGTTCAAATTCTCACCCAAAATCATTTAGTGTTCCACTATGGAAATATATCTAAATTCACTAAATGTAAAAGCATAGAAAGTTGAACAATGGATAGAACTTGAGGCTAAATCATCCAGTAGTTACAAAGAAGCACACAGCTGAAAATCATTTTGTGTTTCCCATTGACGAAAACCTGACCTAGAGCAGTAAACTATTCTGTTGCAGAAGGCTGCAACAGTAAATTCAGTAAATGCAAAATTTGTATTACAAAAACTAGTGTGAAGTGTTACCACGTGGTTTTGTAAAAATAAGACAACTGTTTGATTTTACAGTGCTAAAATAATTTGCTCTTGTTTGGGCCATGTGATTAAACACACCTTTTCCTCTTTTAATATCTCTAAAGAAAGTCTGCCAGAGATACAACAGTCTGAAGCTACATGTGTGTTTTGTCACTGGTTTCAGTGAACTCTAATTCAAATCCCCAATGTCTTCATTTTTGAAAACACCTAGTGTTACCTTTTTGTGAAAAATATAGGTGCTATATCCAAGGTTTCTGGCCATCAGAACTTTAGGTCTCTTTGACACTTCTCCTGAATATATTAATTTGCATTTAGGCTGGATTTCACTTAGGCTTT
>VWZG01005305.1:927376-1045416 GCA_013396735.1 Grallaria varia | reverse complement strand
TATAAAAATACTATTATATGAATATAATAATTTTTAATTTTCATAGGCTCAGATAAGCACAAAATGATATGTTTCATTTACCTCCATTTTTGTGTAAATAGCTACTGAGCAAATATTTTATAAAATTAAAGGTTAAAGTACCCTGATACTAAAGAAGAGAATTTGTCTCTTGGTTTTAATAGAACATAATTTCTTGTCTTGAGGAAAAAAGCCTTAAATTAATTGGTTGACATAGTACACAGATGCTGCAAGCCCAGCTAATCATATTTTTTAGTGCTTGTGCCTCCCTGATTCAGACATTTAAAACAGAACAAAACAAAGAGCATTTAACAGTAATTCAAAAAATATTAATTTGGAGCATGAATCATTCCTTACATTCCTTCTCAGCTACAGACAATTTCTGTCGGGAAAAGTGCCATATAGTATCGACAGTGACAACAAATTGTATTGTCCAGTGAACATCTGTTTCCGACTCCCACACTGATATTGCAGGTTGGGTACTTCTGATTTAGTCTTCACAGGCTGCCCAACCACAGAGGAACTGGAAATTACTGGGACATTCAACTTTTATTATTGGAACACAGGAAAACTTTATCATCATGCTGGGAAGTTCTGTGTCTTTTGAAATATTGGAAGAAGGGTTCTGTGAGCACAGAAAGCCAAATGCAATAGTTCTTATGAAGCAGGAGAAAAGTGCCTCCTGTTCATATCTGTCTGTACATAAGGGTATGAGAGCCTGAGATTAAAATCTCAAAATGGAACAGTATTACTCTTTTTAAGATGCAAGGTTTGATAGTGAGGGTTTGGCAGGGAGTGTGGTTTATTTTTAATAAAACCTGCAAAAAAGAACCAGATTCTCCCAGTGTTGCTCAATATGTAGTAGTTTCCCTATAGAAAATAGCTCTGAAATTCAAAGCAGTTTCTATAGGGCAGAGCAGACTGAGCTTCCATATGAGCTGCAGGTTCTAGCCCTAGCGACTGAGCTGTTCTAACTCACATTTATTGCACTGAGTTACTATGATAGCAAATTATAGAGAAAGACTGTGTTAATTAGCTGAAATTATTCCTGTTCAAAAATCAAAGACAATACTAAGCAATATTTTCAAAACTGAGGGGAGTTCATTAGTATGATCAATGTAATTTTTCTCATAGTTATACCACCATGGTTATTGAGTCTGAAGAAAAAGATTAAGTTCTGCTTTGGCAAGGACAGAAAAGAAATGAGGATAAATTCTTGATAGATACCATGTACCAGTTTGATAAATCTCCAACCCCTGATCTGTAAACTCTTCTACAGAGAAATAGGGAGAACAAGAAACTCCATGGTAACTCCTCCTGTTAACACTAATTAGAGTTGTCAGCATGCAGTGGAATCAAAGGCAAAACATGTGGAACTCCCACTGAAGTAAAGAGGAGAAGGGTATGACTTAAAGGAGAGGCATGTAAATTAAAAATAAATGCTGTTCAACGTTACCAAATGAGCTAGTCATGTAAACACTCACTTTGAGGTCTAAACCTTCCTACTGGGAACACTCTTTCTGAAAGTTCATTCCTAGTCAGAAGATAGCATTGTCCTTGACCACATTTGTGGAATGAAAAGCTATCTTGTGAATGATAGGTCCAAACCAATGTAAAGTAATTGCCATGGGGTTATTTCTACTTAAAGTTGTTATTACTATTGCTACTGTTGTTAATTTTCTTGTTGGGTATTTGCTGTACTACAAGCAAAGGCCATTGTTTCCCTAGACCTGCAGCAGAAAGACAGTGCAATTTTGGATTGCTCAAAGACCAGGAAGTCTCATAAAATCTTACTAGTATGACAGATATTCAAAGTAGTGTTAGGAGATTCTAGGTCTCAGGCTCAAATGCAGAAAATCGCCTGATCTTGTTTTTCATAGTATGGCGTGTACTAATCCAAACAATATTCCAGCAGTATTTTGCTGAGGAAGCTGAGGCTATTTTATACCGTGGTGATCTGGGTATGAACTTCATGTTAGTTTTGGCTTCCCCTTGCACACTAGATGATTTACACTACCACCTAATATAGTCTCATGCCTCTCAGCAGCCTCTTTCTACTACGTCCCTACCTTCTCCCACAATTCTAACTGCCTTAAAACTATTGCACAATCAAAGGGAAGCACAAACAGAAACTTCGGGTGTTTGTCACCTGTTATTCTTTCTGCATGTTTTTGCTGTTACCTGAAGGAAAGTTAATACTTAGGATTAAATATCTTTGTGGTTTTATTGTGATTTTCACTGGGCTCCAGAAGTAGCAAGCTGATTGCTGACCTGGCCAACCCACTCACTCTGAACCTTTTTCTCTGAGATTTCCACCTTTTCTGAAAAGGATGCAGAAGGAACTTGAAGGCTTGTCACTGTTGAAGATCTCTGTGGAGTAGGTCAGTGGAACTCAGACCCACAAATAATTGCAGCTGCTGCTGCCTGTGTAGCAGCTGTGGCACTAGCACAATTCCCAAGAAAGAGAAAGGAAAAGAGAAAATAGATAATAAAAAGGGCATTTAGAAATACCATGTAGCAAATAAAACTTAAATGCTTGACACAGGCAGCTTTACAGAAGAAAACAGGAAACTGGCAAATGCTATGAGTGAAAATGGAAATACAGTATTCAAGATCTTCACTTGCATTTCTTATTCAGACAAAATTCTCATTGGCTTCAGTAAAGCTTTCCTCTGATACTCAGTGCAAGACTGGGCCTATAAACACAGCCTGACTTAACACTGAAAATTACTATATAAAAGACTGAGTCTTTAATCTCTCTATTTAGAGGAGTAAGTAGTTGTAGGTACACATTTATTTCCATTCACGAGGAATTCTGGGCGTAACGTGGAGACTAGGAATATTCCCAGCATTGTTAGTCTTTTGTGCCCATACCTTGAAGAGGGATGAAGTAGATTAGTGTGTGACTAGAGAGCCATGGCTCTACCTCCCCTAAAGTGCTGGATCATCCCTAAGACTAATCAGCTGCTGCCCAAGGGATACAGCAAGCTGCTCCTTGAGCAGTGAGGGATTATGACTCAGCAGCACCAGTCATTGTGTTTGCTCATTACTCAGGACAAACTGCGTGACTGCAGTAAGTATTCCCCAATAAATACCGAAAGGTATCCAGATGAAACAAACAGACCGTGTTGACTGTAACACCAGAATAAAGATACAATTCTTCATCACACTCAGTGTCACTTACTCAGGGTGATGTTTCCTGTATTCAGCAAACAGTCCAGTAAAAGAATTTCCTTGGCATACAGACAACATGGAAATGTCCTTTTAAAAATCAGTTAATACCAACAGAACTCATGAGCTAGCTGGAACCATTTCCTATGCTATGGAAAGAACACTCAAATAAAGTTAACTAAGACATTTCGCCCTCCCAACCTCCCCCCTCCCCATCTATTTTTGGATGTCTTCTTTTGTTCACCCTTTGCTAATTATAGTGGCCTTGCTTAGGTGATATTTATAGTCTTAAAAGAGTTGCCTGACTTTTAGAACACTTTATTCATGTATATTTCCTGTGTTTATTGTTGCCTTAACTAATTTTTTAATTAAGTTTACTTGATCCAAGATTTTATTTAGCAACAAATATCAAAGTAACTTTTGTTTCAACAAATGCAAGAGCTGTATTTAGATTTAAAAAGCATTTTTCTATTTCTGAATTTCCGAAAACAGATTTTAGTTTCTTTCCCTCTCAAGTGATGGGCATGACAGACAATTCCAGAATTAAACAAAATGAAAATTCTTTTTTTCACCACAATATGATTATTGGGTATTTTATTTTTTTTAATTAATCATATATTTTTTGAGGGGAGGGGGTGTGGATTTTTTTGGGTTTTTTGTTTTGTTTGTTTGTTTTGTTTGTTTTTCTTTTTTTTGCTGCGATGGTTGCATAATGATTGGGGTGTTTCTAAGACACAGTGTTAAATATTTGTTTGCCCTGATGTTTTCCTAACCAGCTCTGACTGAACTTCCACCAGTTACAGAAATGGAAAAGAGACACTGAGGATGTCTACACAAAATTATGGCTTCACTTCCCCACCTGCACCATATTTTATCTCTTTCCTAGTTTTCCTTACTTCCTTCTTATATCTACCCTTTTATTTCTTCTCTAGTTCTCCTACAAATGTGCCTGTAGCGATGCCAATTACAACAACTTTAAGTCCCTATTTCAAAATAGCAAATAAAGAACATTTTAAGGGAAAATTTGGCGCATGCCTTTCAACTCTACTGAGAGCAGTTGGATTTGGGAAGGTGTTGAAGCAAAACTGGTGGTTTGCCTTTCAGCAGAAATACCTTCTCCTTCCCTGGATGCTGCCATGCGCTCAGACACGGACAGGCTGCACCTCGGCGGAGGACAGAGCACGCCTTTCACACGGGAGCCGTGCGCCTGGCTGGGCTGGTGGAGGGCAGAGCGGCCCACTGCGGCCCACTGCGGCCCACTGCCACCGGAGGCACCGGCCAGGGAGCGGCCTCTTTCCAGGCAGGCCCGCTGGAGCCTCTCAGCGGGGCGCGTGTGGAGCCCAGGGCTGGGTATCGACCCCGCCCCGCCCCGCCCCGCCGCGGGGCTCGAGCGCGGACCCGCGGGCGGCGGAGCAGCTCCTGGCGCGGCGCCTCAGGCTACCAGCCCAGACTCCTTTTGCGTGGCCAAGACTCAATCTCAGGTCAGGAGAAGGAACATGTGAGAGGAGCAGAGCCGTGTCCCTTGAGTTTGCCACTTTTTTCGAGGTTTGTTTGTTGTTTTTTGCTGGTGCCCTGTGCTGGGCCCAGCCACGCTCCTGGCAAGCCCTACCACCCCTCACGGCCCCACCTGGGCTCTGCCCTACCACAGGTAGCACGGTAACAGTGGTGAGGAACTACACAGTTCCTCGCTTTTCAAGGTCTTTTTTTTATTCAGATGTGCTTCTACAAGGCTTTCATATGGATGTATGTGGTGCTTCATCAAGCTACAAATATTCAGATTTTTAATCATTCTCCATGAATCACACTTTCTTCTGCTTTTCTTGTAATTTGTCAGCATTTTCCAGCTCTATTTCTGACTAGATTATTTTGGAGCTGTTGCCTCCACAGTGATGTGTGTACAAAGATAATCTAGATCTTGATTTGAAGCAGCTTACCTCTACATATGAAAGCATAAAAGAACTACCATTTATATTGTAGGGCTTCAGCAGGGCTAGTAGGGAGTCTGTAAGAGACTTCAGTATGGCTGCGACTTCATTCTTATTGTAAGTGATCCTAAGGGCTACAGGTTAACAGAAGAACGCCCTTAAATCTGAACACCCTTGATAGATTAATAGATACAAACTTTCACTGTAACTAGAAACTATCCCGTAGAACAGAAATATGATACAAGTATCGTACACAAGTGCTGGATCAGAATGATACAGGTATCATATAAAAACTCTGGATCAGAATGAAACAAGTTCTCATCCTGTAGCAAGATTTACTGCCTGGTCGTATGAAATGTCATGATTTGCAGGTGGAAAAAATGGCTTACCTTTTTTGGAGTTGTTTTGTTTTGTTTTGTGGCAGAAGCTTGCAAAAAATGAGACCTTTGCGAGTGAAGATCTGTCATTCTGACCATAAAAATGTGTCTTTCCTAAGCAAAATCAGGTGGAATCTATGATTTTTTCAAGAGACTGGAATTGTTTAATTTTTAATGTGCAAAGCTCTCCATCATTTGGCACAAAGTTCAGATCTTCATAGCAGAAAATAACAGTTAAAAATTGTGAAAATACAATAGACTTAACATGGCTGAGCTTTCACAGTTCAGTTTCTCAGCTGGTACAGCTGTTATTGCTGGAGTTAACATTAACATCACTTTGGACTACTCACAGCATGCCAGATCTAAAGAACACTATTTTTTCATCTTGCCCTACAGCAATGTGATATGCATTTACTAATGCACCCAAGTAATCTTTCTATGTCACGGCTGGCAATTGTCAAACAAGTTGGAAACTTACACTTTGAATGAAAACAATTAAGTGTAATGTTAAACTTCTGTTTTCTTTGACAAATGCCTCAAACTCTGATTAACTCAGTGTCTGCTTCAGGACATGTAGCAGGAGTGGCTGTAGCTATGTAATCACATCCATACTACAGCCTGCTATATCTCTGCTTATGGGCTGGGCAGCTTTTGGAATTGTTACTTGCTCAAATTTTCACTAATAAATAACAAAACTTTGTTACTGCATCATGCCTATTCATGGAAACCTGAGTAAGCTTGCTAGTGAACTGTTGATGGCAGGTCCACTCAAGTCTAGAAGTGGCAGTCTTTCAAAAAACACCTACATGGTACATGGTTCTTAATCTCAGCATGATGCTTAACTGGGTATTAGACAGAAAAATTACTAACCCCAGAGCAACTGAACTCCGTCTCCTGCTATCAGGGGTGATAATATCATATGGCAGAGTGAAACTGAACTATCCATATGTGACATAGAATGGCATAGGAGAATGCCATCTTTCTTTTTATGCCTAAAAAACATGCCAGAGGCTTAGCATGGAACAAACAACTTAAAAAGACTGCAAAATGACATGCCTACATGACATAGAGGATTTAGTCATATCCTTTGTTCACGGAAGAGCCAGAAGATCATCATAAAGTTTACTTCTAACAGTGTATTCCTCTACATTTTTAAATGTTTGAGAAATGCATTTCTCAGATTCAGATACACTGAAGCCAGACTAAAACCCAGCAACTACACAAGACAACATATTAACTAATCTGATTATTGATATTAAGGCTAGTCCTGGACATCAGTTTCTGGCAGCCCCCTGAGACTGAAAGAACACTGCCGAAATTTTATTTCATCAGCTATGTAAGTTACATTTCCTGTCCTGATAAACACATATTACAAAGTCCAAAAGCACTTCAAGTTATCAAATTGCACTTGATTACTTAGGTCTAAATAATATATCTACCTTTCATCACCCCGAGGAAGGCCTTTTAAGGTATTTCACTGCTGACTTTTTCCTCAAAAAACAAAAACTCAGCAAAACCCAAAACTATTCTGTGCTAGTTCTGTGTAATAACTGGATTTTTACCCTGTAATTCCTTGTTTTCTATGCATTTCTTGATACTTAACTACACTGAGTCTGAAACTTGAAATCAAAGCTGATGTATTAAGTATTACATTACTACATCTAACTAAATAGGTTTTACAGAGAAAAATTAGAGACCCCAGAAGTTCTGTTAATCCTATTCACACTAAGTTTGCACTTATTTGAGAAATAATTTGAAACTTTGATAATATAGTTGTATTTATGGGGAATATGTAATACAAAGTTAGGTCTTTGTTAATTTGTGAACTGCCAAAACATCTGTTGCCATGTACAGTACAAGTTCTATAGACAGGGTCCTTTAGAGATATGTGCTTAAACCATTTCTTTGAAGGCCACAGCTAATGTAAGCATGTGCAAATGTACACTCAGAGCAAGAAATCTGGCCCAGTACAGATACAGTCTGACATCAGTGAATGGCCTAAATCTGCAAACTCAGTGAATAGTTGTAGGATGAGCTTCTTTAACATGAAGTACGCTGTCTTCCTGCAATCATTCACTAAATGGGTTTGTGCTCACGTAGTACTTTGACCTATGACATCCCCACTAAAATAGCCAAATAAGTCAAGGTAGTATTTTTTGTGAGTCACTGGTCTTTTAGTGCCTTTTTTATAACTATTAACGTTTAGCGGATTCTGATCCTCAGCCAGAAGAAAGTATCCTGAGGACTGTTCTACAATGCAGGTCCTGTGTTTTTCCTGCCCTGCTTTCTTTTGTGAGTTCGGGAATACTTAGCTCTAGAAGTAGTTTTTGAATTTTCCCTGATGTGGACTGATGAGGAAAGACCAGTTCAGTGGAGCTGTCTGCATCCTTTCTTGGAGCCAGGCAACCTTTGGACTCTAGGAACTCCTGCAATATTTTCTTTTTAACGTTGTACGAAGACCTTTCACCTGGCTAAGACAGCAGGCTACAAATCGAGCATCCCCAGGGCATTCCTGAGTTTTCCTAGCTGAGGATGAGATTGATATATCTTACTTTTATATTTACTGACCTTTCAACAACTCCAGAATAGCAAACAAAGGCCTTCTTTACTATTACTATTAGTATCATCATGAGTCTATTGGGAGGTTATCTCTGTATTCTTATTTAATCTGTGTATAAAGAACCACACAGAAAGAAACATTTTTCATTATGAATAAAAAAGCAACATGTGATGTCAACTCCCATAATTTATGATGTACTACTTACAAAGTATTCTGACTTCACCAGCAAGATAGGGATGTTTGAAATTTTAGCAGGTGTTAAATTCAAAGTTACTGGATTGCAATTGACTGCTTTGGATCTTATTCTGATATTATTATTAATCCTGACTAGTTTGCTTCTTTAATTTTTCCTTTGATTTCTGATATTGCATATAAAGATGAGAGGATCTTCTCAGCAAGTATGAATTGTAACTTTAAATTACATACTTAAATCCATACATGGGCCATATCCAAATGCAGTGCATGTTGTAGGTAGTTCTCTCCAGTAAATATTTTTACCTTTTGCATCCTTAAATGTATAACATATTCCAAAAGAATTGATGGCAATTTATACAGCAACAAGTGAGAAGATTATGATAAGCATAAGCTGATAATAGTTTCTGGAAATAAAGTTTTAAAACATATTTGTTGTCCCTTGAGATCTCTTTAAAAAATCACATCTTCAGCCAAATGGGAGGGAAGGAGAGAAAACTTAAAAGCTGTGGCGCAGTGCTGGGTTTTTGTTATTATCTCTAGACGAAATGTGGACTAAACCACTGATAGATTGGGACAGCATTTTTTATCATATTTTCCTCCTGAACTCTTCTAACTACAAATCTCTAAATTTAGCAGGAAGGAAATTGGTTGCTCTTTTATATTAATTGAAGTCGCAAGTGTGTAAGACAAAATTTAGAATGAAATTAAAAGATACCATAAATAATTGCAAAAATGCTGTCCAATAATTCATAGCCAGTTGTGCAAGACATTACTCACTATGACAAAGTCAAGAAGAATTTCATACAAACCACATTTGTACTTTTCTGCTGTTTAATTATTTTAGTAATGTAAAATTTTAGTCCCAGAGATCTACTAATGCACCTGTCTTATCTGAAAGCCATCTCAATATTCAGTTGTTAAGTTTAGACAGATAGTAATAATAGTAAAATATCTTTTTGAGCAAATACTTACTTCTCAGCTGTGTATAGGTAGGGAACAAAACTGTTTGGAAAATGTAGATGCACCTTTATTCCAATTGCCTCCCCTTCCTTCTGTATTTAAAATCTGTCATATTCTTAGGTGCTTTTTCATTTTTTTTTTATCCTCTCTCACAGATATTCATGTTCTGTGGAGCAACCTGAAGTAGCTGCTTTTACTACCTCGATCAGAAAGACCTGAAACCATGGACAGATAGACGAGAGCTGCCTTCAGGTAAGGTTTAGAAATCCTTTGTTTAATACTGATCTTGTCCTCTTGACTGAAAAGATAGATGTTACACAGTGCGGTTAAAAATGTAGGGTCTGATGTAAACATGTTTTCAGCACCTCACTTTTTTTGAAATGGAAAAGCTTGAGGTTCTTAGCATTGTGTATAATCTGGTCCCTGAATTTTGGATGTGGATGGATTTCCAGGTGAGTTGTTATTGTTCTGGAATACTGTGCAATTTTGTTGATCTTGTCCCGTTGGAAAAAAAGTAGTCTGGACATGCCAGAAGGTATGAAACTGTCTGACCTCTAAGCTTTTAAGATGTAAAGGGTACAAACACTAAGATGAAACCAGTGCTCTCTACAAATGTGTGAAAGTCACTAGCCAAAGGCTCTGTGTAGCAACTTTTTAGAATATACGTATTTCCAGAAGTCTGTATGTAAATGGTAATGCATATGCACATCCAGAGCCAGGAGAAGTTGGTCAGTGTTTTCATGAAACAAATTTCTGCATCTTTTGTGTCCATACTAGTGGGCATATCTTGGTTAAAGAATATCATCCAGGATGGAGTTGGAGGTGAAGACCACCTCTAAAACTATTGCCAGTATAGCATGTTGAATGCTTATAAAATCTGCCTCTAGATTATGCTATAGAACCATACCAAATAAATATTGCTTGAATATCTTTTCATGTTCTCACTTCAGTGATAAATGGAATTTTAGGGTAGATCATAACTTACCAATTTTTACACTTAAAGGTATATTTAAGATTTAGTGATTTTTAACATTGTTACTCTAGGCTAAAGTACACCCCAGTATGTGGATAGAAAGATCTGGCCTCAGATACTTAGAACATAGTCTATTGGCAAAATAATATGTTTGCAATTTCAATTTTTAAACTGTTTAAAATGGGTAGCATGGCTTATAGCTTACTATGAAATTGTATACAGCTTAGATAGCAAATATGTGATAGCCTTTTCCTCTCTAATGCATTTTGGTTTTCCTCTCTGAGTGAACTTCCTACGTTCTTTCTCAAATTTTCAATGATTCCTGCAACTGTTCTCACAAAAAAAATTGGAGAGAAGCTGGAGTTGTATATGCAACATATACAGATTGCTTTTCATATAGTCAGGCTTTATTTCTTGTGTCCATATCCATGGTTATGACAGAAATGTTGTGGCAAGCTCTCTGACCAAAGTTTTTTAATGGGATCTCCCTTTTGTGCTCTTGATTCATAAAGATTCAGTTCTCAGTAAACTTCTACAGTAATTGTTGTATTTGGATACTGAGTTATTTTGACAGCAGTCAGAAATTATGGGTGATCACATTGCTGATTTCATCAGCAAACACTTGTGGCAAAATCATCTCTCTGTAGTAGACGGGGATATGGTAACTGGCAATATAATAAGGAAATTCAGGTATGACTTGAGTTCATCATGCTGAGGGGGTTTTTTGAGACAGGAGATTATTTTTTCTAGAGCTAATTTATGTATCAAGAAAGGGGTTAGAAAGTGTTGTTCATACCTATTGCCTGATTTCTGGCTTAAAATTTCAGACCTGACCACAACAGACCAGGTAATTGTTTTAACAATAAGTTTGAGAAATGTAAATAGGGGGATTTCTGCCACCAGAAAGCTGTGCATGAGGATTTACTGGGCTCTCCAACAAAACTAAGAGCCTAAAGGTCATTGTAACAGCCTAGACTGAAGGATTCCCCCACGTATCAGTGGTGATGAGAACCAAAAGGAATCCTTAAGGTATCTTCTTCCTTTTGCTTTCTGCCCTCTGTATATCCTGCTTAGGATTCAGCCTTCATGGTTAATTAGACGCATGGGAATGTATAAAATAGTATCCCACTGAGAAAGTGAATATTCCAAATATGGACTTCTATAAAGAGATGGACAGAAATGGCATTCCCCCATATGTTAAACAAGGTAATGAATAATGACACAAATAAACATGGAATGGTGTAACAGGTGTGCTTACAGCTCTGAATACAAGCCAGACAATGAGTGATGCTGACAGGGAAAGAGTAAAATTTATGCGAGGTCCTATAGATGTTAACAATAGTTACGATAAATACTGAAATATAGAAAAGCTGAACTGAATATTGAGTCTCTTTGCTACAGCTGATTACAGGCTCAGGTGGAAGACACCTACAAGTTTTTCCTTGTAATGGTCTGACTACTTCAAACCAAATAAATAAAGAATGAGATGCCTGGGAGGGAGAAAATGTAAACCATGCTTTCCTGCTTGAAGTACAACATTGTAAGAAATAGTATTTTCTTGACTGAAAGATAATATAATGTAAGACTGTTACCTACCTTAAGTTCTCTAAAAAAGATGCTACTCCTAGCCCACTCAACAATGGAGAAGAGGGTTTGGTCAGCCATTTTACACATAAGCCCAAATGTGTTGAGCTTCTCGTGTTTGCTTCTGTTGGCTTGCTCTTGCTGCAGATATGCCATGATTTTAGCTTGGACTTGCGGCTCATCTGGCTCACATTTCAGGAGTTCCAATATCAGATGTGGAATACTTGCTGGTGAGTTTGTTTGATAACCATCCATGTATGAGTAGCCCATTATTGACTCTGGTGAACTAGTGTAAGGGTCAGGGTACTCGGACTTGATAGCACGGCTTGGAAAATGGCCATAGGTTTGGTAGCCTTGCAAACTGCCGTGGGGTGGCATTGTCATACTAATTGGAGAGGTTACAAAGGGACTTCTGTCATAGTCTGTAGGAGGCAAGGCAGTGTGGTTCAGAGGTAGGCCTTTGGAGGCTGAATGGATGTTCTGGATTGCAGAGGATATTGTCAGGTCAGTTGGCATTGCTTGGATCACCTGAGTCATGGCTTCCAGTTTAAGTCCATTTGCTCGGATAAGGGCTTTTTTCTGCTGCTTGAGTGCCCTGTCTCTCTTGTACATTGGTCCAAACTTGTTTCGACCGCCACGCATCCGGTCAGCTCGCACAGCTGCCAGGGGAAAGGAGGAAGTACATCATAATTAAATCTTGGAATCAACATTCTTTAATGAAACATACACTAGGAAAGAGCAGAAATGTAAGAATATCCCTCTTTTTTTCCCCCCCAAACTCAAAGTTGCACTTCTTTTTCTACAGAAAAATATTTATTTTGACTTAACAAATGTAGCTTTTTTCTAGTAATTTAAATGTCACATGCATATATTACTAACATAGTAGGACTTCTCTGTACATTGAGTAGAACACAGGGACAAACACAATGGATGGCTACAGGAATTTCACACCTGCTATGGGATCATGTGGAAATCTCAATGTACATTTGGTTTTATGTCAAGCTATTATGTCATTAAGAAACAAGGGCTGATGTCCAGAATTTGTCTGAGACGTATCCAGCAGACCACAATGTCTTATTATAATTATTCCATTACTGCCTTCCACCACAGCAAAACATCTGAAACGCAAATTGTGAAATGTTCAGTAGTCATGAAGGGGAATACATTTCTCTTGGCAAAAAGGAAATATTTCCTTCTGATGATTTTGTTCGTGTTGGTGTAAAACTCTGAGATTTCTAGTTAGCTGAACAACTTTATGAAAATATTTAGCTGCAGTTGGAATGTGCAGAGAGAAAGCTGTCAGCTTGCTGCCTTCCATGTGGAAGGTGGAAGTGAAACAGAAACTACTGACACCATTCTCACTCATAATATCTCTGGAATTAGAAATAATTAAAACAAATCCTACTCAACAGCTGCCTTGTGAGTCATACTGGTGGTCTCTGTCACAGCAGTGTCTGTCACCGTGGTATATATGTACTGAACTAGTGAGAAGCTTTCACCAAGCCCACCTTGCCCAACGGCAATTAGATTGAAAGAGGAACCTCTGACAGCCTGGTGACATGTTGAGACTGCTGAGATTGCTGGAGGTTAAGTTCTTGAGCTTTTTATCTTAGGGATTAGAAGGACATTAAAATTTTATTATGAATGCTAGATACGCATAATACTGTACTTTATCATAAGGACTTGAACATTTAATGATTTTATTTTTTTTTGGTCCATGATAATTTATGAACTAGACTTTTAAGGCTATATATATCACTATCATGGAAATACACATTTAAATGTCAAGTAATTTTTTATTATGGAAGCATGTGCTCTTCCAATTTTCTAAGCAAGGGAAAAGAAGTTGTATGGATGTGTGGATAAGGAAGCTAAAGTATGTTTTTTACAGTATCTTTAAAACTGCAGGCACTTTGCTTGAATTTGTAGTAAAAATTATGCTTCTAATATTGCTGTTGAATTTTGACTCTGAACAAAATGCAGAAAATTAATTATACACTGGTAAGTGTAATTATTTTAAATCTGTATACACAGTATCCTCCCAGGTACTCTACAATTGAAAACTGTGAGCTAAATTGGATTAGCAAGTCCTTTTGTGTAACTCCTCCATAAATTTCAGGTGAACTGTATGTAATCACAGAAGACAAAACCTGGTCTTGTGTCATTGTCAGCAAGTGGGAGGAGTTAAAAGTAGGAACAGATAAACATATTTTGTCCTTATTCTTAATGTTAACAATGACAAAAAGATTCAACATGTCCTATTATTGTACTATTTGAATTTGGAAGCACATGCAGTGATACAGGATGTTTAGTGCAGCGTGTCAGTGCTAGCTCAGTCTTGTGGGTAAATAGAACATTATTGAATCAATTAAACTGCAGGAGGCTAGTTTTTCTGTTTATCTTCAGTTATATCAACAGCTTTCCTTTGCCAGAGTCAGGTGACTGGGTCTTATCCTTTATGGTTCCCTTCGTGGTTTACAGTTTCCCTCATTGGCCTGATTTTTCCTGGTGAAGTGTCTAGGGTGAATATCATTTCAATACAATTGTAACAATGAGGAATTTAGGAGCTTGTCCTTGGTCAAGGAAAAATGTCATCTGCTGTGAAATCTGAATTTTAATATTTTATATATATCTAAGTTAGAATGAACTATGTATAATTCACAAATTCAAACTGATATTTTTGCATTCGCTTAGCTCAAAGGGCATTGTACACTTTTCATTATGCTCTGTAGATGAGAAAGTGAAATGAAGTCAAAAAGTGTACTTCAAAATGCCTTATTCTCTTTCAACTGGAATAGCCTTGCAGGTGTAGCATCGCAAAAATATAGGACACAACTTTAGAGATTATTTGATTCCTTAATCTCAAAGGCAAGTCAGAGTGAGAAAAACCTTTATTTTATCTGTTTCTTTGCTTTCTGCCTTATTTTCAGAAGAATATATTTTGAAAAATAACACCAACCCCAGATAAAATACAAATAAAATCAGATCACTCTCCATGGTAATGAATCATATTTTTATAATCTGGACACTTCTTACATATTTTATGTTTGATCTAAAGTAAATCTTTTTAAAAAGCTGCAAAACTATTGTATCAAGATCCATTAATTCACAGACTTTAAACCCCTGAAATCTCAAACTATATGAAACATGCATGAAAAAGTGGAGTATGGGTTTGACTGGTTCCTAGTGATCTACCATTTACTCATTAGGTTTTTTTTATAAAGCAGCAATTTCACTGAGAATACAAAGTAGCTTAGTATTATAATTTCAAAACCATAAATATATAACTTTAAATTATAAAATAGGATGTAATAGCATCTAATCCTACAATTTTGTAGTATAAATGAAGATATCAGCAAGACTATAGCTCTTACCTTCCAATTTCATTCCAACACTTAGACACTTTTGAAATCGGCAGTAAGGACATCGTTTTCGCTGTGTTTTGTCAATCTGGCAGTTCTGATTTTCTATACATGTGTACCTTTTGTTATTCTGGACTGTTCTCTTGAAGAATCCCTGTATGATAGATACAAAAATTAGCCTGCTTTGCTTGAATAGTGTGTTTCAGCATTTCATTTAATGGAAATCATTGTAACATAATTTTCAGATGCCACTCAAGCACTTATGAAGTTACATAGTTTATTTTAAATTAGTGAGCTGAACTCAGGAGAAAACCACCAGACTCCAGAGGAAGTTTTCTTGTATTAGTGGTGTTTTATAGACTTTATGTCAAAGATTGATAAGGCTTTAAAGAGGCTGCATCTCTGACAGTGGTGGCAGAAACAGTGACACTGACCAGTTTTTGTATTCTTTAATAATAGCAGAATTATTAAAGTCTTTCTTTTAAAGCAATTTGACATTAAATAAGTAAGGACACTGTTGCAAAGATAACAGAAGTACAGAGTACCTCTGACTACTGTACATCCCAGTGGAGCATGCTAAAGGCATAATAAGTGCTTGTCATTCACTTTTTATTGATTATTTCTTAGTGAAAATATAATGGGCTAAGTTACTTTTTCCATACAACTAAATGTTTTAAACTGCATTGTTCTGGTAAAGGAGTTTCCTTTACAGCGCATTACATAAATAACTGTAAAAAACTTTTAAAAAATTACATAGAAAATCTGACATTGTAAATTCATAATTATTTAAAACTTATAGTATAATAAAACCATGCAGATATATTAAACATTCTATATGATAAGTTGCATTTACTAATATTTAATTTTCAAAATTAATGAACCAATCTAACCAAATAATTGGTTACTTGACTTTGTGCATCCAGTGAGCTGTGACAGTTATAGTTTGCATGAAAAAAGTGCATAGTCATTATAGTCACAGAAATGTACGTTGCAATATTGAAGGATGGAAAAAAAATCTTAAGAGAGCTGCATTAGATTTTGCACAGCTGATCTGTATTGAGGGTAATTTTCTTACTGTATCCTCTGGGAAAAGAAATACTCTGAATTTATATAAATCAACTAAACACAAAATTTAAGACAGTTAGGAATAAAAGTTTTTCTAGAACTACATGACAACAGCAAAATACTTAAAACCATGACAAAACTACAATGCAAACCCGTCCAAGTTGATTTCATTTGTTCTGATGTCTCTCTCAAAGAGACTTCTAAATCCTAAAACTTTTTGGTGGTTTAATTCTTTTATGTGAATGTAATAAGAAACATATCAGAAATAATCCCAATTATTGCACATCTGTTTTCTTTAATTATCTTCTTTCTACTTATATTTTAAACTTTTTTTTTTTTGCTGTACTTCTGTTCGTATAGAGTAATTAGTACAGAACCTTGCAGCTTTCACAGGTGAGAAGTCCATAATGGTACCCAGACACTTTGTCTCCACAGACTGGACATAGTTCCTCAAGGTCTTCATCATAAGAGTAATTCACCATTTTAAACTGAGACACTGGGGAAAGGAGAAATAGCACATTCCATTAGAATTTATGTTACTAACTCAAATTTTCTGCAACTCTTCTCAGATAGAGAGAAGCTCACTTAAGCAAGCACACCACTGAAAACACCAGGGGAAAAGAAAAGTTTTATTTTTAAAAGCAACTTGCCTGTAGACATGCAACTTTTCATCATCATCATCCAATCTGCATGGTACTTAGCAAGTGTAGCAAAACCCATCAGCTTCTAAATTTTATGTTTTAAATGTTTATATTTATAAGGTGTCCTTAACCTAGTCCTTACTTTATGGAATCACAAACTGAAAGAATTAATTCAAATCAAAAAATTATCAGAGGCAAGCTTTAAAAAAGCATAACGAAAAGATTGCCCCTTGCATATTCAAAGTAACTAGTTTTCTTTAAAGTTTTCTTTCAACATCAGCCTGCAAATATTTACCTACACTAAACCTGTATCTCGCCGACCCAGCACTTTTGAACCGCGTGAAATCCAAGTTAGTTACTTGCAAAACTGGCTTGAAACCAGCTCCGCGCCCCCCAACCCGTCGTCTCAGGGTGACCGCCTCCCCTCGGAGCCGGCTCTCCCGCCCACCCTGCCCGCGCCGCTGGGTGAGCGCTCTGTGCCCGCAACCCCCGGTTGTCGCAGCCCGCTGGTCCGCGGCGACGGGGAATACGCTTTTGAGCTGTCCGCGGGTCGGCAGAGAGAGAGCGGACCAGGACCGCCGTCCTCGGGGGATGCTGTCGAGGTCTGCCCGGCCAGCAGACCCGCAGTACCCCGCTACCGGGGGCTGGCGTGAAACCTGAGCGCCGGGGCCGTCTGAAGTTTCTGCCGCTCGGGAAAAAGGCGGGGAGAAACCGTCAGGAGGGGACGGGAGGATAAAACATGCTGAATGAAGGCACGGAGCACGGCCACTCGAGCCGGGCTGCCCCCACAAGGAGCCTCGGTCAGCCACTCTGGTTATTCCAAAAATGAAACTCTTCTGCTCAGAGCGGGGCCGGTTTCCTTTCCCTCCCTTGCTGCTAGACCTCCGACCTGCTCGGCAAGCACCGTGGCAGCGGAAGGCTGCTGAGCGAGGCGAGAGGCGCTTGGCATCGCCGCCGCACTGCTTAGGGTATCGCCTCCTTGTCTTTAACCCTGCGGTTGCCACAGCTCGGGGACACCGGAGCGGTCAGACGCCGCCCGAAACCCCTGGACCGAGCACCCGGCTGGGGGTTTGGGCGCTGCGCGCCCCCTCGCCAAAGCAAGGAGCTGCGCCCTGGCGCTCAGGGGAGCTTCCGGGGAGAGCGTGGGCGTTATCCCACCAGCACGCTGCCTGAGAAACCTTCCCTGACCGACCTCGGCATGGCCGGGGATCGCCGCCTGCCAGCGGCGTGGGCGGCCGCAGGCAGAGGAGGAGGAGCGCCCAGCCCTCCCCTCTGCTCCCGCTGTCGCGGCTCCAGGGTCCGGTGCCGGGGCGAAGTTCCCCTCCTCGTAGGAAAAACCAAGCGGGAAAGCAGGGGTTTTCCGAGCGCCGTGCCCTTGCACGGAGCCTCGTCCGCGGGTGAGGAAAGAGCTAGGCGGGTCGTCCCCTGCACCTCCGAGGTCCCCGGCCCATCCCACCCCTACTTCCCAGCAGGCTCCCGGGAGAACGGGAGATAATTTCGATAGAGCAGCCCGGACGGGAATTCGTGCCCCGGGAGAGGCGCGCGGGGCAGGGTGGGCACTGTCCGCGTACCGGGCTGCCGGCTCCAAAGCAGGGAGCCGACCCCCGGCGGAGTCCGCGCCGCCTCCCTCCGCTCAGCGTTCCGGCCCGGAGCAGGGCACCGGGAACAGCCCCGTCCAGCCACCCCCCCCGAAAGATTTCCAGCGCCATCCCAACCCGGGCATTCCTCTGCCTTTCTGGGTACCCCGCAAGGGCGCAAATCCTCTGCGGAGTCGGAGCTCTCTACTGCGAAGTTTCGCGACACCGCCGCTGCCACCTGCACTGTACCTGCGGGCGCCGCACCCGCGGGACAGAGCCCTCGGATCCCGCTTCGGGACGGTGTGTGGAACACGGGGTGCTGGACAGGACTTCCCCGCGTAGCTCCCCTGCCACAAACTTCGAGGCAGTTCTGCGCGGACTGGGGATTAGACCGAGAGCCCCTGCATCTGCGGCTGGGCGGGGAAGTGTCCGACGGGGCGTCTGCACCCCAGGGAAGGCTACCGCAGGCCAGATGCGTGACGGCTCCCCGGCCGCGGTTGCACCTTCTGACCAGCGTCTTTCCTCCGCCTCGGCCCTGGTACCCCGACCCCCGGTACCCGCTCGAGTATCCCTTGAAAGGTGGCCCATGAAGGCAGGGGCTCTGCGGGGCTCGGAGCCGGCGGCTGCGGGGGAGCTCGCAAGCAACAGCCGCAAAGTTTTTTGGCAGGACGAAGGAGTGCATTGCCGAGGGAAACCCGAGCGTGCTCGGAGGGGGAGTGCCGTGCCTCTGTCCCCTTACCTTGCATGTTTTCCGGCATCTGCCCCTGTTCCCCATTCGACCGGGCGAGTCCCAGGGCCTCCGTTTCCACTTTGGGTAGCATGACAAAGCGGCTGCGGGTCGGGCTGGGAGTTCCGTGTCCGTCCGCGGCAACAGCACCTGGACACGGCAGCACAGATTTAGCTGGAGCAAGGGGCGCTCGGCGACCGCTGCCTCTTCCTCCTCTTCCTCCTCTTCTCTCCCTCTGCTCCACGCCAGCCCTTGGCCAGCTGCAGCGGGAGCACCGAGCGGCCCCGGCCGCCGGGAAGCGCCGCCGGGTGCCCGCGGCTAGGGGAGCCGCGGAGCGGTAGTCGGGCTGCAGGCGACGGGGGGCGGAGAAGGGAGGAGGAGGAGGAAGACCGGGGGGTGCCGTGGAGGAAGGAGCAACCCCGGGAGCCGGCAGCAGCTCCGCCTGGGGCTCAGCACGGCGGCAGCCCGGCGCCCCAATCCATGCGGAGCGGCACAGTGCACAGGAGCGCTCTGCCGCCGCTGGTGCTGCTGGACAGGGTTCCCACCCCCGTCCCCCTCCTCCCTTCCTCCCTTCTCCTCCTCCTCCTCCTCCTCCTCCTCCTCCTCCTCCTCCTCCTCCTCCTCCTCCTCCCCCTCTTCCCCCCGGTACAAGTGCGGAGGTGCCGAGTCGGGACCTCTATCCCCAGGCCCGCAGGGAGGCGCTCCCGGAGCCCGGGGGCTGCAGGGCTAGGGGTCTCCGGCAAAGGGGGGCCCCGACACCGCCCCTGCAGCCAATAAGGCAGAGGCGGGATGAGCAACACCCCCCGCGCACTCACACGCACCGCACACACGCTGGCCCAGTGCAGTCACCCCTACCCGGTGTTAAACGGGGCTGCGTGTGGGAATCCGGGCTACTGCCGCCCTTCTTCTCCCCAGCGGAGCCCGACGGGCCACTAGCCCCGCCGAGCCGGGCTACACCTACTCTCCCTTCCGCGGCCGTGCCTCCTTGCCGGCGGGCAGCCACGCTCAAGCTCCCTTGGGGCCGTGGGGCAATGTCCCCATCAAGCCAGCGGCTACTGCGGAGACCCCGGCTCTCTCCTTCCCTGCGGGAGGGTGGGGGTACACAGTGGAAAAACCCGCCCTTACGGCCACGTTGCCGCCGCACAGCCCTGGAATCTGACACAAGTGTCCAGGAGCCTCGTTGGAGCTCGCTATACCTATTGAGACTTTATAGATCTCCCTCCCCTAAGCTTCTTGAGAAATCTGTCAGTGCCAGTAGCATCGTTTGCACAAAAGCCAATGCCCTGGCAGAGCCATCGCTTGAGCCTGCTCAGAGAGCAGCAAGCGACACTCGTTTCCAAGTTGTCCCAAAGAACTCGTTTCTCGCAAACGGATGCCTCAGCCGCAAGAGCCGGGCGGCCCCGCGGCGCGGCGTGCTCGGGGAGCCCGAGGGCGACTGGATGCCGACCGCCCGGCGAGCCGGGCCGGGGGTCTGCCCGCTCTCGTTGCCCTTCCCGCCCCTCCCGTCGTGAGGGTCCGGGTGGCTCCGCGCCGTTCCCGCTGCGGCGCATAGGTTTGGTGGTGTGGGATGAGAGAAATTTGCGCCTTGGAAAGCATCCTAGCCCCCCACACGAGCGCTCGGCTGCCCGTACTCCTCTGACACTTTAGTCTCCTCTGTGTATATTAAGAGCGGAAAACATTTGGCAATGAAAATTGCTTCCGATGGAAAGTGGGGCGCGGAACTGTCTCCAGCGCAGAGTATGGCATTTCCCATCGGCTGGGAGAGAGATTGTGAAAAGTGGTCGTTGTTGTAACTTATTACATAGTGCTGATGATCTCAGAGTGAACTCGCGGTGGGACAAGCGCATCACATGCAGAGAGCGGACTCGGCTGTGCTCTTTACTTTTTGCATCCAGTAGCTGCAAGACCTTTGTTAATTGAGCGCAGATCCCTAGCCAACCCAACCCCAGCATCACGAGAGCAGAGCCCAACGCGAAGGGACGCCCGGACCTCTTGGGCTCCTTCCATTCTCACCTTTCCCCATTCCCCGTTGGGCGGGAGCGCGAGCGGGTGAACAATATCAACGCCTTCTGTCTCAGGTTATAATTTTACAGTTCAACAGGTCGCCTGAGAATAAGTTTTAGGACAGCTAGCTAGGCTAGCTAGGACGGGGTGGCTGAAAACCATTTCCAAGCAATGCCCCCGTTTCTAGGCAGAAGTAGCTCGGGCTGAGACCCTGTTTCTGCCCTTCGGAAGTTGTTCCCAGGTACATCAGCTGCAGAAAATCCCTCTCCCAGGCGCCGCCGTGTAGCATCACCCTGCGCTGAGCCCGGGCGGCTCAACATTGGCGGCGACCACCGCGCAGCGCCGGCCTCGCTCCGCTCTCCCGGGCACCCGCCGTGAGGTCGGGGGTCTCCGCGGCGCAGCAAAGCCGAGGCCCTCCGGCCTTCCAAAGCCTGCAGCCGGGCCCGACGGGTAGCCAGAGCGCTCCGGGGGCGGCTCGCAGAGCAGCGGCTCCTCTTCGCAGCCCTTCCCCGCAGAGAAGCGTTGTCAGATCACAGCTATGGGCACATTTACAGCAGATCGTCAGGACACCTCCGGAGCTGCAGCCGGCTCGGGTCCATCGGGGAAACCGGTTCCCTCCCTCCCGCTCGCCGCCGGCTGGGTCACACCGCTTGGCGTTGCCCCGACGGGGCGCTCTGTGATGCCGCTCTGGTTACTGTTGCTCCGGGGAAGCCATCCCCGTTTGGAAGGAAAGGGGAAAGAAACCTCACGTTCGGACAGGGCAGGCGAAACTAGCCCGAGGGCAGCCGGGTCCAGGCGGGCTGCGGCCCCCGCAGGCAGCGCGGCCAAGTGCCTCCGCCGGCGGGTGACCCTGGACGGGCCGGCTCTCTCCGGGCAACACTCCCCCGAGGGCACAGCCCTAGCACCGGTCCCCGGGCTTTGCGCTCCTACTCGTGGGCTTCATGTCGTTCCACCCGGGTGGAGTTTGGAGAGAGTACAAACTGGACATCGCAAAGTCACTCGGCGAGCTGTTACTATGGATGAAAATACTTTGGAATCGTTATTACACATCCACGTTTCTCTGAAGTAACAGTTTAGGGCAGTGCATATTAAAAATGATACCTGGTCCCTTGTGGCTACATTTAATTTAACATGGAGTTCTATCTCTCACGATTGCCTTGAGCAACCTTAATTACCCTTTCTTCTAATCTCTTCTCCATTCCTTACTAAGTTCTCCAAACTTTTTTTTTTTTTTTAAATGCTATTCCTCTCCTGAGTTTGCTTGCCTTGTTCTGACTTTGCCTGGAGGTCTTGATTGACGCGTGTAATTATAATTATAAAAGATGATGGCTCGGGGAGCCTCCACAGCCTTGATTAGTACAAGGAGCAAGACCTGGAATATTTTATATTTCCCTATTTAAAAGTATGTACATTTACATTAAAAAACCCCCACTGTATAATTTTAAATAATCTAAATCTTCTTCCATCTCCGTTTTCAAGGCAGAGGGTTCTGTGGATGATATTTCAAGGCAAGCTCCGATTTCTTACAGCTTCCGAGAGTCCTCAGAACAAGAGCAAATCTCAAAGTCTTTTTCCCGAAGCAGAGACATTTCCAACTTGGAGTGTGTGCTCAATGAGAAACAAATAGTAGGCTCCCTTCGCGCTTTGTGTCGGGAAGTGTCCCGCAGAAGGTTTATCTTCCCAGCAAACTAGCGAAAGTGACCTTTAGGGGGACGGGGGATGGTAAATGCTCAAGACAAACTTCGCAGAAGCAAATTAATGAAATAAATAAAGAGGACTAAAACTCTTCTGCTGGGAATTCTGAGTCCAAAACCCATCAAAAAGATTTTAATGGAAGTATTTATGAAGAGAAACCCTTATCCTGTCCCCCTTTCTCTCCCGCTGAGCATTCCCGTTTGCCCGCCAGGCCAGAGCTGCTCTGAGCTATCCCTCAGTGAAAACAGTGACTTCAGCCAGGGTCGGAGAGGGAATCAGCGCCACGCAGCCTGCTCCCGGCGCAATGACACAGCCTCGGGCACAGACTGGCACAGCCACGGGCACTCAGCGGCGCGACCGCGGTACATACGGGCGCGGCCTCGGGAAGTGCCTCGGAGTGCGGCAGGCACGGGATCCCTCTGCAGCCGGGGAAGTTCATAACGTCATTTGGTGCTTCACCTCACACAACTCTCACACCCAGCATTACGAGACTGTTTACACCAGGAGGAACATGTCCACTACAGGTTCTGCTCTGCTCTGGTCTGCCCTCCTCTCTCTTCGCTCTTCTCTTCCCTCTTCCTTCTTCTCCCTTTCATCTCTTGCCTTCCCCCTTCCGCCCCTTGTCACACTCAGATCACCTCTAAGCGCGAATGGGAGAGTACCTCGAAACCTTCCAAACACCATAGCCAGAGGCTTTCTCTCATCACTTTGCTGAGGCACTACTGCATTTAATTCCTAGGGCTTCACTGAATGGGGGCTGCTAGCGCCTCCGACTCAGGCTTTTAGAAAACGAACTGTCCTGTCTAGAGACCTGAAAAAAACCCAAAAACAAACCCACAACCCCACCCCCTCCAATTCACCCAAAAACCCAAACAAAAGAGACCTGAACAAAAATCCCTAACCCACAAAACCAACCCACCTCAAACACAAAAACAGACTTTCCTCCCCTATTTTTTTTCCTTTTTGATCCACCGTCAGCGAAACAGAGTGAGTGCTTCAGGCTGGAATACTTTTGTAGTAAAACACACGCCACAGAGGATCATTTCCAAAGCCTGTTGCCTTTTTTCTGCAGCTAATCATTCACTGTTGCCTTATGGAGATGTCGTCCAAACAGTCAATTATTGACCGAGAAGCTATTTTCCAAGCCCAGCCAAGCTCCCGCTGCCCACCGGAATACACTGATGCGTTATGAACACCTGGCAGCGGCGTAATGTGGAATGACAGGAGATTCGGGAGTGAGGAGTGAGCAGGGCCAAGTGGGTGGTAAAGTATCGCTGCGACTGCCTTTCTTTTATTGCTAAGTGAGTCACCGGTGAGGTGTCGTAGCACTTCCCGCCGCCGTCTGCTCCGTTTCGCCCGGCTCGGGGCGCCGGGACCGCCGTGTCCCCGCCATGTACCCACCGCGTCGCCCGGGGTGGCAGGCGAGCGGGCAGGGACGGCCGGGCACTGCCTGCTGCAAGGCAGCTTCCCGACCGGGATCCCACTGAACAAACTGCAGGGCGTGGAAGGGCTAAGGCATCCCCGAGCGCCCCTGGGAAGGCGGTGAGCCATGCCCGAAGCTGGCGGGAGGGCTTCCCCGGATCGACACCAGCAGCAGCGAACTGCGGTCTGTTCCACTCGGCACTTAAACGTCCAGTTTTGCAAGCAGGAAGTCTGCTAGAAATTTTTTGTCCCCCTGCCATAAATTACATGAGTCCCGTAGGGAGAACGCCTGCTAGTCCCGCGTTGCCTGGACCTGTTGCCGCTAACGGTGCGACAGGGAAACGCGCTCGCACTGATGGCTCCTGCGTGCTGCGGGGCGGCGGCTTCCCCGCTCACCGGAGGCGCGGAGGCGAATCCATCAGCAGGGGCCCCTCTCCCTGAAGCGGAGCCGCTGCCCGGCGCGGTGCCCGCGGGCGGCAGCGGGACCGAGCCGAGCGATGCCCCGGGCCATCCCGGCCCTCCCCTCCGCCGTCACCATCCCACCGCCCCTTCCCAAGCATTGATAATTGCTTTTCTGACGAGGCTCTTTTGTTTCTGCCTGTGCCACCCTTTTGGAGCCGAGTGTGGAACCTCTAGTTAAAAAAGATGGAGCTTGGTCTGGAAATAGAACTCCAAATATATTTGTATATACGGCAAGGCTCCTGTCAGGACTGAGTGCCAGTCTCTGTATCATAAAAGATAATTGATTTCTATCCTACACAGACAGCTTAAAAATGATATTTCTTTTGCTGAGGCAACTGACCTTGATCTACTGGTAGAAAAAAAAAAGAGGTTTTAGGTCTGCTTCTTTCCCCCAGCTTTCCCCCCTACCCCCATGTTTCAAAGCTTGGAAAACTTAATTTAAAAATAATTTAATAGCTGATATTTATAATGAAAAAAAGTTTGAGCTAATATATATCTATACATCTCGTAAGATTTATCCAGACATAAGTGTAAAATCATAAACAAACCACAAGAAGACAAGCCGTAGTTTGCACCGAGAAATCTTGGTAAGGATTATGTACGTATGCATGTCTGTTCACTGTACTTAAGATTGTATTAATATATATTAATATATAAGGTTGCATATCTATGTAATATATATAATGCACTCTTGTAGTATGTGAGTAAACTCTAGACATTAATAACTGGCGTGAGAAGTTTTAGCGGGTTTCCCTACAATACAGCCTAACACAGCTCCTGCTGCAGGCAGTTCTTCCCTTTCACCCTATATAAGTCTGAGAGCTGACCTATGAATTTTCCACATACACGGACAGGTGGCTGGAGGCATTTTGTTGGTATTGGAGGTTTCCCTCTGGAGACCAGGGGCATCATCATTTTATTTTGCCTCATGTATTTTGGTATTTAAAATCAGGCTGACAAAATCTGATGTAAATACTGTTCCTTTTGTAGACTGCTCATTTGCAGTATAACCCTAGGAAAAGTGGGAAGAAAATTCATAAAAGTGAAGAATAACAGCAAAAGTTAATTGGTATTAAAAAAATAACCTATGGCATACCTTGTAGCCTAACACAGCCCAAACTGTTCACTTCTGTGGAAGCTTTGCCTGCATAATTGTTGGCCAAAATCCTAACCCAAACTCTTAAAGATAGTATTTGATGTCTTTGTTAATCATATGAAAATACTACTACTATTACTACTACTAAGCATAAAACCAAATTTTGCCGAACTCATGAGCTCTAATTATAATGCTGTTAATTGCCTGAGGACATATATTAAAATTAAGATGGCAGTAAGTATTCTACAAGCTGAAATATTTTGCAGTCGGAAACTACAAGCAGATTTTCCCCCCTCTTATATAACCATCTTTTTCCTAGTTAATGAAAGAGTTATTTCTGTTAAATAATCATAGCTAATGCTTATAAAAATTGCATAGTGTCCCTACTGACACTAAGACAAGAGGCTAATTAGAGGGAAAATAACACTAGTCAAATATCTTTGTATTGCCTCAGAATCTGGTAGAAGAAAAAAATCATGGCACTTCCTTAAATATCTTTACAAGTCCCTGTGGTGTACAACTTCTGGAAGATAGGATGTACTATTAAGATTTTGTGAATTCTAGCTGTCCCTTTCGCCATATGACCATAAACCTGAAAGCAGGTGTCAACAACTGGTACTGCCCACTCACACTCCAGCCCTAGGCTGGTTGTGTTTGCTCCCCAAGGGAGAGATCCACTGCTATTTCAGTCAATGGAGTCTGATTTGCATACATGGGAGCTGGGTGAGGCACTCCTCCCAGGGAGGAAGCTAGGTCACTTTTGTGTGACATATCTCTGGTTTATAATGAAAACTAACTTACCCCAAGATGGGTGAACGCACTGAGTGCATCCTGCAAGGCAGGTGCTCCCTGACAAGAGCAACTCTCAGTCTCTGTGGTGGGAAGCAGCAAGTGTCCCCGGCCAGAGGGGTTGGTGGGGTGAGGACTGCAGAGCCTGTAACAATCCCTCACAAGCCCACCTGCTCTGCCTTGGTTAGAAAGGAAAATTGAAGGAGATGCTCAGAGGGACTGGACAAAAGTGAAAGGCCAGGGATGGGATTTACTCCTAAGAGCACCTGACCCTGTTACTGATTGTACTCATACCCCAGGAGGACAGCTTTTTCTCCTAAAGAATTACTCTCCACTGCAAATAAGAACAGAATCCAACTTCTTCCTATTTAGTTCCCCCACCTCCACGCAGAGGCTCACAGGATGGTGCTGATTACATTTAATCCTTACAAGTATATGGTGATCAATTTAGAAGGCTGAATTAGAGGTGCTTTTCAGGAATGCCACCATGGGCTCTGGCTGAGCAGTGTCACCCAAGGACAGAATCCTTCCCCTGACTCAGAGGACACAAGACTTTAGAGAGTTTCACAAGATTTAGACTTGCTTTTTCTGGGCCATGCTTTGTGAATCTGTCCTGGTATATTCATGTTATAATACATGTATAAGTACATACTGGAGATATGGTTACAAGAGTCTCTGTTACTCCACATCGACATGATTTAGGGAACCCAGATCTGCCAGTCTTCTTGAAACCATGAAAATGACACTTCATTGGTTCAAATATCACAGATAAATGTCTTGTTTTCCCTTTCCCTTGCTTTGTATCCTTTTAATCTTATCTGTGACCACTCTTCAGATACATGAGATGTATAATTATTTTACTATCCCATTCTCAAGGCTGAGGAGTGGGAACCAGAGGGTCCCTCCGTGGCAACCAGAGAGAGCAACAGTTACAGCAAGGCCCAGGAGAGCAAGGGCTGGCAGGGAAGCTGGATTTGCTACCATTTCCATGTGCTCTTGAGGGCAGAGCTGTGCAGAGAAGCACCTGTAGAGAAACACCAGAGGGGCTTTGGCTTTCAGTTCTCTCTGGCTTTGCTAGATGATCCCTCCTGGCCAAAATATGATGTGACTCTGGTCTCAGTCATGTCCAACAGCCCTGGACTATCCTGTGTCCTCTGCTTGTTGTGAACGGGATACCCTGGCAAAACTGTCAGAGGGATCACAAGTCTCTCTCTGAGGAGAGGCACCAGTAGCTCATCCCAGAGTGGTGCTGCCACCAGGCACAGTTGCCTGGGAGGCAGGTTGTTGTGGGCCTAGTGGTGTGATTCATAGGACATTAGTTCTCCAATAATACATTTGCAGCCCAGTGAATCTTGCTACAGTGTTGGGCATGGTTCTTGTGCAGGAGGTTTGGAGCAGTTGAAGAGGGTGCCTGGGCAGCTGTCTGGAACACAGCAGGGTCTAAGGTGAGATGAGAGCCCTTTCCCGGGAGAAGCAGTAGCTCCACCCGGAAGATAAAGATCAGCTATGTTTGAGGCTATTTCCTGCAGCTGTTGCTGCACTCTCCTTCCCCATGGTCCCCAAGTCTCCTCTGATGGCAAGGTGCCCATATCACACCCAGCATCAGGGCAAGATCCTTGCCTTCCATGTGATGACGCACTTTGGGGCAAGAGGAGGAGAGTGTGCCCTGATTCTGCACAAGGGCCAAAGATCCCTTCTTTCATCTTTGCCAGGAACTGCTGTGCTTAAGCACAACCTTGCAAAACCCTGGGCTGGGGAACCTGCAGTGCTGTTGGGCTGGCTTGCGAAGTGCCTTCTGCTCCATGAAGGAGAGGTTTCCATTGGTAAGCCTTCTCTAGCGCTACTTTGCCCCAGTCCTGGCCTGGGCACAGGCTGACGGGGCAGGCAATGCTCTTGTCCCAGCAAACGAAGGACACTCCAAGCATATTATGAGGGACAGAATGGCCTGAGATAGGGAATGTGAAGAGAAGGACAGGGAGGTGGTGGCGAGTTGCACCTAGTGGGGCTTGTGCACATCCCCCACAGCCTGGGACAGCCCAGGCCAGCAATGCCCCTCCTGCCTGCAAACAACGAGACCTGTGTCTGACTGCTTTCTGAAGGGGAGCGGGTGCTGCTTCCATATGCTACTGAATATATTCCATTTGCTTCTCTGAAGTCTTGACTGGCTTTTATTATTCAGCCCACCCACCCTGAGTGATGATATATCTTCATTTTTAGCTATAAAAAAGAATCTGAATATGACAGAAACAACCATATTACAGAAAAAGACACAAAAAATTCCTGAGGTTTTCTTCAACAAGAATATTCAGACCAGAAGCAATTTAAATCTAATGTTTACAAATGTTTATACATGCACACACACAATTTCACAGTTATTATCAATTGTAATAGATAAAGATACTGTTAATTATCTGATTATATATTTGATAATGGCACTCTCTCTGGTGAAAATTGTTATTCAATGAATTATCATTAGTTTTCTTATATTTCTACATTGTATTGTAAAAATTCTATCTCACCTAAATACACGTGCAAATTAATCAGTTTTGGCTTGTCCAGCTGGAGTGATTTCTCCTGTTTGGACAACCACAAGTCTAATATATTTACGCAGAGTCTTCAAAACAGTTAGGAAATTGTTACTTACCAACTGATGTAAGTCCATGCTTTATAGATTCCTGTATGATGGCTGTGTGGGAACCAGAAGACATTATTAGGTGTAAATATACTGTACCCTTGGGTGCAAGGTGTACAGCATTGAGTGCAGAAGAGGTGCAGCCTGTAAACTTTTCTGGCCTTGAGACCCAGGCTATGATATCCTTCAGTGAAAGTCGGCGTAATGAACAACAACAACAAAAATTATCCAAGAATTCAGAAAGTAACAAGCATGTCTTTGAGTGGACTCTGTACTTTTTCCAGCATTAGTGACCTGCTGTAAACCATGTATCCCATTTCATGATAGTCTCTAATCAGAAGAATAGGAACTTGTGATAGGTTTGGCATCATCACGTGATTTTGTACAGCTTGATAAGAGACCCTGTTATAAAGTGACAGCAAAAGAGATAAGAACTGTTGGCAGATAATGGCAGAGAAATGATTAACCTAGAGTGGAGAGGTGCTATGAAGCCCAGAGAGTGGAAGGTTGTAAAGTTGTGGGGTCATAAGATCATACTGAGTGGATGAAAAGCCATACCAACACAAGTGTAATGACTATAAACTCAGACTTGTGACCTGTCTTCTTGATGTCATCACCTCTTTGCACAGTGGACAGCAAGCATGGTTGTTTTAGCTTCTGTAAACATTCTTTGGATGGCAAAACAATCAAGCGTTAATTCCTTTAGGGAGGCTTCTGAATGCACTGGGGATTCTACATTCTGAATAACAGCACTAGCAAATCTCTGCTAATGGTTTGTCAGACAAAACGATTTTATTGCCCCAGTCCTCAGGCTGGAGACTAGATCCAGGTTGTAGCCATTTAGTTGAAAGCATGCACTACCTTCTCAGTAAAGAGCCTTATAGCATGGTTAAACATTGGTATCCCAGGATTATGATACGTGAACAGTATTGTGCTCATCTCTAAGGCTGCAAGGTACAACACCTATTCACAACATGTCAAATGGCTATCAAGTGTTTTGCTCTAAATAATTTTACAAAGGTGTGCAGCTGTGCAGATAACTGCTCAGCTGGGAATGGATCAGGTTCTGCTTTCACCCCAGCAGAGGAAAGGCAGGGACCCGGCAGCTCCCAGGGTGACGCCGCACTGCATTTACAGCAGCCTGAGTACAGCGAGCCTTCTTGCACTGCACTGCAGTGCCACCGACAGCCTTTGCAGCTCTAGCCCAATAGACTTTCTGAGATCAGACTCAAGCCTGAATAATCAGATGATATTTGATATTTCAAGTGTCTTGGAAAGTAGAGTGAAGCTATTCCACTGTGGGCTAGATCTGAAGCTTCTTGAAGTCAGTGGGAGTTTTTTTTCTCTTTAAATTTGCAGAGGGCTGTAAAGCAGCAGAGGCCCTTTTATATACTTTGTCATGATGGTTAGACTTTGGTGATACAGTGGCAGACAGGTTGGTTCATGCTCAAACTGTGCTGCTTCTCTCATCTAGGGTGAGAGCTTTAGAACTGCACTAAAAATGTGGTTGATGTGGCAAACTATACAGTGATTGGGTCTTACAGCCAGGAACCCTGAATTATCAGTTGCTCTGCATAGTACTGCCCTCCTCTAGAGCCTCTGCTAGTAAGGATGACAGGTTGTAGAGGGAAGGCCTGGTTTTCCAAATTCTCATCTTCATATTTATTACAGGAAAATATTAATTTACTGATCTGGTTAAACAGGTATTACGGGTGTTTTTTTCAGGGTCACTGATATTTTTTATCTGTTTAGACTGAGTGAAAGCTGGAAGCCAGCTTTTACAACAGATTTTATATAAACCTAAATAATTGGACCCAGTGTCCATTTTAATTCATTTTGTCACTAAATAGATTTTCAATACTATTCATAAAAAATGAAAATAAACTGTTATTCCATCAGATAAGGCATGTCTTTGAAGACTGGGGATAAAATAAATGAGAAATGCTGCAAATTGTACTGTGGTTAGAAACTTTCCACTGTGTCATCAGAGACATTGCTGGAGCACTGTTGGCTCATCTTCAAGAGTGTCTATAAAGGAATCTGCTGTTTGTGATGGAGAGAGATAGTAAATCATAGGAAATATAAAGAAACATCATGCTTTTGGCTTCTAACACTGTAATTCCTTTCCTTTTTTTTGCATCAGTATCAGATGTTAGGGTCACTGAAAAATGTTCAATTTTTCCCTTTCTGATGCTTTGTCTCCATGTATAGAGGAATGTATGCCAGGTGCATAACCAGACAGACTTGCTTTACCTTTCTTTATACCTAGTCCAGTAGGGCATAAGAAACTCCAGGGCAACCTATGTCAGCCCATGATCCAGCAGCTCTATGTGTTTAGCAGTGATACGTTTGGACCCCAACCGAAACAAATACATAAGGGTGTGTGTAATGAGGCATACGAGTTGTACCACTGAAGCTAAATACCTGAGTTTATGGCTGAATACCTTGCTCGATCAGGAATTTTGAACTGTAGCTTTTCATGTGTAAGTCCCTGGTAAGGCAGTCACTGACCTCACTAGAAACAGCTTTTCCTAACTGTGACTGAAGCATCACAGACTCATCTGGTATCTCTGTGTTTTTCGGTGCTCCTCCCTGCATTCCCCTCCTCCTTTTTTTTTTCCTTCCCCTGTTTTCATCCTGACCAGGTGAGATAAGGATTTGGAAAGGTAATTCTGTTATTTCAAACATAGTTTTCTGTCTCAGGTCTTTCAGGAAGATAATTAATTGATAAACTTTTAGTGACTTTTTTGTTTAGCCAGTTCTTATATGACGAAATTGTCCCTTGTTTGTCCCTCAGACAAACGTCCCTCAAAGAAACTGTTCCTGATTTCAAAAGCCTGGTAACAATCCCTCCTTTGACTCCTACGCATCAAATTATTTTGCAACCATTTGCCACAATAATGGAGTTAGGAGTTTCTTCTCTTGTGGGCATTTCCACAAGTGGCATTTTATTCAGGCATGTATGGATATTAACAAACAAGTTCTGAAAATGGACTAATGAATTAATGGTGATCTTTTCAAAAAATTTTAATCCCTGACTTGTATACCTGGGTGTAAATTTAGTGCTGTCAGGCACAATTTTGTAATTTTCCTCTAACATTTTGAATATAGCTTATCTGTATTCAGTACGTTCTTTGTAATCTTTCTATGCCATCTCAACGTATTGTTATTTTTATTATCCACACATCTCAGAAAAGGTACATGTTCAGCACAGCACACATCAAATGAGGGGGTTGATCCTCATTCTGCTGAAAGTTCTGACCAGAGGTGGCATTGATCCTGGCATGGTGTCTACCAGGCATAAGCTCTCTGGTCCTGAGAGTAGTCCAGTTGGTTTAGGCTGAAGGTTTGCTTAGATGGAAAAAGATTTGCAAACTCTGTTCTTTGATCTAGAAATCCCTCTTTAAAAACTTTTCTTCATTTCAGTCATTCCAATATTCCTCCTGATCTATCACAGGCATTTAAAATTCTTTTGGATGTTTCAGTGTATTTTCTCTACCTTCACGAATTTTGTATTGTTTCAAATGCGCAAAACCAAGATATTAAAAAGACATTTTATGTCTTTTCTCCAGTAGTTCTGTAAAGGAAATTAGGACAATCTGGTCTATCTGGTGATCTTTACCTTTTGGGTTTTTCAATGAAGTCATTGAAGGTCTCATTTATTAAGTGATTTTCTTTAGTTGATTCTCAATTTCTGTTTGGTCTTAGGGTATGACTCCACTATTAAATGTCTTGTTAGTTTTGTTTCTTACTTGCATGTATTTTACAAATTATATTTATCACCTCAGTAAATGGAATATCATTAACATGCATTTCAGCATATGGAACTCTGGTGAGCAGAAGCATGGTACCTTCTTTGTGGGTGTCAAAATATGAATGGTTTTCCTTGATTACATTAAACACAATATATTAGTCTCTCATGTTTCTCTTCTCTGTTTGGATGAATACAATTTAATATAAACCATTTCTGTAGGTGAATAATGAATTGCTGGAATTACAAAAATTGTACTCTACGACTCTTCCTTAATAATTACTTACAAAAATCATTTCAGTGAAAATTTCTATTAATAAATTAATGTCCAGACAAGGAGGTAAATGCAGGCATTTTTAAGCAATTTTTTTAGGTTAAATGAACAGTCAGGTAACCTCCAGGACTACTTAGAAGGGAGACTGAGTTCTGCACAGATGGAAACATACAGTTGTGGATCACAGAAACTCCTCTTCTCGCGGTAACTGAAGGAATAGAGTGAGCTTTGATGGCGCCCAGACTTAGTGCTAGCACTATGCCCTGAAGAAATAAAAGTCTTTCATGGTGTGAGAAGAGCTATCAAATAAAGTTTCATCTGTCTACTGTGTAAGTAGCTTCAATTTTAATTACTGGTACACCTCTTTTTCTTCACTAATCTAAGTTACTGGCACACAAAGAGAAATGCTATTAAATAGTTATGGACCTTTCCAAAGCTTATCTAGGAAATATTTACTAGAAATAGGAGCAGAGTGTTTGACTTTGTGAGAAAAGAACAGATTTCTGTGAAACAGGCAGAGGGAAATTAATTCCATGTATGTATCAGTAACAGGTGTTGTGAACTCATTCATCATCTCACACAGCACTCAGGAGCAGACAACTGTTTCTTCGCAGAACATGATTAATAAAATATCAGGAACTTATTACTTTGTAAGGAGGAGAGAAGAAAGAGATGAGCAGGAGGATTAAAGTGGATCTTAGGTGGAACTTAAAACCTTCTGAACTTGGTATCTAGATTATCTGTTCTTTCTCCAAGGTATGTATGTATTTTAAGGGATGACTGTTCCCATCCCCACCCTCCCTACCAAAAAACCTCCCAAAACCTTAGCTTGAGGCAGGATGGAAATACCAAGTCTTGCCTTGGGAACCTAAATTCTGAAAGGCCCTGGTGAGTTCTGTTGAGTTTCTGATTAATTTCTACTCCTGCTGGAAGCTGCACATGTGCTACGCCACACATGGACCAGTTCTGCTTGAGACCATGGAGCAAGTGAGAGCTGAATGCTGATGGAAGGTGAAAGACTGGCAAACGAAAGCAGTTCAGGGTGGCTTTTCATGTCTAAGTAGAGGGGGTCTCCTTACTGAAAGTCATTTATTGAACCAGGAATAGAAGGATGTCTGATGGCTGCTGAACTGCAGAAGCATGTGTAATACATGCTCAATGGGCCACATTCCAGCTGGAGGGAGGAGAAATCCAGGCTTAGTGTTCAGGTCAGAGCTGGTGGAGAGTGCTCCCACTTCTTTCTGTCTTCCTAGTTAGCAAGTGCAGAATTTGTTCCAAATTCCAAGCTGACTTCATTGGAAGGGACGCTGGAGACAAAAGTGGGGTAAAGGCCAGTCAGAAATAAGGATTTCTGATCATTTTATTAATAACTGTGAGAAATGTAGCACCTGGCAGGAGAGATAAATGGATTTTCCTAAGCTCTGTTAAAGACAGGTAAATATTGTTCTGGTTTATGGCACTAATAATTAAACAGAACACTAGTCTTTCTCTTGGCAATTTAAAATTTAAGGTGGTTGGCTTCTGGAGGCATATGCCAAAATCTGAACAACAAAAACTACCATGAATGTAATCTTCATAATAAAAGGCTGTATATATTCTGTCCAATGGATATATTTCAGAAACATATATAACACTGAAGAAACACAGTTTTTTCATTGTCTTCCAAGTAATCTAGGCACCACTCTTGCTAAATATTGCAGTTCTTAAAAAATAGACCAAGTAGACCTAAGATCTGAGAAATACTTAAGATCTGAGAAATACTTAATTCCTTCAAGAACATGGTCTCCCTAGTGCAGTTATATGAATAATAGATTAGTATAGCATTAATTATTATTTTTATAACCTTTTGTACAATGTGCCACAGTTTGTTAGACAGTATCCTTATTTCATATGGTTAGATCACAGTGAAAAAGTGCAGATGACCCTGAAATTAGAGTACCTGTATTTCTGGGGAAAGCAGTAGCACCTGGGACTTCTAAGGCATCCTGAATTTTAGGGCCAAGCTTTAATTTAGACTGTTAATGCATTTGCAGTGGCATGCAAATCTTTAGCTCCTGTTCAGACATTATGTTTGTATAGTGCCTAGACCAAGTTCTTTGTCTCAGACTAGGGCTTCTGGGTACTTCTACCACGCCAAGAAATATGAACAGATGTTCAGCTGCTCTTATTAGCTGTTAACCCACATTTTTCTCATCCTAAAACTGCTACTTGGTCTTTCTTCTGGTCACCACTGCCTACCCTCCCATTAGACTGAAAAGCTTTTCAGCAGCCCAGACAACAGTGTGTACAGTTAAGACCGAGACCTCATCATGACCTCTGGAAAATGCTGTATTACAAAGATATATATCTACAGGAAGACATCTTTAATAAAGCAATAGTAGGATGATAAAAAAGAGAAATCTTGTTAAGGCCCCAGGCCACTAACAAGCCTTAATGGCCCTGAGCAGTTTAACCAGAGCACCTGCTCATGCTCTAGCCCACTGGGCCATCTGCTCATTGAAGCTCCAGCTGGTAACAGGTCCCTTCCTTGGGCTGTGCTAGCCTGGGATGTGTTCTCAAATCATTCTTTGGATTTTCTGGCTCGACTTCAGACCTTGGATGATTTTACTGCTTTCAGCCAATGACCACTGGATCATGGGTAGGTTTTGGCACTACTCTGCTTGGCAGGTTCCTCTACTGTAGGGCTGTGCTTTGTCAGTGAGTTCCCCACCGAATCTATATTCTTTCTGCCCTTAGCTCCCTGTTTGCCTCCTCTTTGAGTGAAACTGAGCCTTACTTTCCCCTGACAGCTTTTGTAGGTGCTCATCCCTTCCTGTGAACTGGCAATAACTACTGCTGAAATGATGCACAAGGACTTGCTGGGCAATTGAATGTGGTTTTCGGTTAGAACATGAGGCTTTTCAGAGAGCAGTCCAAGTGTCCAAGGTTTCTTCCTATGGACTTTTTTTTTTTTTCTAATTTTCTGTGATAAGAGGGGGAAAGATTTTGCTCATATAGTTTACAATGAAGCCCAGTTAAGATGACCATGCTCTTTCCCTTTGGTCATGCTTGGATGGGCACTACTGACCTTCATAAGATCCTACTTAGGAAAAGCTTGCACCAGCTTCAAACCAGATGGTTGCTTTGGGGATGCACAGCCCTTTCTAACTGCTTGCTAGTGCCTCAAGAGAGGACAGAGCACTTGATCAAATGCAAGTTAGGGCCAGGACGTGTAAAGTGCAGCTCAAGTATGCTTTTGAAAGGCAACCCCTGTGCTTTGTTTTACCATTAACTCGCTGCCATGTTTGACACTCATGCATCAGTTGATGGGAGGTCATGGCTGAACAATAGCTATTGATTTTTCATTTCATATTAACAGCATAGCAAGTTCTGAGTCTGATAGTGGGGGTAGGATGCTAGTGTAGACACTCCTATTTGGCTGTGGAAGAAGTCTACTTGACTTCCCTGGACCCTTACCTTATATCTCAAGAAGCTGTATAGGATTTTCTCGTTAAGGCATTAAAATTACACAAACTATAAAATATATACATGTTTGTGATGGTTTTCTGTCTTGGAGCAAACATCTCTTAAGCTTAAAATAAATAAATGTGTGTCAATTATTTACCCAAAGCACACTGAGAGAAATGATAAACATTGAATGACAGAAGAGGGATGGAATGGAGTGGAGGTTCTTTCTGACTTAGGATCAGTGTTCAGGCAAATACAGAGACATCGACTTCATTTGGTGGAAATTTCAACCAGTTCTGAAATTTTCTTTATAAAAAGAAATAATGAACTAAAATCCTTTTCTAACTTATCCTGGTCAGAATTGTTTTAGTCAAGTCACTGGCACTGTAGGATAAAATATTGAGAAGGGACAAAATCTGAGGTTTTATTATTCTGTAATTTTAAAAGTCTGGAAAATTTTTGTAATTTTGCAATAGAGTCTAGAATTTTGGCTGGAAGTCAAGCAAAATGCTTGTATTGTTTCTCCTATAGTATGAACAGATTCAAGAAACCAGCAGAATTCAAGTGAAATTGATTTAGCTTACAGTGTTTCCACAACATGAATAAAAGCACACATTGTTACTTCAAACACAAACATTTTAATCTTGCTTTTCATTCCCTTGCTGTCTGATTTTATTTCCCCTCCCTTTTGGCTTTAGATTTCATTTTTTTCTCTTTGCCTAGTCTTTCACTGTCTCTGGTTGTGGACAAATCTCCTCTGGCTGCTGCTTCCCATAGATGTCTGAAATCTTATCTTGGCACCTGCAATTAGAACCTTCTGAAACACAGATGTCGAAGACGTTCCTAGCCTGGACTTTTTTAGCTGCTTGCAGTAATAGCATTGCTGCTGTTACTAGAAATGATTATTTATAAGAAAGAATGCAATAAATATTCTATATATGCAAAACTAAAATAAGGGCAACACTAGTAGCCTAAGGCCGGGCTCTTGCAGTGTAGCCTTTGGAAAAATACAGATTGCTTTCAACTTTTGAATTTGTACTATATTTTTCCACCTCTCTTGATACTGCGTTTGCCTCTATTGCAGTATAACATTTGATTCCCCATGGGTTTTTTCTCCTGGAAAGTTGGAATCCACAGTGTTGTTTCAGTTCCCAAGCCCCTCTCACTACTCTGGAAGCTGAGGGCAGTTGGGAACCCATTACTGATCTGGCCTATGTGAAAACAGGGACCTTTGTCTGAGCAGAACAGTTTGTGAAACTGCAGCCTCAGGGGTTTTGCGAAGAGATCCATTCCTGTTTAAAAAGACCCAGCAACAACCAGCCAACCAAAAACCACCAACCAAAACCCCCAAACATAATAGCAAATGCTAGAAAGCGTTGGCTCTGGGGCTTTATAACAGATTTTTAAGAGATTCAAAGCTAAGCTTAATCCTATTGCAAAAAATTGTTGAGAAAGGCTTCAGCTCAGACAACTGTGTCAGTATGGGCAGCTGCCTCATACAGGGGAGGTAATTGTTGATAACTTCAAGAGTGAATGCATACTTATCATATCTGGAAGTGGTCTATTGGGCTGAGTTCTATAAAAACCAGCTATGATCCCACCTCAGTATATTGCAGTTTGACCAACCTGTGCAAAATCTAACCATCCCAGAATTACTACAACTATTTTTTTCTTTTGATTCTGCCAAACCATCTTTGAGATACGCTGACTAGAAAATATAAGTTAAACGTATCAAAATGAAACCTCCAAGAAAATGGGGTCTACCCTGAAAGACCTCAGCACGCACAGGGAAACTGAGATCTGGCAGGATTTCACAAGTTGGACCTGAAAGCCTGTAGCTTTCTGCTTATGGAAGGTAAAAAGAATCATCTTTAAAGCTGAGAGACCAAAGTGGCTGGCTAATGAAGGAGGTGATCCTTACTTATCTTATTTGATTTCATTGCTCACAATGTTGAAAGCTGTCTGCAGGGTATGGTACTTTGGTACTTCTCCTTAAGCCTCGATTGCTTTAATACCATTGTTCTGAGAAACCATTTAGAGAATTTTGAATCATTGGGATGATATGATTCAGTCCTCGAGTCACTCCAAAGCACAAAGGCACTATTGTCCTACCATGTTACTGAAGTGCTGTAAAGGAGAACTTGTTATTTGTAGCTTTGGAATGGTTTATCAAGTTTCAAGCATGCCACCCAAAAGGAGTATGTTTAATAAAGTATATAACTTCGAGATGAACCCTACTTGGTACCCTTCCCACAAAGTGTGTACATGCTTTGGATAAGGCACCACTAGTACAGTCCGCATTTCTTCACAGCAAGTGTCATATTTCCAGGACCATCCACCTGCATAATAAGTGGGTACATGCATTCACTAATAAGGAACTGTGTTTTGTTATAGCTTACTGCTTTTCAGAATTTTACACCAGTTTAAAATAGATGTGGTGTTAAATTAAGGCTGCAGTGAATTTTCATCCCAGCTAACATGATGGAAGTACATCTGGATGTGGAATTGTACTGATTTATCAACATTTACAAACCTGATATTGCCGTAACATCACCAGCTTTAGTGGTATCCATCCTTAAAGAGCATTTAAACAGGACAGTTATTATAACTGAAGGGGAAATTCACTGAACTATAACATAGATTTTTGTAATCAGAACAACATTTTAGAGAGGTTAATAGCATTGATTTAGCTATTTTAATTTCTTCTGGATTGATAAGTTTCTTATTTCCCCATTTTAAATGGAATGAAATATTATTAGCTGAGATTCAGAAGATATCTACTTATGGTCAAGAGGTGGTGGTGGGTGGGAAAAGACAAAGCCCTTTCCTTCTTCCCTTAGAAATCTGAACATCAGTAGGGCACAACTCCCTCGTGCTTCCTGGATGACTAAGCAGAGAGATCCCTTGAGTACCTAAGTAAGCAGCCTTATTCCTACTGTGTCACATGGGTTTTTACAGGCAATTACATCACATTCTCTGGACTCTCATGCTTATTTTTAGCTTTCTGCTGACATTATTCTTTGCCTTGCATTACTTTATTTCTCCTTTTTTATAGTTATCAAAAGAATTCAATCAAGTCTTTACTGATGTTCAGGAAAAACAATAGCAGGAGACAATGGTGTTTTCATTAATACAAGCAATTTTTATGCAAAAAGAATTTGGGCATGTTAATAGGGAGGAACTATTGTGTAGCAGGGTTTCCTGTACATCTGTGCTAAAGTGGAGCACATCTCATCCCAGTGAGGGAAGTGCACATATTAGAGATAACCTATAATATGGAATAGAAAAGATGTCCAGATGAATGCATAAAAATCCCTTTATCATGCTGGTATTTGTGTTAAAGCAAAGCATCTTAGGACCTGGGCTGCCCAACCAGTGTAAGTATTATGAGAAGGCGGAGTAGTTGGTTGATCTGTCTTTATTATGTAATATACAAAGCATGAATCGGAGCTAATTTGAAAGGTACCAAAAGTGCACTTTTAACTGTGTGACATGATTTATTTTACTGGAAAATACCCCAGATGAGACATGTAGAGTAGTGTATAATTTGCAAAAGGTTGTTAGAATACTTTTGTTGAACTTTAAGCAGTGTTTAAAAATCACAAGTCTACAGGAAGTTTTTATTTCATAAAGTATTAGTAGCATTACACCTGAGATCTACTCTTTTAATGTCATGTTATTGTTACACATCCCTTCTCTATGTACAGGACTGTGCAATATCAGTTAGTCACTGTTCAGGTAGCATGATTCAAAAGAGTTTTTTTAAAGTAAGTATTGAACTATTGTTATTCACACTTGCTGAAGATCTAGTCCAAGGTTCATAAAGCACATGGAAAGAAGAGATAACAAGTGCCACAGAAATGCAAAGTATTCTGTCATTGAGATTAATGGAAGAAAACAGTCTTCAATTTTAATCAGTGGAAAACATGAAGGTCTGAGAGAAAATATTAGGCACATCATAACTTCAATATGCAATGACTTCTGTTTGTCTGGTATCAGTTCTCTCTCTCTTTCTCTCCTTTTTTTTTTTTTAATATACATAGTAAATTATCCTGCTTAAATTTAATTTCATTCTTCCACCCCAGTTTAACAATAGTCAAACTGGTCCTGTTCGAATTACAGTTGCTAAATTTTGGACATGAACAGAATTTTTTAAAATCCTTTTGCCTACAGACTATTCATTAGAAGTATTTCAGTTTAAAAATGAGAAACTCTTTGAAATACTATTTGTACTTTCAGAATGCTTAGTCAGAAAATACAGCTTTATCATGTTTGATTTTGCTGGGGTGAATGAATGAACTTCATGTTGCAAGCTAGATTAGAACCTCTACATGCTATTGTGATGCAAATCATTGAGAAGAGGAAGGTGTCTCAGTGACAAGTGGTAAGCCCTGTCACTCTTCAGACCTGGTTATTCTTTCTGCTTTTGCTCCAGCAGAGTATCTGGGAATTTGGTTTAGGAGCCTTGGCCAGGAATCTTGGGTGTCAAATCAGGAATGATGTCTATTTGAATTGGCAGACAGTGAATGACTGATCCTGAGAATAAGTAATCCATGCTGTGAAACTTTAAGGTGCCATTAGTTTTGAAAAAGTACTTACTGTCAGGATTCCTGAAATACTAACTTTTTGAAGTGCAGAGGTCTGTCCTTTTGAATATTCTTGAATAAAGCATAAGGTAATCTCTCTTGTAGGCATTATGCATGTGCATCCCACGGTGAAAAATGTGTGTCCTTGGGCCTGGTGGGACAAATTCTTCCCTTGGTTACACGAGAGAAAATACAGAGTAAAGTCGTAGCTGTTGCTGATTTCTTCAGTACTCAGTGATGCAAATGAGGGCTGAATTCATTCCACTGCCTATATCTGCTATTTTGCATAGAAGTGCTCACTGTGCTGAAACATATTCACATTTGCAAGAATGTGTCTGTGTAGTTTACATTTCAATTTTAATTTTTGAACCATGTGTAAGAGACTTCAGGGAACAGTGTGTACCGTCAGCAAAAGTTATCTTTTTGATGAATCAGGCACATTGTTTGTAACCCTGCATTTGATAGACATGCTGTAATAAGGTCCTGAACTGCTTACTGTGTCTTTATGTACCTTCCCCCTCAGCACTTGTAACTATTGTGCTGCTTGACCTATATTAATGGTACTACAAACAACAAGTTTAACCATTAACTCGTGAGCCCCGTTTAAATGGATTTTGCCAAGAGATGAGAACTGAAGATTTAAGGAAGTAAAAATTAAAAAGAGGTCTACTCAATGGGAAGTTTTTTAGTGCTTACTGATTTGATGTGCAGGGTGAAAAGGAGTTCAAAGGCCCAGGAATAAAAGCCAATATCATATTATGGTCTAAACAAACATTCAAGGTATGGAAAAAATGTTTTGTTTGGTAAATAACTTGTGAATTTTATCTGTTCGGTTATTCCAATGAGGCTTGTTTGCTGCATTGTCTGTGTCCATACACACTGTAGCAAGAACAGGCTGAGAGGGTTACTCTGAAGAGGGGTAAATATTGCCTGTTAGTGCTGCCTGGGAAGGTGGAAACCAGCTCTCAAATAACTTGTGAGGAGACAGTGAAAGCTAGAATCAGTGCAGGTGAAAGGACCCAGTGCCAGACTAATGCTTTAGGTATAGAAAGAGGTATGTAATTTAGCTCGATTCTCTCCGGTGGCATCTTAGGAATGTGTGCAGAACTTAAGTTCTGTGTGCAGAACTTGAATTAGAGACCATTTAATAAAAGGCAAAACTCTGATTTCTGATATACATCACCACGTCATCTCAGGAATAAGCGACTGTAACAGCTGATTCATGGTAAGTGCCTCATGTGTGCACAAAGGCAACAGCAAACATGTGATGGTTCAATATCCGGTGTGATTTGATCCTTCATGGAAAAGTGATTCTGTTTTTCTAAGTTTATTGACATCAGTGATCTTTGACTGAGGTCCTTTAAAGGTAGGCACGCAAAAGTTAAATTGAGGGAATGTGGGGGTGGGAAGCGATATGTTCTGGGATGTCCTGCCAAAATATCTTCTTTCCTGATAAAACTGCCTCATCCTATGCAGGCAGGCATTTAAATCTGCTACTGTTTCCATGTGGTGGTTATCTCTGCCTCTCTGCTGAGATTTCACCATTCTAGCTCCACAGGGCATGTGCAGGTGTCTTGTGCAATCGAAGTGTGTGTCCTACTGGGTCCTGGTGATTGACAGTGACAGAAATATGTGCTTTAGCTAAAAGTAGCAGCTGATATTCATAGGTGCAAATGTCAATGGCTCACTGTCTGCACCTGAGCTGTTGTTAGGTATAGTTACAGCTATGAAATAAGCATTAGGTAACCCTGCACATACAGTCAAAGCAGGACCTGACTGAAAATCCCTCACATTGTTCTGAGAGTCTGTTGCAAGGGCTGTTGCAAAAATGTGGAATTGTTTGTTTTACTTAAGGTGCACCAAAACTTGCAGATAGAAACATGTTTTAGAAGTGTATGATATTTGTGTATATGGTCCTTATTTCAATGTAGTCCAAACAATGTGACTAGAACTGTGTCTGTCTTCTCATTAATACAGATTTTTAATTGAAACACATAAACTGAGATAAATCCTTGTCAACCCTGTCCTCAAGAGTTGTTAGCTGAGATCTTCAGTCCTTGATTTGAAGATTGCAAACAGCTCAGTAAACACTTAATTAAATCACTAAAAACTTTATAATAGGAAAGGAAGCAGTGAATAAGACTGTCAACAATTTAGTACTGCATAAGACAAGTTAGGGAGGGAAGCCCATGATTTTAGTCGCTCGACTTCTCTAACCAGGGTCTTCCTTATCCATCTTGGATTCCTAAAGGTGAAGAGGCACGAAGTCACCCTTACAAGGAAGTGATCTCAATTAGAGTAAAAGGGAAAGAACAGAAATATTGAGGGAATCTTATTACAAGCAAATAAAAATGCAGTTGTGTCAACAGAATTTTTCTTGCCTCTAAGTTACTGTAGTCACACTTTTCTTGATGCCAATGTTTCCCAAAGTTTCCATTTAAGCACATTAAACTGGGAAAAGCCCCAGTGTATAGGCAATTCCTGGGGGTTATTTCTGCTTACAATAGTTATTTGTGAAATTCTACAGAAATAAGTTTAGCTGAGAAAAAATACATTTTCAAGTTCATTCATATGTTTAGTGGCATTAATTTCTTTCATCTGGATTAGAAGGGACAGTTTTGCTTCACCCAGAGCAAAGGTAGAAGCAGGGCAGGCCCCCTGGCTACTCTTCTCTTTTTCTGTCTATCACTTCAACTCAGAAACAGCTCTGTTCAGAATGAGCTCAGAGCACGGTGATTTTGTTCTGAACATTAACTTTTGTTCTAGCAGCTGTGCTGGCTGGCACCCGTGCAAGGAAATTTAGCATTTCCCACTGTATTGGTACAACAGTATGATTTTTATTTTGCTCTGAGTCTAATGGGCACGTTCCGGCTCATAATCATGAGAGGGCCTGGCAGATGAGCTTTTGAGATGCTTGTGAACAACTCTGGTGAGTAGCTCCCTTCAGTTTTGTGTGTTCAAGCTAGCTTACAACTTTTTAGATTTTTCTCCTTCTGGTGACTCTAGGTGAGAAGGTTTGTTTACTTAGCAGTTTAAAGCACCTAGAATAGGTGCTCATGTGTTAGCTTGATGGGAAGGAAGGGAAAAATCTCATCATCACCATGGCTCGGCTTCGCGAACGAAGATTTGGGAAGGGCTCTGCCCACGCTTGCTGCAAGCGCGCTGATGGCTAAAGAGGCCGATGTGAGACAGGCAAGTCTGGTTGCAAAAGGCACAGCAGAAAGTCTCCATAGGCGGTGTTGGCGAGGCACAGTTCTTGCTGTGTTGTCTTTTCTCCTCCAGACTGATTCTGCGTGCGTTCTCAAAGGAAGCAGCAGCGTTATAGATGGTGTGTCTCCATATCTCCCGACTGAAGGCCAGAGTGGACCATTGATTTTAGTAAAGTGACCATTTTTGTCCAGTTTTCAGTTATGTGAGAAGACAGAGAAACTTAGTCACAGAATGTGACCTGTACAAATATGGACAAGACAGGTTAAATTAGAGCAGTAGTTTTAATTTCAAGTCTTGTTATGGCTTGCAAAACAGTTGTCTGCCAAGAGGAGTATTCTGTGACCCAGTGAAAAGTAACTAAGCACAATTCAGTTACTTTTTGTTTGCTTAGTCAGTCTCTCTACCCTGCATTAAATCAGTCATTATTCTGCAGCAGCTATCATGATAGAACAGCATCTTTTAATATCTTGATACTTTCTGTGCTAAAAGGTGAGTGTGAGCTGTCTTGAGAGAATTTTGTCTTGTATCACAGCTGTAAACCTTATCTCAGCAAATAGAATAAAGCTGGCTAATGATCACCAGCTCTTTCAGGGGATAGTCTTCAAAAGGTAGTAATTTCTTTCAACAATGCAGAAAGCATCATAGAGAAAATAGTCTTCATTACACATCAGTAAAAATAAGCAGCTTTTTTCAGGCTGTATTTTCCCATAAAGACTGCAAGTCTGTGTGTGTAGCTAGCTTGATGGGTAGATCTGTTTCTGAGAATTTGTATCTGAAGCTCACGCTCTTCTCACACAGAACTCTTATTGGAAGTTAGCGGAAGTTTTGCATGTTTTAGGATAGTGTGATTTTATATATGTGTATATGTGTATGTAATACATATATATGACATCTCATAGATAAGAAAGTCATTAGAACCATCAGGGAGAAGTGGAAATAACTTGTGTTGATTGCATGGCTCTTCTGAAATGGAGGATTGCCAGCTGGAGGCAGCCATATGCATGTACAAGTTTGCAGCTGGGAGGGCAATCGAAATTCCTTAAAAGCAACTAGATGGTGCTTGTATTTGTTGCGAACTATGCGTAAGGTAAAGCTCAGGAGGAGGGAAATAGAATTATGTGGTGGAATGGCAAGAAAAGGATCATGTTTGTACACATCTACCTTTAAAGTAGCAGAACAAAGTGAGCATTATATTGAGATCTCATGAGATACCTTGGGATCTCCAGGTACATGTCCAGCAAAGGTAGATAGAAAAAACTGTACAGGATCAGAGAGTCTCAATTTGTACCTAAAAGACTGAGGCATGTTAATAATCCTCTGAAAATCAGGGCTTTCTCTAGTTCAGTCTATTTGGACTTCTAATGACTTTTGAATTGACACACAGAAGCAAGTCTTTTAATCCAAGAAGCTTTTGTTTCTCAATCTTGCTTAATTGCTTTAGTCCTGGACTTCTTAGTGCTTGGTTTCCTTCTTTTATTACTTGTTCCATTAGAGTACCTTTTTATACAAGTTTCAGCTATGTTATTCGCCCCAGTGACCTTATTTGGCAGTTATTCAAATGGATGCACTGGTTTCTAAATGAAATAGTTCTGCTTCATTCATTTCCTTGTGCTTGCATCTGCTACCTTATGAACTCTACAGTACTACACATAGGTTATCAAAAGTTGTTCTATTAAATTATGCATTAACCAACAGTATATATTTACACTGTGTATGTTTAATGGCATAATATTACAGGCATTGTAAAGTGTAAGGACAATAGCTCAGTAAAAAATATATTGTTAGGAGGTAAAAACCTGAACTAATCAGGGTTTGAAACCCTACGTAAAGTGAGAAGTTTGGATAGAGAGGCCTTGGGAGTTTACAGACTACAAAATGTGCCTGTGCAGATTGTCATCCCTTGTCTTTATGTGGGAAAACACCTTGAGCTCAGTAGGAGTTTTACCAGTGTGAGGGTTATAGGGCTGAAGCTCAGTTGCAACACTATAGAATTTCAGCTGTGCCAAATTATGTATTTTTAAATGAATTGAACATTTTTATCTGTTGATACTTGAAGAATGTTTTAAACCTTTTTTTTCACAAAGAAAGCACCTCTATCAGCATCACATTAAAGGGGTACTGAAAGCTGATGATGGATCTTATATGACAAAATATTGCACACCTTTTAGAAATATAATTAAACTGTTCTTGACAGCAGATTCATGAAGACGTTCATAAGAGAATAATGCATTTATTTGCAAGCTGCATCAGGAAATAAAGATGTATGCCTGACTCTGCTGTACTATTTGTTGGTTTCAGTTGCATCTGGACATCCAAGACAACCTGTGTCTCTGTTCTGATAGCTATTAATATGTATGATGAATATTAGTATTTGCTGTGAGGTTTTTGTGATCCTAGGACATGAAGGTAAAAGCAAGCACTATATTGCTTTCAATTCTGGATGGGACTCGGTACAAAGTTATTAAATACTTTACAAAGACCAAAAGAGATGGGAAGATGACAATTCTTTTGATTATGGTCCAATGTCTTAATCTGGAAGACTGGTATGAATGTGAGATATCAAGAGAACTTTCGCTTCAGGAAATTATTTTCACAACAAATGACACACTGCTTTGTAACAGAGTTCTGTCTTTGCCTTTTAAATAAGATTTTCTCAAGACAGAATAATTTTTATCATCAGCACTTTTTGTCACAGCTGGTCTACCTGGTATATTTGATCCAAAATTCCTGATCTTCTCCATCCATTGGCTTGCTTATTGACCATCCTTGTATTCCTAAAAAATACATACCCTCCCTATAGTTAACATTGCAAGACTTAATACTTTGAGGGTGAAGATAAGAAATTAAAAGCTCTTAGTGTGTTGGACACACTGTACAGGGAGGACATTGATAGATTCTACACTTGACTAGTGTGGTTCCTGAATGTCTCTATCTTATATATTGGTAAATTTATATATTGGAAGGCCCTGGTCAGGCTTCTCTGGACCAGGGCTGCTCCTGATTCTGCCCTTGAGTTGCCACCTGTGGTAACTGTCTGCTGGCCGTGCTCATGGAAGGTCAGCATAAGGTCCCTTAGCATGTAATGCGGGAAGCAGGCACCAAACCTCATGTAGGTCTGCTTTAGAACTCCTCTCCTGCCTTAGTCTATTAAAATTGAGTTTTCCATGGACCAAGGTTTTGGGAATTGAGGATTTGGGTTTCACTCGTATCCAAAAGAGGTCTTGGTTTCTTTGACATTGCATGGAACCAGCAGCCTAATGTCATTGTGTTATCCAAAGCCATTGGAAAAAAATAATCCTGGAGACACATGAGAAAACCAAAAATTTTACTGGAGAATAATCCTGAATTTCCCCAGTGGCTTAGATATTTGGGATGTGGTAGAAGTGCCCATAAAGCTCCCTTGTTTTCTGGTAAATATTGTTTTCCTACTTCCACGCAAAATTTCTTCTTCACAGTCAGACCAGTTATTCTTTCATGACCCTCACCTAAAAAAAAGTGACATCTCATATTATGAAAGACACAATGGTGTTTTTTATAATGTTTTTAATATTTTATTCTTTGGGGAGTAGCCTGGACATGTTGTGTATAATGAAATGAACCAAATGGCTCTTCACAACAGCTGTGGTAAATGTACAAGTGATTTTGATGCTTTGAAAACAGGAAAAAATCCTCTTCTGTTGCATCATTCTGACTGGGAAGTGCTCAGAGTTATTGTGACAGGACTGTATTTTGAGCAATTGTTGGTGATTTGTTTTTTAGCACACAAAGAAAGTAATAAATCTGTCACCCTGAAAAATCAGGTTGTGACCTAAAGGAAGGAGCAAATTGTGGCTTTAGGTAAAAAAGAGTGACCTGTCTATGAGGGTCATTTATCATTATAACAAAATTGCTGGTGCTCTCCTAGCTGACCAGGAAGAAAGGCTGTGGTAAGCAGAATTGAGGGATGCAAGCATCCGAATATTTTTACCTGATCAATATTTTCAGGATTTACAAGCAGCCAAAAACCTGTCAGCATGCAGAGTAAATTCACTGTGCATCCCTTCTAAGAAAGAAAACAAGGAAGAAAGAGTTTATTTTGGCAATTATAAATTAAATAAATTTTATATTTTGTATCAACAGTTTAATTTAAAACTGTATCTTAGTACAGATGCCCTTAGCAGTACATGTCTTGTACATTGATGCAGAAAATGGGTATGAAACCAATCCCAAGAAAATGGGTATGAAACCAATCCCAAGAAGGTTGAAAAAAAAAAACCAAACAAACCAACAACATAAATCTCTTCAGGGTGGAGTTAGCATTACTTTCTAGAGTTCCATGCAGCACATGCCATGTGCCTCAGGACTCACTTGGGATATGTGGTTTCATTGTTTGAAAGTAACAGATCCCAAGTGGTTTTGGTTAAAAAAAGAAGCCACCCTCCGAACTTTCATTCTTAGCCCACCTTCATTTATTCTCCCTTATCATATCTTTAAACAGTTTTACACATATCTTATTAATAAAAATAATGCAGAACAACTTGAGTGCCCCAACTGAGGCTGGCAGAGATTGCACCCATTCCAAAGGATATGTTTAATGAGTTCAAGTGTGACTTGACTTGCATGGAATATCAGCTGACCATGTTTTGAAATATAAAATTGACAAGAAGAGTTCTTTTTATGTCATTACTCTTAAATATCAAACCTCTCAGAATTTAAAATACTTCCAGTTAATTCTGGAAAATATTTTCCTGCTGTTCAGTTTCTCCTAGTTGAGAATTTTCACTGCAATCTGTTTTTATAGAGTTCACAAAGGCATAATGAGAGTGGGGGGAGAAAAACCCAATGCAATTTCTTGTACAGTAATTTTCTTGCCAATTGCTAATTTCCACTGATTGCCTTGGTGCAGGAGTGTCTTATCAGACCAGAACATCCAATGCTAAAAACCAATTCTAACATGTTCAGAAAAGCATTTATGATTCAAGCTATCACCTAGCATTAGGCATTACCAGCATTATACTGTATTAGGAATGCCTAACAAAGCTATTTTAATAAAATCTATGAGGGCATTTTAATTTATCAAGGCTGGTAAAGTACTTTGAGTGAATGATAAAGGCATTAAGACAAAAATCCTGTAGAAGGTAAAATAAGAATTTAAAAAAGGAACTGCTTTTTTTAATGTACATTGATAACACTACTGTAATTGTGGTTTTACTAAGGAAATTGCTGTAGTATAATTTTAAGCATAAATATAAATGCCACTGATTTATTCAGAATTGACTATGTGGCAGCCCCAAACTCTAGCGTATTTCTGCACCAAACTGTCCTGTCAGATCTTACCACTCTGGAGGACCAGGCTGAACTGAAAGCACTTTACTGAAGTTTCACAACTTCCCGACTGAAGTTTTCATGCTTTAAAAATGTTAGTCTCATTTCCAGCAATTCCTCCACTTTGAGAAGTCAACAAAATTACCCTGAAAAACAGGTATCCTAAATTCATCATTAGATAGCAACATTTTCATCTCACTTTTTTCTGAAAATGTTGAAAGTGATTTTTATCCTGATAATATGCTTTCCCCCTCTGCTTCTAATGTAAAAAATAAATGAAAATTTTCTACCACCAGTATGTCTCAAATGTATTTTGTTCAATTTTGGCTTGAAAATTTAGTACAAAAATTTGTAAGTTTGTGCTCAGGAATATTTTTATTGTATTTGATACATACCCATAAAATATAAGTGATTACTCTACATATCAGATTTGCTTTCAGTGAAAAATTGGATTAACTCTTTGCCATCTGAGACTCAGCCTCAGGAATAAAAATATATGCCTCGCAATAAGTTATTGACTGAATTCAGATTTCAAAAAAAGCTTATGCTTATTGTTTTCAGTTGCTATATTATATATTCTGGTTTGGTTTTTTAGCTTCCATTAAGCATATATTTACAAGGTCATGTAGTGATAGGACAAGGGGGAATGAGAATATGCACAACTATGATGTGTAATCCAGGGTCAAAATTATTTGGACCTTAAATCATTATCAAATGTGTGGATAATCATTCCTTCCCAATATGTATAGGTTAATACTATATACTGTCTATGAAACTACCAGTCAGTGTCTTTTACTAAACCAGACAGAATGTTAAGCATTCTGATTTTTAATGTCCTGTTAGTACAAAAATGTCTAATGTCTGGAACACCGACTGTTGTTGTTTTGCTCCTACTTATTAATCAAATTCTAAGTTGCAATGTGTGTTCCTTGCATCCTTTTTCCTGCCTGATAGGAGCCATAGATGTTGCTAACGAGTTCCTTTTTATCTATTATTTTTAAAGAACTAACTTCCTGATTCTAATGTGATATGTTATTAGGACAAAGGTGTCAGGTTTTGTCTGGCCAACTTATTTACTTGCTATTTTTAGGAACAGATATGCTTTTATTGGGTACCTTAGATTGGGCACTTAGAGGAGGTTGGGACAAGCAGCTAATCAATCATGTCTAGATAACAGACATCAGTGATATTGCTTTGCAAGGTTTATCCTCTTTAATTTATATTACGGGATTGTTTTTTATGGGACTTTTAGAATATTTGTCACTGAATAATGTTTTTATGACCCAAATAATTCTTTTAAAGCTGTTGATCAACAGTTTGATTAAATTTGTACATATTTTGAGGGCATTCAGACTGGATGCCATCAAGTGCAATGAACAGAAGATGCTTCTAAAACAATAGTGGTACATGGCTTGAATTGCTATTGACCATCACCTTGTAGAGTCACTTACAACAGGAGGATGTGAAAATACAACTAAGTCAAAAATGACACCATTTAATAGGCAGCCTAGACTCCCCTTATGCTAATCTAAAGCTCTGCATAAACTAAAGAACAATGGAGTCTTGAGCCATCATCCATTACGCATCAAGAAATATCCAGCTAAGACACTTCAATTTTTAACCTTTTTCATTGACTGTGAAGTGTTTAAAATCTTTACTATAGCTCAGTTACAATGAAATTAAATTTAAAAAAAAAAAATTTGTAAAGATGAAATAAAAAGAAATACATACCTGCCGGTGGTATAATGAGACATTCTTGGTGACATTCTTGCATATAAGCAAATACAGTTTGTGCCATGTTTGAGTATAATAGATGTTACTAAGATGATAAGCACATGATTACTAATCTAGTTTTGGGCCCCCCCCAGTACAGGAAAGAATGGATTAAACCGGAGTGAGTTCAGCAGAGGCTGTCAGGTTCCTTGGGGGTTGGAACAGTGGCCCTGTGAAGAGGGCTGAGCATCCAGGACTTGCTCAGCCTGGAGAGAAGGGAAGATGGGAGCAGGGGGACATCCAACAGCAGAAGACAAACCCAGGTTCTTACTAAGGTGCATGGCAGGAAAAAAAAAACTGGTCATAAATTGAATCTGGAGTTTGGTGTGGAAAAAAAGTCACTTATGAGCGTAGTGAAGAAGTGGGAAAAGTGCAATCAGTCTTGGAGGTTTCCTGACACTTGAAATGTCCTGAGAAATCTTGTCTGGATTCAGTGCTGAAGCTGCTTTGAATGGGAGGCTGGACACAGATGCTTTGAGATTCCTTCCAGAAGGAATGACTGTGCTTTTATTGTTTCCTGACAAGATTAGGTGTTGAGATTTTTGGAATGGCCCAGAAGGTCTGGATCCTTCAGTGGAGTTTTCAGATGCATGCAAAAGGGTTTGGAGCCTAACTGAATTGTCATTCCAGAGGCAAGTGGGTACAGAGGGCTACACCCCTGGGAATCTGTTCTTACCCCTAGCCTCATTTATCTGAAAAATTTTAGTGATTCTAGTGAACTCAACGAAATATACCCAGAGCAAGTACTCTGCCATTTGATGGCAGTGTAGAACATTGAATCATCAGCCAGGCAGTTGCAGTGAAAGCTGCCAAAATCTGTAGAAAATTAAAATTTTTGGTAGGTGATTAGGGCAAAATGCACATGGGCACAAGGAAGATGCGATCAAGTTCCTTTTAAATAGACTGAGACTTGACTACACTGATAACATAAACCCAAGACATTACAAGTGAAGCAGCGGAGACTTAGCCTGTAGCTTACAGTCAAAACTAAATGCCATTTTAACTGTATCCTTGAGGAAAACTACACTGTAAATAGAAGAGAACTGCGTGTTCCTCAATGCTATGCAGAGGAGGCATCACAATGAACAAATCTTATCTCACTGTTTGTAAACTAGCATTTTGTCTTTAATCTACCAGTGGACAAACTATTCTGATGCCCTTCTGTTTGCTTTGGTCACTCTGATCCTCATGTACTAGTGCTTGATTCAGTTCCAAAGTATCCCTCCTAACCAGACATTCTTATTAAAAGCCAACATATTTCTGATATTTTATTAGGAAAGACTGATAATATTCAGCAAGATGGATTACAACCTTACAGTGGCTGGTTTTACATGGCTCTGATCAAACACGTTTGCAGCAGAGTACAGCCTGTCAGGGTACTGGAGAGGAACAACATCCTCATTCCTCAAAGACAAGTCTATCGTGAATGCCACATGCTTCCTTTCCAAAACCTTTGCATTTTAACACATGAACTAGTATTTCCTCCTGCTGCCTCAGATGGCATATCCCCATGCTTAGGACTCCAAAGCACCAGAACTGTATTGGGATAGAGCTTTCTAAATAAGGTATTCTTGTGTGGTAAAAATTCTTGTTCTAGTCTTCTATTTTCCCCTCGTTTTTTTGTTATGCTGCATGGAGACGGGAGTCGTATTTTGAGCCTATGTTAGTAAATGCAATAATTACTCGAAAACAAAGGACTGCAAGCAACAATGCTGGCAATTATTACCTGAATTTCAGCAGCTCTGCACTTGGGTGTGACACAGATCATCGGAAGGGTGTGGGGAGGTCTGCTGTATGGATCTTTGGTATGATGAGATGTGCCTGCTCAGGATAGCAGCAGAGTTTCAACTGAATAGGATGGGGAACTACAGAGGAGATCCAATAACTGGAACTACTATTATGGTTTCATTTCCCATAAATGCCTCAAACAAGGCAGCCTGTAAAGAGGAAAGAAACCCAACCCCACACCCCCAAAAGCCCCTAAATCATAATAAACATAGGAATGAAGACAAAAATGCAGGGTCAAGAACACTTGTATTAATATGATACAGCATCATGGATGCCCAGTATTTTCAAAAGTCATGGATAGAGCTCAGCAATGCCTAAAATTTGTCAAAGACAACACACTTCAAAATTTTATATCCAATGTTTCTTTTATCTTTGTTCTGCCTGTCTTCCTGTGCTCTTCCCACAGGTTTTGAGCGCTCTTACTGCATAATAAGTATATCCACAGGAAGTTATATCCCAGAACAAGTATTTTAGTACATTTTCAGGAGGTAAACTCCAGGTTTCTAGCTTAGGGATCAGTTTGGAAGAACAGATATGCTTCCAAATCTTGCTTTTCAGCACATGGCATTCTTGCTGGAGGCTCAGCTTTCATTATTCAAATCCCTGGGCCATGTTAAATCTCTTTAGTTGTGAATGCTATGGTTCATGGGGTACAGTTTCCTTCAATGGAAGTCTGGAGTTTATGGATTATTTTGGCTGTCATACCTCATAGCATCTCTGCTTTGAGAGGAGAGAAGCAGAAGTGTCTTTGTGATCATCCGGTGTTTTTCAGTTTTGCATGCCTTTTGAACCATGTTGCAGAGCATGACCATGATGGTCATGATGGTCACATGAACAGAAAATGTATCTCAACACACAAGCACCTATTGAGCTCATGCAGGGCTCAACACTTTCAAAAATAACATTAGAAGGAATTTCTTGGTATCCTAAAATATACTTTTTATGTAGTAATTACTGTGACGGAGATGCAATATAATGTATGTTTGAATACAGCAATGGTTGGTGTGATTGTGATCTTAAGTGATCCTGGATCTTTATGAACAAAAAGAAGGCAAGTAAGAGATAAAGTATGAAATTAAATTCCTCTGTGTAAATATGTTTTTATACACATGCATGTGTGTAGGCACAGGATACTTGAAACGGTTTTTTAGGGGTTTGTTTTTAGCAATATGAGGATCTGCATTAGAGAATTTTGAGAAGTGAGAGAAAGGGCACTCTAGAGCTACTATCAGGAAAAAGAATAACTCAGAGTATCCTAGACACTTTGCTTGTCATGGAGCATTGGCTTTACCAGCTTGAAAAAGACAGATCTGAGAGTATACACATTTATGAGGTTAGATGCCAGCTGCATACCAGACGCTTAAGACATGAAAGAAAACTCCTGACTCAGACAATGCTTTTAAAGCTACTGAGATAACAAACTGAAATTCCTAAAATACAGGATGTCCTGCTGCAAGAGAGGCCATTGAGAAAGAAGTGGAAGGAAGCAGGACAATCCCAAAGAGAACCATTCACACAAACTTATTTTCAAGACCAAATCCAAAACCCAACCATGCAAGTAGATTTATACAAGAGAAATTATTGTAGCTAATGAACTTTCTGCCACCTGTTGTCTTAAGGGGGTATGGCCAGTGTTGGCAGTTTTAATGAGGGAGCTGAACTCGTCCTTAGACATTTGTTAAGTTTTCATAATATGGAGGTATGTGATTTGTATATTATGAACTGACAGAAAAAATTAATAGATCTCTTATGGTACATTTTGATAAAGCTTAAAATAGTTGATAAATATGCAGTAATTTTAGCTGTACAAAACAGTCTGTAAAGAAGCTTAGGCCTGCTCCTAATCCCTCTTTAACTCATTCAGCAAATTTTTGAACTGTGCATTAGGTAAAGTTATAACATTCATGAATTTGCTTTTATCCATTATTGAGCTGTTTACTTGTTTCATTTTTCCTAGATGCCTTATAGCCATGAAACTCTGTAAAGAGAATTTTTAAAACAAAATTTTGTGCTAAATAGAAGCACTAAATCAAAATGACCAACAGTATTTGTTATGTGCATATGCATGTGTATATATATTAAAATGCATTTAATATATATAAATTTCAGTATTGATATAGGTAAACATATGTGTGTCTATATATAAGCATACACACATTTAGAAGTTTATGAAAATATAGGTATATAAATGTATGAATGCTATAGCTACTTGCTCTTGTTAATGATCTTTTGAGTGAAAACAGATTTAGAAATAGTTAAAGGATTTATCCAGCAGAATTAAATTACTTCATTTAGTTGGGTGGAGATTTTTTCAAGAAATACCACAGGAGAATGCACGTATCTGACAACAGAAAACAATACCAGAAAACTGAAGTTTGATGGGGAACATGGAGCCAATTTGTTTTAATTCATTAAAATGCATAGAAAAATGCAGCAGAACATTTTTGGGTTTGGGCTTTTTTAAAATTCTAATTAATATTCATACATTTTAAGTGTTCTCCCCTATTACGTTTTTAATTATGTTGGAGGAACATGCACTTAGATTTTTCTCTCTCAGACAAAGTTTAATACTATGGAAAAACATTATGCTAAAGAAAAAAGTAATCCTGAAATATTCCCACTGGCATCCACACAATGTCGTTCTCAAATATCAAATGGCTGTACATGACAATTAGCTTTGCCTTAGAGGAGCACAAAACAAGATGCCAAAGTTCCTATCCTATGATGCAATACATTCTTTTTTATTAGCAGAGCTTCAGTTTTCAGTTAATAGCAACCAAAACTTGTGCTATATAGTTTATCATCTTCGTGATGTGACTTGATGCTCCTTCACGAAGCAACTAATGCAACTCTTCAAAGACATTCCTTACAGGAGAACTGCTAGCAAAACAACTATTGAAAATTCAAATACTTTGAGTGTAGTAAAGATTGATTTATACTACAAAGAAAATATTTCAAACTATCCTATTGCTTGTTGCATTTTTTCCTATTTATTCTGCACACATGGAAAAGTAATATTATCTGTGTAACATCAATCATTCAATAGGCCCTGTTTCTTCTGTGAATGCTACTTCTCTTTTTTTTTAGGTTTTCCATGCAACTGCACTTTAAGTAGATAATAGTGTTTAATGCATTTGCTCATTAAGCCAAAAGTAGCAATAATTTTGCAGCTGTATTCCCTCAACATATGGAATATTCTACCATGTTTTGAAAAGTGTAATGCACATCTGTGGCATAGAGAGGCATATTCTTTTAGAAGATAAATGTTGTGGAGGATTAGGAGACATCAGTAAGTTGCCACAGACTGGGTGAATTTCTTCTATTTCAGATCAGCTTCCTTACCACCTCTCATCAGGCCAGTGTCAGGGGAGACTGCACATGGATAGATAGATGTATCATTGCTTGGTCGGGTCTGTGTTCTACCTCCCATGTTTTTCAAATGCCAAACATATCAACATGCTTTTCTTCACTGTTGCTGCTGGGTTGTGATTCTCCCACACACACACTCCCTGAGAGGAGTAGCTGATGTAAGAGTTGTTTGCCATCACTGGATCAGTCTTCAGTCTGTACCAGTGTCTCGCTCTCAGACTGTGGTCAACACCTGCTGTTCCCCAAGGGAGTGCAAGAAACTCTGCCTTGGCTAGTTACTGGTTTCTTCTTCTTAAGATAAAGGTTTTTCCTGAGGGCCACTGGGGATTTGCATGTGCTGCTGGCCAAGAAGGTGACTCCTACCATCTGTCACATTAGAATAATCTGCACTGTGGTGTGCTAGAGAAGAAAAATGTACACTGATACTATATAATTAGTATACAGCAGGAGAAGTTAGGAAGGATTTTACTGCCCAGGGGCAGCTGACCATTACAAAAAGTCATTACTGATCTGTACCAAAGATTTTCTCAACTGAATATGAACCATGGGAGCATCATCAGGGTTATAATGATTTTCTAATGCCTTCTTGGGGAGCAGAAAAGATGGGAAAGCACATGGTAAAGCAGTTCTCAGGCTTGCTGAGTGTAGGCCTTCCTTTGCTTGTAGACCTGCAAGCTGGCTTCTGTAAGTGCTCTTGTGTAACTCTGCTGGACAAAACTACTTGTAGGTGGACAAGTCCCAGGTATTTCATACCTTGAACTATTGTCAGCTCTTTTCTGCATGTCTTTAGACAAGTTAATAAATCTATTACTCTTGTTTATTCAATGTAAGAATTTTGCTATAATTTTCTTCTTTGCTAACTCAGCAAAGAAATTTGGGGGTCAGTTTGTTCACATCTAGACTTTACATCTGTGAGGGACCTTATTGCAGGTTTGGTTTTTGGCTGACTTGGGTGGCATGTGGCATCTCAGAATCTGGTAGGAGACGCAAAGTCGCCCAGCCTCTGTAAGCATCATAAGACTTCTGTTGTTTTATCTGTATTGGTGAAACCCTGTGTGAAGTAAAACAGTTCAAGTTACAGAATTAAGGGGAATCTAATCAGCAAATGAGAACATGTATGTCCTTCTTGTCAAGCAGCTCTGGGACACTTAGGATTCTCTTTCCTGAAATAAACCAACAAAACCTATTTTACAGCATTTTGTGTTTTCTGTTATATATATTGGAAAGAGAACTTTACAAGAAAACTAGTGTGAGATTTGATGCTAACTTTAAGGAGTATTTGTTTGCATTCCAACTTCTTACAATTGCTCTTAATAATTTTGTTTGATGTTTATACTTGCTGATGTGTTCAAAAGTAGATGCTTATGCTGCCACCTGCATACAATAATCAGCTTGTGCAACCTCAGGGAGGAACTCTGCTGGTGGCACAAGCAGAAGTACTTCAACCAGGGTGTGTGCTGAATCATAATCTCATATGCTTTGATATAAGTAGACTTGACACATCATAGGTATTTAGAGACATACAAAGCATGGGCCAAATCTCGGTGGGAAATCATCCCTGCTCGGGAGAGCTCGTGGGTTAGAAAGTCAGGCCAATGGTGAGGTGGGAAACAGAAACAGTGCTCCCAATTTGTAAAGCAGCAGAAGGGCAGGACAGGCTTCCTGAGACCAGTCTAGCGCCACTTAGGTCTTCTGCTGCCTCCCCTCTGCTGGGTGAGGAGCTGGGCACTTCACAGTCACCTGTCAGCAAGGCGTAGGACAGAGAAATCTGCCTCAGTTGGAGAATTAGAAGCTTCCAGCATGTCAGGGATCAAATTAAAGCTTCAAGGTGACATGTATGAGAAGCAGAAGAGAATCCATGTTTCTTGAAAGACGACTGCCAGTCCCATATGAATGGTTGTTAACGAAGGGAAAACATAGTCCAGGGAGCACTATAGTGTTACTAGAAGCTATTCAGTGCAGCACAGCACAGGGTCATAAACTTTTTACGGAAGTTATAACAGTTTTCTCTTCAATAATTACACACTGAATGACTCTGAAAATGATAGTGAGCTCATCTGACATGTCTTTATAATAAAATACTTAAAAAAAAAAAAAAAGGAAAATTGGAATGTGAAACCCAGGGTGAACTATTTGTATTTTACCTTCTCCTGAAGCATCAGAGAACCATGTGCCATGAAGTCATATGGGGGACAAGGAGGAGAAGTGAGAATTGTATTCCTCATGGCTGCAGCCACATAGGCAAAGGCAGAGACTGGCACTTCTGCTCTTTTCCTAGTTCTTTCCTAACCTCACTTATTAATGGAAATCTCTTTTTCAGAACGCATTTCTCTCTTTTTTTAAATTTTCTTAGTAAATTATTTTATCTGTTTTTCATCAATTCAATGCATGAATGAATCAGTTTTGACTCAAGAAACTAGTGAAACTAGTGAAATCAGTTGAGGATGTTTTTAATTAGAATACACAGATATTTTATTTATATATCACGTTTAAAAACATGAACAAAATTGTATTTGTGGTGTGCCAAGAGTTATTATACTGAATATTCCCATGCAACCTGATGACTGAGTGCTACTCTGAGGATAGGTATTATACTACAACACTGTGGAAAATACCAGTGTTAAAAGTGGATGCAGTTTTACTGTAAATATTGTTGAGGAAATAAAAGAAGATGCAATCTGCCTTTAGTGGAAATGAATTAACTGGCAACATCTTCACTGGCAGTTTGCCTGTTTAACACCAAAGCCTAATCTGGTTCTATAAGAACAAACTTCACACAAAGGTACTGTAGTAGGAAGCTGCACACAATGACTTCTACTTAAGTTCTTCTATCCCTTAAACTTTTACCAGGGGTGATTTGGCCAGGTTTCATGCAGTGCAGTTAAACTTCCTTCTTTGGTATTGCACTTTTTTTTCCCTTTTCCCTTTTAAACATGTGTTTTTTTTCTCCCTCTCATACTAGCAGATGTTCTCCAGTTATATGCAGGAGCTTCTATTCCCTGGGTTGCTATGCAACAAAATGCATCCTATCTGCATCCTTTCTGCACTGTATCCCGTTTCCGTTCAACAACTCAAAATAACCAGCTTAGTGCTTCAACATGCTGCTTCCTCTTTTCTACAGAGTTGAATATCTATCAAGTATCTTCCTGGGCTTCCTATCTCTTCCTGTTACAGCCTTGAAAAAAATGTGTTTGCCCTGAATTGATTTTCCTCATCACTTCCTATTTACATCAGTCCACTTAGTGCTAAGGCAGGCAAAACATACATAAATGAGTCACGAAGCTGCTAGCCCATAAAAAAAAAATAGTGTCAGGCAATTGTGTGATGTTTGAAAGCAAGATTCTTCATTGTTGTCAGGTGTGGGGTTCCTGTTTGTCCTTTTTATCTTGGCTTTGTTTCCCTACTGATACCAGAAAGTTGAAAACAAACTTTTTTTTTTTTTTCCTTACTAGACTTGTGAAAAGGAAAATATTAATCTCCAGCACAGCAAGGGAGAAGATACAATAGAAACAGTAGTGTGACTTTCCCTGGCTGGTAATGAGGCAAACTTTTTGATGGGGTTCATTTTTTGTTACCAGATATTGACCTCTATGATTGAAGCTGCAAGTATCATTAGATACTTGTTAAGATGTATTCATTGCTGTTAATACTAAGGTTAGGGTGTTCTAAGCTGTCTGCACCACTGTTTTATGTTCATCAGGTTACGTACAATTACTTTGCACCCTTGCAATTTTTTTTTTTTTAGATGAACTTAATTTTCATTTTAATCAGAAATTGGCTTTTTCCATAGCAGGGGATGTAAGCTCCGGAGAACCTTTTCTTGCTTACCTTATAGACAATTTAGTAGACACACATTTATTTTGTGCAACTCAAGCAGTCTAAAGTCAGGAGTGTGGTCTGTCCTCAGCAGTTACGTTCCCTTTCTAGTCAATGGGGAAAGAGAGGCACATTCAGTAAATGCATTATAGTAATTCAGTTGTTCACTAACATGAGATGAATTACTGAGACTCAGGGTTTCTGTCTCTGTATCAACTGTCAGAAGAGTTTAGCTGATAGTTTGGATGAAACGCCTGATTCTCAGATTGCTGAGGTGAATCTGGAAGTTAGCATTCTGTTTTCATATAATTCCAAAATACTCTTCTATTTCTGCAAAATAATTTCCACTTGTTGGTATCCCATGCCGTCATTTTCTGGTACAAATAAACCAATTCATGTTTTGGAGAGAAAATGAAAAATGACCAATGAAATTACAGATATGCGTGACCACTCAGCCAGCTCAGCTTCTTATAATTGTTCTTCAGAGGTCATGTATGTATAGGTAAATATACCTCTAAGTTCAGCCTGTGTAACACAAAATTCATTCTTACATTTCTGGAGCAGAAGCATGCCGAAAACCCCCCTTCTCCAATAGCATTGCCCATGTTCAGATAAGGACTAAGTTAAGGCTAGCTGAGTTTCAGTGCCTGAACTTTTCCAGCTTAGAGTTGAAATAAAGCTTTTGATGAGAGAGAACTCAAGGGATAGTTTGGTGATGCTTATCCACAGCACTGTTTTAAACTATGTAGAACAATTTTCTATGTTGTCTGAAAGCAGAATTTCAACCACCATTACCTTTCTGAAGGAATCAGACAAGTTCTTTATTACATATCATTGGTTTTCCCACATCATGTGGATTTTGGAAGTCCGTGATTTCTGCGTGTTTTATTTTATTTATTTTTCCTAGAGCCATCAGGCACTCTGGTTTTGGCTCACTGGCATGACTGTCCTCTCCTTTTTGCAGCAGCACAGGATCTGGAGGTGCAGGGCAAGGCCTCTGCTTATGTGGCTACTGGGCTCCTGCTGTTCTCACTGCTAATGCCTCTCCCAGCTTTCTGCCTGTGCTTCTTGGCTTTCCCCTTCCCTCCCGTAGCCCAGAGTGGCCTTTGGCAGAGTCAGGCCAGTGCAGGAAGGCAGCTTTATGTAGCTCCTGAGGGTTGGCTCTCCACTGTCTTTCTCTTTTACTTGGCACCTCCTTGACTGAGACCAGGAGCATGAAGCAGAGCAACCAAATTAAAACCACTGCAGCTGAAGATGCAGCTCTTTGCAATATAGCACTTGGGGCTGGGGTTCCTCTGCTCGCTCTCTTTCTTGCCTCACAGACTATAATAAAACCTGGGCACTGCCAGAGGATGTCTTTGGGAGTAGCTTTTCCTTCAGGAAGCTCAAACCCATGCAGTCACTTCTTTCCTCTGTGTGGTGGCAGCCTGTGTACAGGCTTAGCTCTGTCAGAGCTCAGTCTCGGGGTTTCTTTATTTCCTCCACGTCCCCAGTCTGCTGCAGAGGTGTGGAGTCACACCTTTATTGCCTATCCCCTGCCCTGCACCAAAGTCTTTGTAGTAGAGGTTCCCACTCTGCCTTCAGGAGCAACACAACTAATTCTGGGCACCAAGTTATAGTTCTGTTCATTCTGAGAGAAACTAAATGGCTTTCAACTTGTTCCAGAAATAACAGTAAATAATAAATACATTTATTTACAAAAATAAATTTCAAATTTTCAAATTGAAATGGATAATGCAATAAAGTTAATGCACAGAGGAATTTTTTCCCCCATTGGATGGTCAGAAAATCTGTGCATTAACACAAAAGGATAACGGGTGCCGTAGTTCAACAAGGCGTGGGAGTTGTATGATGTTATCTAAAGGGCTGTGCATGTGGAAAGGCAGCCTTGGATGTTCATCATACTCTAGGTTTAATGTCTTGGAAACTGTGCATTCAAAGTATAAGCAATGAAGGAGGATGGTTATAGAGAGGCTGTCAGGGATCATCCTTTTAAGTAATGTGAGCCATTTTCTAATATCATGAGAAAGGAGAGCAGCTAAATTCAGGAGGGGTGACTGCATTCTACCCAGTAGGAGCTTTCACAGCAGAGGGAAAAATTGGTTTTGCCCTGAGAGGTGATGGAAGGATCCCTCTAGACAGATGGTGTCTCTTGACAAGGCGATGCAAACTGGAAGTTGGATTATAGCCCACAAAATTTAAGAAGAAAGGAATAAAAAAAAGGCAGTTCTAACCTATACTTTATTTCTTCATTCTGATTAGTACCTCCACAGACAAATATCTCTGATGTCCCAGGATTTGTGCATGTGTGCACATGGGGTCATTTGAAAGCTTAGGCTCCACATTCAATATGTATCAAACACAGAGCAGTGGCAAATGTGTTATAATTGGTGTTGCTTATTTTATTTGTGTGCATTGTAATGTGTACCACTTTTTAAAGTCCAGGTTAAGATTTCTGAACTCAAGGCCTTCTTTTGCTAGCATGGAGTATGTATAATTGATATAACTGATTCTTTTTGTAGATCTTGCTGTGCTGCCTAGTGGACTTAATTTGAATAAAGTAAATGTCACCATTACCCTGGAATGATAGGAAATGCTATCTGTGGCAAAGTTATTTCACAATAAAGTTTTTAATGTGAAAATGATACTTCCTCTTAAATGAGCTCAATGCTCATTGCTTCCAAATATAGAATTTAGAATAATGTATAAGAAAAGTATATTTTCAAGATGTTATTTTTAATTAAAAGGTAGAGAGAATACATATATTGGATTATGACTAGGTAAACTTATTTTTAAAAGGGAGCTCTGTGACCTGTTGTTATCTGTCTTAGAAGCATACAACCTACACAGACACAGAAAACCCAGCACAAACCAGCACACCTTCAGTTCTTTTAAAGCAATGAAAGTTCAAATTTCATGGAGTTAAAAAGTTTGCTTGCAATCTTCTCTAGGAGCCTGATGCAATTAGTTTCCATTTGAACTTTAAAAATTACACAGGTACTTTACCTGAGTGATGGCATGGGGCTTTTTTAATTACAAGTGATATCTATAGTCCCTTTAAAAACACGTTCTGTCATTCATGGGATGGCTAAGGTCTTTTCTATCTCTGCCTAGCTGATGAAGTCTCATAATTTTGTTTTACAACTGATTTTAGAAATGACATAAAATTTATCAGAATAAATGTGAAGTGTACATTTACAGGCAAAGGAGCTATTTTCTTTTGACATGTTTGGATAGTCAATAACAGAAGACAGATATCTTCTGTGATGAGGATCTGAAGGTCTGGCGTATAACGATGGAGTCAGAAGAACAGACTAATTCATATTTTGTATCACAAAAAGCTAAACCAAAACATTAGGAAAAATCATCACCAGGCCAAATCTTTGTCCTATCTTTGTTTCAACATCCAAGAATAAACAAGTACTCCTGGAAGAAATTGTCTCCACTGTGGTTTTTTTTGTTCATTTTTTATAAAAAGTCAGCAGGACTAATCCCTGAGAATTAGAGAGGCCAGTCAGTGGGAGGTCAGAGTATCAAGCAGAAGTGCAAAACTGCTACTTGCCTAATAAGAGATGACATTATGTCCATGCATTCCTCTAATAAGCAATTTGCATTAATCATTTTCTGGTAGCTTCACTAGTGTGTGTCCATGCAGTGATGCTCTTTCTCAAGCATAGATTGCCATTGTATTTCTGAGTTACTTTCGACATATTTTCTGATCATATTCTGTATGTATATAGAAAGGTTTGCAAGAGGAATATTGTATAACCAGAGTCAAATAAAAATGTCAATTATATTGAAATGCTTCAACATCAACTCTATCTTTATTACTGACACAATAATACAAAAGAGACATGCAGTGTAATTAGCAAAGCAATCAATTAGTGTTATGCAGATTTTCTGCAGAGAAAAAGGAACTGTTCTGTTCACACACTACTGATTCTTTGCTTGAGGAATTAGCTTTTTTCTTTCCTTGTTTCTATGTGTAGTCTAATCATTAGGACCCATTTAAGAAAATCTGGGAATTCATACTGAATCTACAATCTGACTATATGAAATCAAAATATGTCAATGAACATCATTTTTATATATAAGAAAACTATGAACAATATTGATGGGGATAGGCCAAGTTCTAACTTTTTCTACTGGAATCTGTATCTGAAATTCATGACAACAATAAGCCCCACTAAAAAAAAAAAACCAAAAAAACTTGCATTCTCTTGTCTATGCAGAGAAAGGGGAGCATTATGCTGCAGGTTTAGCACTTCCAGGTTTCAAGCAACATGTTATGGCAAGTGCCCTTATAGGTTACAGCTCCTAACGTGCTCCTGGCAGTAGAGGAACTGTCTCCATCCCATGCAGGTTACTTTCACTTCAAGACTGGGAATTAAACTGGCAGTAGGATAGCTGTGTGGGCACTTGAAGTCAAGCTAAGCAGCACAGTGCAAGGCTCCAGGCAAGACCACACAGTATATCCTGTAGTATGGTATCTTTACAGCATCATGGATGTCCTTAAAGACAATTGTTATGATATTCTATTATAATGGTTTGAATATCTTAAAAGTAATTTTCCATTTCTGGAGTTATTTTTTTTTTAAAAGCAGACTTAGTGACTATGCTAAGCAAACGTAGAGTTTGGTTATGTAAGTATATTACCTCTGAGCCCAAAGTGGTCCTTCTCAGTATGCTATGTTTAAAAATATTTCTAATCCTAACTGTGTATAAGGTGTTCACAAGGGATAAATAACTTAATATTGACATAGCCTTAAATATATTGAAGATACATGAATCAGAATAATGAGATTCATAAATATGTTAATATTAATGGAGAAACCTTTTGGGAAATGTAATGTAAAATCAAAGAAAAAGATGAACTTGAGATGTAAGGAATGATTCTAGTTAAATGAATAAAAAATTGGATATTTTTTTCCTCAAGTCAGAAAAAGACATCACATCCTTTTGAAATGGTACTTATGTCTTTAATGCTCTGATAACCAGAAAGAACACAAAAAACATTAGGAGAAAAAACCTAAAGGTACCTCTAAAAGCCTGCTCATAAATTAAAACCCTGGAACGATTTGTTTTTTGCATCATGGAAGGAGGAAAGCACCATGAAGCCTTTCTTTCAAAAATTCTCTCTAGAATCAATCGACTAATTCTACACGGAATTTCAAGGCTATAAAACTTTATTAGCAAGAAGAATATGTATATTGTTATTCATTTGTTCACACTGCAATGGTTAAGGTCCTGTCAGCATTTCCATTAAAACCTCCTATAATTTAACAGGAAATTCTAACACATATAAGAGTATATTCAGGCTGCATTTGAAAAAAGGACTTCTGTAACCAGATTCTCAAAATTAATTCTGTTTAGATGTTTTATAGCTTGAAAAGAAGTGAATTGTCATGTCCATAGAGGTACACACCATCTCATACCGCTGCAGAGTATTACCAATGTCACCAACTGCAAGCGCTCTTTATCACCCTCTTTCCTGGCTGGCCTCCACTGCCCATCCATCGTTGCACAAAGGAGTCCCTAATGTCTGTCCTGCTTCTAGTTACTGTGCCATCTTTGATTTCTCTGTATTATTTCCTTTGTTGAATTGTTGTGATTTTTGTCTTGAAAATTCTTCCATGGAGCTTCAGGACTGCCCAGGGTTTAGGGACAGATTCTATATATGAACATCCTATGTTGTCTGGAAGCAGTGAGCTTTGGGTAGAGGCTTCTAGGACAGCTGCACTGTCTGTGGTGTTGGATAAGAGCCTAGTTCTGCCCTGGGTCAGGGAGCTGAGAGCAATGCACAGATCCACTGAGCCTAAAGCCCAAAGGGGTAATGGTTTGGCCCAGTCTGATGTACCCATTGTAGAGGCCCTGGGGCCGAACCCCATCCTAAACGTTACACTAAACTCAGCAACTGTACTGATGTGGAGGGACATCTGCATGGTCCCTTCCTCAAGTAGTTTGCTCCCAAGACTAATCACATCATCATCAAAAAGCTGAATTTTGTGTCTTAACAAGGTCAATACATATAGCCAGAAATGTTTTACTGCTAGTGATTTAAACAGATGCTTGTTGTACACGTGACTAAGGCAGAATATAAGTTGAGTGTTCAGAAAGACTGTAAAGAAAGACTTTGGCTGCTGGAACTACCACACATTCCTGCTTTAAGCATAGTTGTTCAATGAGGGACATCATACCTCTAGAATATCAGACAAACCAAAGTTCTGCACTGATCACTGGTAAACTATGCTTGTCAGAGGGAGAAACAAGATAGCTCAGAAGTTTTTATGTTTCCTAACTATATAATACAATCCTCCATAAATATCTTTAAAATCTGTGTAAGATTTGCAGAAAATCATAGGGTTTTGTTTGCAATAGTGTAGTTGAAAGTGTTTGTAAAAGTTTTCAGGTTCTTCGCTGCTTAGCTGAGCTGTCTGCTGCATAACAGTGGAAGTCAAACTGTTTATTTAAAAATGCTGTTTACTCCATTCCTTTAAAGTTCTCTCAAAGATGGCTCTCATTCATGTGTCGTTGACAACTGTAAATCAGCAGTGTTTTCAGATCTCAAATCAATATCCTGGATGTTTCCAGATAAATTAATTAGTCTTACTGAGGAGTTACTTTCCTAGGTTGGAAAAAAACCCCTTTGCTCCTGTTGGTATTGACTACATAGTCAACTGGATAGACACAATGTTTACCCTCCTAAGAGGTCAATTTAACTGCTCCCGCAATACAATAAATGTAAGAACACTTTTCTGCTGTTTTGTTTCTAGGCATTGACCACTCACAGACTTTTAGTTGAGTACAATTGTTTTAGGCTATTGTTCCACTACTGACTTTTATGGAGACCTACCCTTAATTGTAGTATGATTCTTAAATTAGTAATTTTCTGTTTAGGGATAGTCACTTCCCTAACAGCAGTGTCTATAAAATAATCTCTATTGGAAGCAGATAGACTTTATAAAAAGGAAGCTCTATGATTAAATAAGAGATACTAAATAATGAATACTGAGATTATGAAGTCTTACAATGTGCACTAGGAAATAATTTTTTACTGCAAAACACAAACTCATTAATATAATTTGCATACATTTCCGCAACACTACTTACATATTTATTGTATTTTGCAGCATAGGAGTGCTGTAATATTTGTCTGGGAGACAGAAGCTGCCCTTCAAACTTTAAAATGAGGTATTTCTTCAGGAATGTGCTGCATTTACTGTGCAACTTATAGATGTCCATTTTCAAAACAAAGCTGTTTATGCTTACAGAATTTTGTGCAGAATTTTGTGAAAAATTGATGACTTCATTAATAAACTTCGGACTGGTGTTGCAGTGCTTCCAGAGCTGCAGACCTCCCATACCCCTTTCCAAGAAAAAAGTTTGGAAACTTGGAAATCTCATTTTGGTGTTTCCTAATAAAAGGTTTTGTTTTTGTTTTTTTTTTTTAATTTTATTTTCCATTTTCTGTCACTGAACATTTTCTTAAAAAAAAACCCAAAAAACTCAAACAAAAAACCCCCAGCAACCTTAAGTGGCCTGAAAATGGAAGGATGTAGGTTGGACAGCCTTACTTTTAACCACTGGTCTTCAGGTCTACAGTTTGCAATGTTAGCATGTCACCAAGAAATTGAAACCAGTAGTCAAATTCTCCCCTTATCTAAATTGTCTTAGCTCAGTTGGAGTTTATTTCCCAAGAGATAATGTGAACTGTAGGACCATATCTCTTTGTTTCAGTGAATATTTTGATGTTTGGTATGTCTCAAGAGACAGTGAGACTTTTCTTTAGCTTATTGTCTCAGGTACATTGTGAGCAGATGGGAGTTGTGGATCACGGGCCCCTTGAGCAGAAGAGGAATTCAAACACACTCTTTTCTGTGGAGAAGTGCTCTCACCTCTGTGATCCTACTGATCAGGGAGAGGCCACTGTCTTTTCATTTTTTCTTTTTTTAATTTAGTCCTCAATTATTTTGAGATGAAATTGTAACTTCAAAAATAACTGACTAGATTTTTGCTGAAAACCACATTTGCTGAAAAATTCCTCTGCTCTATATGAATAATTATGGGTTTAGTAAATTCCCTCTAAAGAGTGTATCAGATAATTTTATTGCACATAGAATGAAGTTAGAAACACAGAAAGTGCTCTGCAGTCAGCTTCCCGCATGTCTATTAAAAGTGGGAAGCCCTGTTGCATTTTCCTTCCCATGACAGCTTGCCTGTAACTCTTCAATCAGTTTTCCATAGCTGAAAAGTGTTGTTGGCTTTGTTTATTACTGAGAACTCTGAGTCTATGTTTTCTTCTTGGTGTACCCAATATGAATCATGGTTTATAAACATCCTGTTGGTATTGATGGAATAACCGGGGACTTTATAAGACTTTGATCTTTTCAAGTAACTCACATACAAGGCAAAATGTTGGTAGAGTCTTCAAAGTACTAACATAAAAAACCCACTAAAAATCCCTCATACAGGAAAAAAACCCTCCTTGAGTGTAGCATGCACACTGAAACATTACTTCATGTGCAGTGCTTCTGAGAATGTATCTTTAAAAGGCCCTAACATATTTTGAAGTTCCAGAATAAAACTCCAAAATAAATTAAATAAAATATCCCTTATCCAAAGAATACAGCAACTGATTTAATTTCTTTCCCCCCTTTTCACAAGATTATACTCTGGAACTTCTTACAAGATCTATGAGAAGAATAAGCTATTCTGAAACCCAGATTTTTTTAAATTTTCCTTGGTTTTCTTCTGCTATTTTAAAAAAATTTCCTCTACAAACAATCGTTGATATCAGTTATAGAAATCATTATATGTATGGTTATACGCATGGTAATATAGTTACCATTTAGCAAAGCCCCATTTCTTCTTATGTCCAAGGACGGCAAATGGTGCTTCATGTAAAAATAGAGTTTTACAATGGTATAATTTATGATGCAAGTATTCTGAAAATAGACCATTTGTGAACCAGTCAACAGTTATAAAATAGTTTTTAGAAACACCTTTTATGACCTTTTTTTTAAAATCTTTTTTTCAAACCAGGCAGTCCTTTAAAGATGACCCTGTGGAGTACAATAGATGGGACAAACAGTGAGAGACAAGTTTCACATTGCTTTTGAATAACATCTAAAGCTTCATGGTGGCCCCTTTGATGTGAGCCCAAGAGAACTGACCACCTGTGTTGCTTTGTGCAGTGATGATTTGTTAATCAGGAAAACAAGAAATACAATATGGCCTCAAGTGAACCTTTAAGTAATCGGAGATTAAATTTAGGTTTTTTCCATGATCTTTTTGTTATTATTCATACAAAATAAATAATTTCCTCAACACTATTAACTGCTTAATTACGCTGTTTTCACACAGACTCCCAAGATCCTATTTTTTTCTTTTTAAAAATTTTCTTCCATATACGTCCTAGATTAAACAGAACAAACCAGGTTAGGTTTTTTAAAAGAACAGTCAGTGTATATGACCAATTCTTTCTTACACCTTTATAGATGTGAAGTTCACTCAGTGGTTTTTCATTTCACAAGTCATTGCTGACTATTGAATGTATTTCTTAAGAAGCCACTACTATAGCACAATCTCCTGTGGCCTGATATGTTCCCTAAGAATAAACAAAAGAACTAACCATTATTATTTTACAGTCATTTAGAGAGATGAAGTAACCTGTTATTATAGGATAATAAATGCTGGTGTCCACACTCTTTCTTGTTTTCATGGATTTCAATACTGATCAATGAGGCAATGACAGATATTTTTCAATTTTTATATGGGCTGTAAATCAACCATGCAGCAGTCATATTAAGTAGCAGTAAACACCCACTCTTTATAACTTCCTGAACATAAAAATTATATCTATTTCTTCAACTGGGAAGTTAATATCAAGAGAATATATTGAAGCTTGAATTTCAGTAATGAAGTGCTGGACTGGTGAGCATTCTAGTATTTAAGACATTTGCTAGTCATATTTTTCCTTTTCAGAGAGGAATTGCAAAAAGAATAGTGAGGGATTATTATAGAGGAGCCTACAGAATACTGTCTTCTAGACTGTGTAATGCCCTTTTTCTACAGAGAGCTTAAAACAATCACTAGTTCCTTCAGCAATGACATTTTAGCTAATTGTCACATTTTTTTAGAACACTCCTGAAGGAAAACTTGTACCTGTTAAGGTAAAATAATAATAAGAGAGAAAGTTGCTAGGGAGTTCATAAACTACACGTATTCTCCGATGAAGAGCTGAGTGATCAAGGAATGCCAGTTTAGTTCAGGCAAGGACAAAGAGTTTGGTTCAAGACTGTAACACTGGTATAAAGGATTTTTTAGTCAATGAAGTTATACTGATTTGAGTGTCATTCTTCAAGATCTGAACCAAAATCTATCTTTTAGGATGTAGGCCATTAAGTGACAAAACGAAGAGGCGTGTTCTGTGGCCTGACGAACATCTGATGAAAGAGAAATGCCTTAAAAATTCCTCCAACATTTGAGTCATCACCACAGGAGCTGAAGAAGCTGAGAAGCTGGGGCTGCTGCTGTCCTCGGCTCGTTAGTCCCACATCTCTCTGTTTATGTCCAGAGCACTTTTAGTTCATGCCTGAGAGGGCACATCCTAGCTCTCTTTGATGCAGACCCTGGATCATAGACTAAGCATAGAAACACAGGCATGGGCAAAGGTGGGATCACATGCCTATTAAACCTATGTGTTTGGTTAAATGAGCTGGCAGGTTACAGAGTGGCAACCTGCTCCGGAGGCGGAGAACAATTCCATATCAAGGCTTTTCCTACTGTCATCCAGATGAATGTGTTTCTACCTAAATGCTACTGCAAGCTCACAAATTCCACTTAGGATTTGTTTAGTTCTGTTTAGTATTTTTAATACATATCCTCTTTTCAAGTGAAGTGTTGCTTTTTTAGACTTGCTTACTTGAAATCCACCATTGGGATTAATTTGGTTATTTACTCTCAATAATGGAAGTAAGTCAAAGGGGAAATGCTTTTCACACTGAGCAGGCACCATGTTCTTCTGGAATGAGCATTCTTTTCCTTTGTTTTTGAAACAATCTTTTGATTTCTTTGGTTTTCCTTTCATGACGTTTAGGAGAAAAGGAAACTGCTGTTGGATACGGGATGCCTGGGATTTCTGTTTTACATTATACTATTTTAAATATTTGAGCTCTGCTTCATGACGGAACAAATTAGAGCTGAAACTGCAGGGTGGGTAAGGAGTTTCAAGGTTTCCTTATTTGATTTTCAGAGGTCTGTATTTACCTTACTCCGTTTTACATTGTGAAGTACCCTTTCTGCTCGTTCTGAACAGTCTTTTATTGGTAGCAGGCTTCTAATAGTTACACGTACAGCAGTTGGCAATCTCTTCTATGGCTCTGTTTAAACAAAATCAACCAAACAACAAAACCCCAACAAGAAAAGCAGATTTCTTCTGCTAGGTACTTTGACAGACATGCAAAACCTTCCATCATCTGCCATTTCATTTCTGTTTATTCCCTTTGCCTGTCTCAAAGCGCAGTTTTATTGTAGTTTGTTTTCAGCTTAAAAAGCCTAAAACCTTAAACCAATGTGCTTTCCCTTTGTTAGCAGGAATCTGGTGAATCATAGACCTGTATGTTGCAATTTTGTTCGGTGGGACACATGCAGTGCTGGCACTGCAAACCAGTGCCATCCCCGAGTCTCAGGCTCCATCTAGAAACTAGTACCCAGTTCAGATGCTTGTGACAAGGGGACTTATAATTTCCTTCTTTTGTATTGGATATATTTGCTGTGCAATAGAAATTTGAGAGAGGTTCACTTATTCAATAGAAGGGCAAGTGAGACGAAACTCATTTCCTAACATATTGTATCTATGCCAGTGGTTTGTTCCTTCTTATATGCAGTAAGTAATAAAACTAGTTAAAAGATCATTAAATAACTCCCATGAAGTTATAACAATGCCATAAAAAAATCTAACCAACACAGAGCACCTTGCATCATGGAGTCCTTTAATCAGTCTTTTCCTGAGCTGTGTCCAGACTTGTGACCATAAATCTACCAGCTCTTCAATCTCCAGCACCACATTTCCTCTCTTTTTCTGGGTTCCTCAGCCGCCATGGTAGAAGAGCCAAAATCTTGCTATAGTCACTATGGTGTGCCAAGTAGCTGTTCAAAGCCAGAGAAATTGCTTTGAACAAGGCAGAAAGAAGTTCTGATTTTAAACTTCCATATTGAAGTGGTAATGAAATGTATTTTTGTACATAGCTTTGAAAATCCCCACTGTGGAATCATGCACTATCAAGGGTCATTTTAATAACATTGATTGTTAAAAGACACGGCTCCCAGTGTAAAAACAGAACTCATTAGAATTCAGGATAGAGCTGATTACAGAAGAATGTGTAAAACTGAATATTAAGAAGATTAAGAAGAGCTGAGTATCAGCGCTATATTCCAAAGGGAAATACATCATGTACTTACTGTCCCAATCAGTGGTACCCAAAGGCAATGTGTACCTCTGTGAGTGTACCCTACTGGAGAGGGAACTCAGAGTTTGGCCAAGGGTAACTATAAATATTAAAACCTTTATTATCAATGTTTGATACAAACATTAAAAATTTATAGTTGTATACAAATTCTTTCTTTAGCAGAGGAGACACATGAGATTTTATACCACCATTGTTAAGTCACTGTTTTTTTTTCTTTCAGACAAAATCTAATTACTTCTGCCCAAATTTCTTTCTTTTTTTAATAGAGGTGGCATCATTCAAAAGAAGTAAAATAGAATGATAGCAGAAGCCCTGTATATAGTTAAATAGTAGATTCAGTATTGAGGTCATTCAGATAGTCTGCTGTGCTACATTTTGTTTCCTTTTTTTTTTTTCCCCTTTTTTAATTTCCAGTCCTCTGACATCTCTGCCTCCTTTTGCTATTCAGTATATGTTTGTCATACAGTCTCTCTCATTGCATTTAGACATCTTTGGTACTTATGAAAACAGTCTTAAATTACAGCAATCATTAACATAACAGTAACACATAAAAGTTATCCGGTGTATTGAAAATACCTGTGAAGATTTCAATGCACTCCGTAACTGTATGAGATAGAAATGAAGTGTGAATATCTACCCAAATGTGAATTTCCGTGTTCCCATAAGATGCAAATGGAATTCCTTTCCACATTGCTGTGAAGATTCACTAAATAGACGTAGAATCTTACGAATCTCCTTGTTTTGCAGATGGAAACTATATGAGATGTAGCAACATTTATGTATTTACAATAAGGTTATCATAATTGAAATGTAGGATTAACCAATGGAACAATAAATACAAGCCTCCTGAAAAATACAGTGTGCTGAGAAACTAACTCATAGTGAATAACTGCACTAGTATAATTTTAGAAATGTGCTTTATAGTACTGTTGTAACGTACAAAAAAAGTCAGACAGGAAGTATTTGGTTTCTACATTTTGCTACTGTTTTTTGCCTTCTCAGCTGGTGTCTTAGAAGGGACCAGAGAGACAGTCCTGGGACCCTTTCCCCCTTTCAGCACCACCTCCAGTACAGCCCCAACTCTACTGTATCTCTATGTGGTACTTGGCAAAAAATAATCAATACCATCTCCTCAGTTTGCCTTGTGTCTTATGCAAGACTATTACCATTATTGTTGCAGAAGCACTTGAGAGATACAAAGGGGATAAAAAAACCCCAAAAAACAAACCAAAAAAAGAAACCAGCCATTTAAAATATGTTCCTAGGCTTCCCATCCTCCCACATAATGTGTATTACCATGTTGCCATGGCCCCACTACAGCTAGTAGGCCTGTGAAAAATAATATGAATCCTTTCAGCTTTCACACAGTCTAAATTGCGTTGCCAACACAGAATGTATAACCTTGTGGATTTTCATATATTTTGAGCAAAAATGCACTACACCTCCCTCCCTAGATTTCGATGTAGTAATGTGTTTGTGATGACACTGCTATTGCACTACTAAACTACAAGATTCACTTCAGTTACATTGTTAAAATTTTATTTAATTTAAATTAACAAAAGACATCATAGTATTCAGTTAATCAAAACTATATGAATATCTGAACATTCTTTTGAATAAATCAATCTATTTCTGAATAGACAAAGACTGTAATACACTTTGCTGCAACCTAGGACAAAGTACTGTGTATTGTTAAGGGTTTCAGTAACTGTCCATGGACCCTCTGTGCTGCAAATGAATGTTTTTGAATAACACCAGTAATCTGAAGGTAATGAAAGTAGTTTATGCAAGGTGCAATAAACAGCCATTGTTGTGTCTACAGAACATTACTTTATGCTACTGTGAAGATGAAGTCTTTTCAGTCTCTAAGCAGTTTTGAAAAAAAAATCAGAGGCCACCAGTCTGAAAGAAACAAGGACAAGATAATAACTAGAGACGCAATGAATCCCTGTGCTTTGGAATAGTACAAATTGTTACAACAATCACAGAGAATGCTGTACAGAGGTTACAGGAAGAGAAGTTAATGCAATGCTTAAAAAAATGGAACAAAGAGTGTTAGAAAGACCTAAATTACAAGAGTAAAGAAATGAAAATACATCTTAATAAGAAACAAATGTTGCATGCTGTGTATTAGCAGTGGAATGCCTGCAGAAAATATGGAAAAGTCTTTGTTTACTCAACCCTGACTCACGGGCAAAGGTTTACATAAACTGGGCTTCTCTCCTGATCACAAGTATGCGGCAAGTCCTGTGGGAATGGGTAGTCAATAGGGCTTCTCAGTCACTTGAAATCAGACACATATTTGGATTCAGTCACTCACGGTGAAAACTTGGTTGTATAATTGTCAGCAAAAAGCTCCCATGTTATCACTGGGGCCAAAACCCCACTAATGCATCAGGCTCCTGCTCTGTTGTCAGCACCGGCTTTTATAGGAGTGTCAGAGTGCCAGCAGCCAGGATCTGCTGCTGGATCTTAGCTCCCACTCCTGTGTGTCAGCGCACACTGCTTCGTGTCTTCCCAACAGATTTCTGGTGCTCTCTGGCAGGAATGAGCTTTTGTCTCATGCGCAAAGAAGGAAACAGTAGCAATAAAAGTCCTCATTAATGATTATACAGAGCAGATCCTGATTTCAGTCATGTCCTTTCAACCTGACTGAACTTGAGGCTATCTTCACTCATGTCAGGACTCTTTCAATCCTGCATCACCTCCAGAAATCCAGCCTTTGGGAGGGTAAATGCCAGGACCAAGAAAGTGGAGGTTTATATAGTGGGACTTCAGAGTGTGGAAGAGAAAACGCACCTAGAAAGGACAACAGTGGGTGATGTAAACCCTTATTACAACCTATAGCAATTTAATGAAGTAAGTCAGAATAAATAAATATCTGACATGGAACCAAGAGGCAGCTGACCTAGTCTGAATGGGAATTAAATTGCAGTTGACCTATTGCATCACTAAATTACACTCCTCAAGGGGAAGGGATAAGAGTTACATGCACTTTTTTCCTGCTTTTAAAAAAAAAGGTTTAATAATTCAAAGAAATGTCTAATGTTGGTAAAAGTGCATGGTAAGTGCTTGATGGATTGAATTCATTCCCCTCTTTGTGTGCTGACATCCTACTCGCAGCATAGGGAGATTCTACAGATGTGTAGAAATGCTGTACAGGATGGGATGTTTCTTTATGGCATTTCCGTGTGCTTCAAATCTCTGAAGAGTTTTCTGTGTGTGTGTTTTATATTGAGTCATTAAGTACAAAAACAAACTTATTCACAAACCAGCTTTGATCTAGGTTTCCTGTGATTTATCTCTGCTGCCTATAGCATGCACTGGAATCCTACCTGATTATTATTAGCTCCCCAAATATTTATATCACTCCAGATAATCAATGCTTATCACAGTCAATACAGACATTACAAGTTCCTCAAAGAAAGACACTGTCAGCATAATAGCATTTTAATTATTACAGCATATGTTTTCAAGTAAGTATTTTCTTTACAGTATCAATTAAACAGCGTAACTGTATATATCTACCTAAAAGATGATGTTAAAAGTATTGTACATGTAAATTACAGCTTTTCCCACTAAATGTAAGAAGCAATAATGCAATGTCTTGGAGGTATTAATGTTCACTTCATTTAAATCACATTGCTAGTGCTGTTTTCTGTTTTCATTCCCTCGCATTTGCACTCTTTACAGGATGTTTTTCATTCAACTGCTAAGTAAAACAAATTTGCTTGTGGGGGTTTGGCGATATAAAGTATCTGACTGGCACCAGTGCATTAGTTTTTCTACAAGAAACTGAAAACATAAATTCAATATTTGGAAAAGAAGTAGGGATAGCAGCATCTGCTGGTTTAGAAGAAAGAAACAACATGTTTTTGTTATCAAGTGTGCTGGAAGTTCATGGGGAAGTTCAGTGGAGAACACGCTGAACCCTTCTGTCCCTGAGCTTCCCAACTTTATGTAGCCTCTTATGCCTTGAAACATTTTGAAGTTCTCAAAAAAGAAGTAAAACGTTTCTTTCCTTTTTAAAAGAAATTTCAGAGAAAACTTTATTATTAATTTTGTAAGAAGACTAAACAGTCACCTGTCTCCTAACAGAACCTAGTCTAAGAACACCACAAAAATATTTCTGTAGGCAGCATAGTCATGCTCTGAAGAGGAGAATTACTCTTTGTCTCTTTATAAAAGTGCTCATGCAAGATACTAGGGGGTCAGTTCTGAATCAGAATTTTGTTTTTGTCTTCTGGATAGATACAAATCAGAAGATAGATATAATGCAATATGTGAGGATTTGTCATGCCTTGACTACCTAAAATTTCAACTATTTGCTGCCTTAAAGCCCTCTAAAAGTTTTTGGACAAAACTAAATAATTTGCTAAGTAAAAAATAGGCATATCTTGCTTTTTCAGGGGAGAATTTCTTCTGTTATCATTTTGCTATACTTTTCATCAGGCATGTGATAGCCTGGGGGTTTGAAACACCAAAGCAGAAAAGACAAATATCGGTGTATAATAAGTGGATAATAAGTATTTCCCAGGTACAAACACTATTGACCCTAAAAATGGTTTAAAACCCTAAGAAAGTTATACTAGTGAAAAGGCTCTTACTGTATTGGACCCTGTATACACTTTTGTATCTTTATATTCACAGGAATATGAGAATTGACGTATTTACCATTTCAGTAGTGCGACCTTCTATAATCTCATCTAGAGCTGTAATGTCAGTCTTATGTACTGTACATGTCTTCTTTATTCATTATAGCTAATGTCCCAGTGCATTGGATGGTGATGCCAGACAGTTTTAGTTTAACCTACTAAATATATGCGCTGGTTTAAAAGTAAACCAGCAGGAGAAATGAACCCAACTCAAAAGAGTTTAGAAGTCAGAACTACAATTTAATAAAAAAAGGTTACAATAGATACACTGATACAAAGGAAAATTTGTTTTAGCCCACAAAACCCAGTGGTACAACCCAGCCCCCTGGGGCACAAAACAGAATGGTGTTTGCCAGCCCCTGCGCTGAACACCATGTGGTCCCCCTGAGTCCAAAGCAAAAAAGAAAAGGAAAACCTGTGTTCCTTCCAGAAGGTTGGTGGTTGCAGTCTGGTCGAGAGTGGCAGCTGCAGTCCTGTTGAGGCTCTGGTCCTCCTCTCTATCTGACAAGTGAGTCCCCCAAGTCCCCAAACCCCAAGCTTATATACGCTTGGGTTCAGATGGGAACACCCAGTACCTCCCCCAGAGTGAGAGGTTTCACAATGGGCAATTTACTCAGTGAGTCACAGGATATCTTGGTCTACTTGATGGCCCATTAGCAGACATGACCCATCAGGTTGGGTGTGACAGTCCTAATGACTCCCGGAGGGGAGTTAGAACACACGAATCATTGGTGAGAAGACAGGGAACCCTCTTGTCTCTGTTTTCTCATGCACCCAGTTCATAGCCTGAGGTGTCTGGTGTGTCCTGGGCAGCTGCTGCAAACCATGCATCATTAACAGTTCATGATAAACGGCAGAGAGGGTATGGAATACACAGTTCTAGTTATACCCACACAGGAATAAACTGGTCCCAGCCACTATAACTAGGACAACATATTCCTAAAATTTTTAAAGTAATTGTTATGAGTATATGCATATTTATATCCAATATTTATTTTCTCATATTTGTATTTACTTCTTACTAATTTAAAATACTTTTGAAGGACAATAACATCAGGAGATTCAGTGCCACTGAACTTGCACACACTAGAAGGGCAGTAGAATGAAAGTTGATCCACTGTTTTCCTTCAGCATAGATTGGTTCTCTTAAAGTACAGTTTCAGGTCACTTCTGGGGCATCATCACAGGTAAATCAGCACTGTTTTTATTAGCCTCTCTGGTAGATAAGAAGGTTTCAGTTTTAATGATTGCAAGATCAAATATTTGACAAAAAGTGAAAAGCTAAGACCGGAGGTATATATTCTAAAGTGATAGAGTGGGGACAATAATGAGTTTGAAAAGAATAAAACACAGATTGTTTAGTGAAAAAGAATGCTACAAAGGTCTCTATGTGACTCTTCAGTTCCCTGAGTTTGTGACTATTCCTTTTATTACTATTTGAAGTATCCAGGTACATATGGCATGTTTGTAAGTAAAGCAGTCAATGAAGTTAGTTACACCTCTGCATTTATTACCTTACCCCTGAGTATTATTAACTTTTACATTCCCCATAAAATATAATTTATCACTTAAATAATTTGCTTTGTGTCAGGGTTCAGTGTGCTCCAGTGCTTTCCTGCTCATTAAATGAGATATTTTTACTTAATGAGCCCAGAATGTCCTTTACATTTAACATTAGAATTGATTTCAAACACTCCATTTTTCTAACATATTTGTGTGTAATTTCTGAATGTGGACTTCATCCCACAGTTTTACACTGAAGAAAAAAGAGCTACAAAGAATAATGATCCATGAATTCTAGAGAGGAACACAGTAAGTATGGGTGAATAATTTAAAAAGAAACCCTATTATCTACCGGCACTTTGCATTCTTCCATCTAGTTTGAAAGTCTGACTTACTATTTGAACCTGATGCTGCAGTTAGGACATATATAATACTTCATTAGAAAAGTGATTTTAGAAAGGATTGCAGGATACTGATTTCCATGAAATTAACAGCATTTAAAAATAAACCCATCCTTATATGTATGTGTGTAATACTCTGATTCATATAGCAGGTAGTCTTTCAAAGGTATGCAATTCATATGTAAAATACAAATCCATAGGATAAATGAATGTGATAGAATTCTAGGAATGCACCTAATGGGGATCTGGTTCATCTCTTTGCAACTGCAAATAATCACTTTGTGATTATTTAATAAAATCTGAGTAGAGAAACCTTCTGTTGTGCAGTAAATCATTTGCTCATAATAATCACTGGAATAAAAAAAGCAGCCCAAACCTCTGAGCTACCTCAGCAGTTCCTGGATAAACACTGTACTGCTACACTTTAAATGGAATTTTGCCACCAGCTAGATCTCAATGAGTCAGTGAGTAGTATATGATGGATTCACAAGTGCGTGTTCCTTTGAGTCCATTATAACAAATGTGACCATCTGCATATCAGCTGTACACCACTAACACGCGAGGTGCGAGTCTGATCAGTCAGGTGCTCAGGATCCATGGCAATGCACAAGGCATGAAACATTCAATAAAGGATAGCAAAGCTGAAATTTAATCCCATAAAAATGCTAATATTGTAATATAGATTTTTATTTTCCTTATGAGTGAAGAGTGAAAAAAATAGCAACTTAGGAAATAAGCAAAAAAACCACTGGTACATTTAACTGAACTTTTAAGTTTCATTATTCAGAGTATATTTAACCACCATTAAATGTCATTTGCATATTTTTCCATGGTTGCCTTGTCTCATGTGATTAAGAGTTTGGGCCTCTGTGTTTGTTCATCTAGCCCGGGTTCCTTGGCTGGACTCCTTTTCCTACAAGGCATGTGCAGCCATCGAACTGCTACGTGTCAACTGAATTTGGGGGCGAGTGTATATTGTGGGATGTGCCATGGTAACCATGGCACACAGTGCGCATAGGAACGCAAGCATGGGGTAGTGTGATAGGCGGGCTGTGCCTTGGGGTAGCAGTTCAGCAGACTTCCTCAACAATGTTTGCCAAGGGAAATCTCAAAATTCTCATTAGGCTGACAGCGCCAGGTTATTTGAAAAATAGTTTTTAAAACAGTGAAATGTTTCATGAGACTTTGTCATGCCTTGTAGGTCAAGGAGAAAAAGAACCTTTCCCTAGTTGTGGCAATAGTAGTTAACAGTAGTGTGATTATCCATACAAGTGTACTAAATGTGAAATTTTTATCTTTGCCACATAGGGAGAGGAAAATGTAAAATTAGATTCAACTGTTGATTATGATTTAGTGAGGGGCGAACACACCCAGGTTACTTATTAATGGTCGCATAATTGAACAGACTACTAAGTAGCATAATAGCTCTGAAACAGCTTGGGGAAACAATGCCATCAAACGTGTAAAGTATAAGGAAATCTGCTCTTCTTTTGCTGTTACCCATCAGAGAGTGCATCACATACCCCCAGGAAATCTGTTACACTTTGTGTATGGCTGATCATGGTACAGGTATTAGGAAGTCATTTTTTCCACCACGGAACTCCCAAGGCTGGTTTTTTGGTTGCTGTTGTTGTTTTAGTGGATGGTGTGATTCTAAGTCTGGGGAAGATCACAGTTTGTTGTGGTAAGTGTCTGGCAGACAAGACAAAACCTGTGGCAAACCACCCACACCCAAGACATTGCAGAGCCGGTCATTGTCACTAATGAAAGAGGACAGACAGGTGCCAAGCAAGCTAATTGAAGGGAATTCCTATGGAGCACCTCAAAAAAGTGAGAAACACAGCAATCTAAGCTGATACCCTGATTTTTCTTTGCTATTCAAGATCCCTTGCCTGGGACCAGAAATGTTTAAAGAGGGCATAAATGTCAGATGAATACGAGTGTCATTTATGGGGTAGTACTGGAGTCCACTGGGCTTGTATCAAAGGATCCAATATATGCATCTGTAGGCAAAAAATTTTGCTTATATTTATTTGTTTTTTAAATCAACCATTTTTAGTTGAGCAATAATCTATGCAAATTCAAGAGAGGGTGAGACAAAGGTGCTTATCAGATTCCTTATGGAAATGGCAGTAAGTAGTTTATAGCTAGTTTCAGTTAACGTAAAGTTTCCATAAACAAAATACATAACTTTTTACAAATTTAGACTAAGACCAAAGGCTCCCTTCACTCTTGTAGAGTTCTGACATTAAATTTTTTATTAGTAAGCATGATGAATAATGCACTTGACTTCAGTTTTGACTGTACTGTTGAGAGAAACTACTCCATATTTCTTGGAGAAGTCCATAAATAACCAGCTCTAATGCAGAAGAAAAGTTTATTTTTCTTTTAAATTAATTAATTCTTTGCTGATTTTACATTATTTACCTTCTGATACCTGCAGCCTTTATTGCAGCACTGGTCTCCTTGTTGCTGTCATCATACTGTTTGCGTGCTCATGACTGGCTTTCAAGCTATCATTTCTTTGTGTCCTGGGGCTATGTGGTGTACTTTTACAAAGGGGTCCTGGATCTAATATTGCCGCTGTTACCCACTTTGCCAACATTGTGTATACTTCCAGGTGTATAGAAACTCTTGCAGAGAAATGTAAATTGTTGTTCTTAAATTGTCTAAGCACTACAGACTGTCTTGGTTCATACTATGCTTGAGTTCATCTGGAATTATTTGAGCACTCTCTTGCTTTTATAGCTCAGATTCTTCACACTTTTCTATTTGAGTCTTGTAATGCTTTGACTTCTCTGCTATGTTTGAGATGCTCCCATATTGGTTTCAATTTGGCTGGAGTAGTTTCCCTTGCTTGCAAAATCCCAGGCTTTATTTTAGATCTTTCATACACTCTGTCCAAGTGTTTTATACCAAATCCCAAATGTCATCTGGCTTTCCACGGGAAGCTAACCCTTCCCTCCATATTGTAAGATTGATTGTAGTTCAGATCAATTAAAGACATCTCTATGTTTTCTCTCTCTTTTTGCACTGTTTGCTTGAATTTCTTGGACCTTTCAGCACTGGGACCATATTACCTGTAGCCTGATTAAAATTTCTTTCTAACTGCGGCAAATCTTAAATGAACTTTAAGTAGTTGCTGAATGTTGTGAGTGATACAGGGCTGATTTTCTTATCATTCTGTGTTTTTAGGAGTTAAAGTGCAGTGAGAAATACCAAGCAGTCCAGAACTTTGACCTGAACTTCTGAATTTTCTGAACTGTGACCTGAAAATTGTAATTTAGAGAAAAAAAAAAAGACTTTAAATGAAACTGGTTCTGATGTTCATGAATCTTAAAACCTCACCATTCTGCAAGAGTTTCGTTCTCTTACATGTTAAGTGCACAACCACTCCATGAGGTAAATGGGCTTGACTCTCATTAGGCATCATGCTATATTAAAGGAACTTGTTCACTCATATTTTATTCATTAAATAATATTTGTCAATGTATTTTTCTATTTTAAACTCTTACTGTAAAAGAGAGCATTATCACCTCAAAGTATTTGTTTCCTAGAGCAAATGCCAATACTACCCAGTCATGCCATATTCTTCTAATTATGCTGAGGGTTTCGTTCCTAACAACATTTATTTCAGGGTGTCAACAATACTTCAGTTAAATGTAGTGTAAAGTGCACTTATTTAGCAAACTTGTCCTTCAGAATACGGTTTTTTTATCTTTAAAACACCACTAGATTGTTTCTTTCTGTCAGTGTGTGATACAATAGAAATCTTAAATCAATAACACCTTTTATTCCTATGCAATTGATGCATAACATCCTTCTTCACACAGAGGTTTAATGTGTTGTAAATTAATTATCTGGAATGAGTACAGGGTCAATGGACCTTGGTATGACCGGGATGTGATGTTAAAGTGTTCCATTTCCTTCCAGCCCTGCTCAGCTCTCTTGCTGACTCTTTTATATGTGTCAGTTATGCCATCTTCTGCAGTTTGTTCCCTTAAGTGTTGTTAATGCCCCTCTAGGGCTTGATCAATACGAAAAATTTGCTTTACCATAAATTTGTTCAACAGATTTCGTTCTTCTGAAGATGGACTATCTTTTTTAACCATACTTGTACAATGCTTCTTAGTAAACTACTCTTACAGAAGTTTAAAATAATAGCCTTATTTTAAATAATAATGAAATTGCAAAGATTCTGCATAAGCAGATGCAGATGTAATTTGTGGCCCTTAGGTGCCTAAAAATTAAGCAACAGTGTTTCAGATTTCTGTCAGGAGGAGTTTTGCTTTACTGTATCTACACACCAAACCACATAGATGAATAAAACTGTTACTAGCTGTGAAAAAATGCTGAGGGAGAGATTCTCAACCAAGAAGCGTGCAATTAAAACACGAATTCATTGGTTTTAAAGTAGCCAATTGCCTTTAAAAATCAGAGAGGCCACCTTTTTTATGTTTTTTGAAGCCAGCTTGGCCATTAGTTGCTAGGGCAACAAGATTCAAGATAGTGAATAAGTCTTGTCCAGGCAGCACAGTGTCATGGGTGACTAAGATAAGAAAGAATTGCTAGTAGGAACATTTGATTATAGATTATTTAATTTTATTTAGTTATTTTTGGTCTCTTTATTACAAAGGTGATCAGAATATGTATACATTTGTAATTAAAAAGGTGCTGGTGCATTTTAATTATCTGAGTAACAGATGACATTAAACTACTAGGGCAGAAAACACCTCAAACCTCAATAAAATAATAAAAAAAGAGATGTTACTTAAAACTTATGGCATGTTGGTGGGAGCAATTTAATGTCCTGTGCTGTGTCAATGTCACTTTCATAAACTTTTGCTGAAATGCTTTTCCTACTGTATGTTGAATGATGTTGTCAGGACTGTGAGTCGGGGGTACGGTGGATTTGAGTCTACTTTACTTCCCTTGATGAAAAGGTCACTGCCACTTGTAAATCTGTTTTACTCCCTGCACAGTTGTTAGCGTCAAAGTCTGTCAGCTCTGTGGGATGTTAAAATTATACAACTGTGGTAGCAACACGAATCACAAATTCCCAAGTGGTACATCCCAAGAAAAGTCTCTGATCTTTGTGTAAAACTTCTTTGGAAAGTTTTTCGTTAAGGATTTTCAACTCACTTTGGTTTGATTGCAGAAATAAACAAAATTTCTGTTTCATTCCTCCCAGCTGGTGGGCCTTCCCCACTGATAGCTCATCACAGGGCCACTTATGTCTGTAGCCCCTGGTTGCAAGCGAAACGATCCCCTCTGCTTTATTTTTTTAAGACTGCAAGGGCTCCGATTAAAGCACAATTAAAACTTGGACTGTGTTGTGTTATGTGATTATGTTTTGACAAATCAGCACAGTAGATCAGCTTCACAATTATTCATAAATTATTTGGAAAATAAGAGTAATAAACAAGAAGTAAAACAACTGACCAATTTAGGGGAGGATACCCAACCTCCAAACCAACCTTCCAACCAATGTAAGTAATGCAAATTATAAAACCTCAAAAAAATTCTTTTTTCCCCTTATTCATAGCATCATCTGAACTGTTCTGTGCATATGCACAGACAGCTTTTTATTCAGCAGTTTCCCATGTAAGTTGTCATACTTTACTAGTGAGCTGCAGCAAATGCAATGGGGAGTGAAACCAGCTGGAGTGCCAACAGCGGCCGTGTCCTGCTGAACTTGATTGATTATGACATGGAGTTTTGAAGTTTTATGCTCTGGCTGTACAGGAGGTGGACACAAACTTCTTTGCACGTGAAGTATGGCCAAAGCTTTTAGGTGGTCAATTGCCTGCTTAATCCGAAGGCCTCTGCTAAGACAGAGTCAAGCTTTCCATACTGTGAGGTATTTCCATATGACCTTGCAACTAAATTGATTTTTGAACTGAATGAAGTCGTTTGCTGCTGAGGAGACAGAATGGGACCCGAAGGGGGCAAACACTGAATCTTTTCGACTTGACTTTCAGTCAAGGTAACTCACTGGGGTCCTGAAGGTGATGCAAGTAAACATCTGCCAAGTGAATCTTCGTGTCAAGGCAGCCATTGTGGGCAAACTGGGGTAGGCAGCCACGGGTAAACATATATCACTGTGCCAAGTAACCATTAGCATGATGGGGAAGAGGACACACTATGAGCCTGGTTTCCTTTTACCTTACTTCTGACTGGAAAATGCTCTTTATGCGCCACTGAATCTAATCTGGAAGCTGTCTCAGGCACTCATTACAGTGGTATGAAATCAGAACATATGAAGTTTTTCTTACTGTCTGTTAATAATTTGAATGATAGGTGAGTAAACAAAGAACCAAATAACCCCCCACCACCCACCACCAAAACAAAACCATTACCCTCCCAGAATCTTTAATTACTCTGAGGAAAAATTCACTGCCATCTCTATTAATCACCACCTTGGTTTTATAGATATCTTTCAAAATGTCATCCAATTTGCCTTTAAGGCCACAAACACTTTTGCTTAATTCTCCTTTCCTGCCTTCTGAGATAATTGCAGTATAAAAATTCACCTCATCCCTTTCTTATCAGATTAATTTCTACTGTTTGAAATTGCTAAAATCCAAATTGTAGATATTCAAACCTACATAATTAGAAAGCTGAATAGATGTCTGTCGTATCAGTGCTTTTGTTTGCTGAAGACTCACAATGTTAGACAGAGGGCATGGCTGAGGAATGTCAACAAACATCCACCTTATCAGGACTTTGAGCACTGAGAAATAGAAAATAACATTTTTCCCTATGCTCTGCTCTTCATTATCCCTCCAGTCCTCTAGATTTTGCTGAATTTTTCTAATTTTTAGCTTTTCTAGGTACAAGCAGATGAAGAACAACTAGGAACTGTTGGAATGATTCTCCTGAGTGGGAAGAATGGTTCCACACTCTCAGGTCTGTACATGCTCATATAATCTGTGTATGGTATATAAATATTTTTCATTCTGAAATAAAGTTAAGGAATGTGTATATGGTAATGTATCTGCATACATCTTGGGGATATTTTTATCCTTTATAAAAACATATTTTCATAGAACAGACGTTATGTGTATTTCAAGACAAAAATCAGGTATCTATTTTTGACAATAAATCAATCCAGAATAATCTGATTTATTTTGGATAAGCCTTCTACACGTAGTTCTAGGAAAAAAGGAAGTAAGGTCTAGAGCAAAGACTATGCCAGTATTTCGAGAGCTTTGGAAAAGTTACCTATTGATGAAGCCTAATGACTGTATATTTGAGATGATTTAGAGACAGCAAAATGTTTAAGGCCTTGTGTGGCACTTGCAGCTTTCCTTGACAAGGCTTGCCAAGCTGCACAAATATCCAGTATAAACAATTTAACCTTTCCCTTAGTAAATTAACTTGCAATACTAAATTTTAAAGTTATCATGAAGCAGTGTGGTCCTTGTGATAGAAGAGAGAGTGCTCAAGTGCTCCTCATTCTTTGAGTCTTATTTGGACATTACGGTCATTATACAGATAATCTTCAGATGGCTTGTCAGACACCTGCACAGCAGTACCTTCCAGGTATTGCTGATATTTGTTGCTTACCCTTAGCCCTTGCTTTTCTTCAAATTTTTAGTCATGTTCTTACTGCTTCCTTTCATGATAGATGTAATTTCATCCCTTTGGACTTCCTAAACTTAAGTCTTCTAAGCGTCAGCCTACAGAGCTTTGGCTATTTTCTCAGAGTCTGAGATTATTATTATGCATCCACTCTCTTTAGTTGTATTCTAAATAAAGATTTCTACTAATTTTTTTTTAATTCACTGAAACACCTTTTCACGTACATCATGGTTTTCCAGATCTCCCACTTGCTTGCACAGTCTGCGCCATCCGAGTCACAGACTTTTCTCTTTTTTTGTTATTCCAAGAAGGCACTTTCTCCTTTTAATTTGTGTCCTTAAATCTTGCCTGGAAACTTTTCTTTCCTTCTTGGCTTATAAGGCAGTATTTTGGGATATTCTGTCAGAAGGACTACGAAACACTACTGTATTATTTTGTAGATACAGTGACATGCTGGCAGACCCCAGGGCACTGCTACAAGGTAGTACTGTAGGTCCCAGCTGTGTGCAGATGAATGTCTCTTGTGTCTCTCTCTTAAGTGACTCTCTTCTGATCCTGAGGAAAGATTTAACTTTTGCTTGCCTACAGTCTAGTCTCTAGAATGAATGTTGTCTTAGCAAAATTGAACCATTCTCAATTTCTCTTCAGCTAATTTTTTTTTTTTTTTTGAAAATGGATCCATTTGATATATGTGAGCTGAACCAGAGCTAATATGAATTTCTTTGCCCCAGCACATGAGTTCCTGTGAAGATTCTTTGTATGAACTCTTACAGTGGCAGTCCAAAGAAGCCCCTTATTTACATGTCCAAGACCAAAGGACTAGATGAAGACATGAAAATTTGCAGCAATTTCTTCAATACATGATATGAAACAGCAATATGTTGTTGCTAGGCTAGATGGCTGCATTTATCTTGGGAGACAAATGGATGTGTGACATGAGCGTCATGTTACCAGTGGTAACCTGGAGTGGACAGCATTTTTTGGAAAAACTCCTGGCCAAAAATGTGGCTCAAGCAGAGGCTGAAACTAAAGTCCCTGCTCAGCTGAGATGGGAAGTTGTATTTGGGAAGAAATGAATAAATACCCATGACAAATCCTCAGCTGGTCTAATTCATAAAGGAAGAAGATCATTCCCATCATGGAAGAGCATTCCCAAATGATCATTCCCAAACAGAGGCTCTCAGCAGTAAACTATACTAAAAAGGAGAAAGTTTATAAAGATTCTCAATTTGTGACAAACTTTCAACTCTGAAAAATGAAGCTTATACCGATAGTTAAATTTGCAGAAGGATAAAGTCCTTTAAAAAAAACCCCAGAGAATCACTAAAACCTCTGTAACACTTTAACCAGACTCATCTGCTTTTTTGCAGATATTTTGAAGGAAAAACAATTAAGAAGAGCTAGTGTGTGCATAAGTGCTATGTATTTGAAACATTCCCAGCCACTGCCGCATGACAGAAATCCTGTCCCTGGGGTCAGGCTGTTCCCTGGTAATCTCAGTGCGAGGAATCTCTGGGATAGTGAACCTGCTGGGGAAAAACTGGTGTCTCACCATTCCTAAACCAGGATATACTCTACTTTTATACTTGTTCATTGAAAAAATCTGTGCAACAAATCCAGCTAAACTGTCTTTACTACTAAGATACAGAGTAGAATTCATTTCTAGCCTGCTTCCTTTGAAATCATATTTCCAATCTCTTCAACCTTTTAATTTGTTCAACTGTGTGCCCCCACAGGTGCACTGGCATTCTGCACTATTTATACCTAATATTTGATGTATTATTTTTAATGCAAAAGATCAGTGTAGCATAAGTCCCTCTATATAGACCAAAAAAGAAGAAACCAAAACCCTTCATCACTGCCATACACTTATCCTCCATGTACAGTTATGATCTGGCTTGCCCCTATCGTAGGTTAATATATGAATAACAGCACGGATTTGCCACCTGCGATCAGATTTTACTGTAGGAATAAAGCAAGGTCAAAATAATATCTAATGTTTAGACAGCATGCTGGTAGACTCCATGTCAGCAGACTATTCTTAAATAATAGTAACAAATTAGCATTAAAAGCTTTCCACAACAAGATGTGCTAAAATCATACTGGATATTCAGTGACCTGTGCAAAGAAAAGAAATTGTAATACTCCGCTTTCTAGTGCTCTCAGCTCCAGCTGCTGTAGTGTCAATTATGTTACTACAGCTTTTCAGAGGTGGAACCACTATGACTCAAGAAAATAACAAAAAAAGAGAAGGAAGAAAAAATTTTAAAAAATAAAGTCTGGATGCAAGAAGGCAGATTATTGCAAGAGGAGAATGTTTTGCTCCAGCACGGAGTTTGAAGGGGCTGCCCTCTTCAGCCCGACAGGAGCCAGCTTCCCTGCTGTGTTCTCTGAAGGGGCTCATTGCACAGTAGTAATATTATATCTTAATAAGCATAACACTGTGAACTGAGGCATAATTTTAAGTCAGACACATGGAAGGGAAACATATCAGGGCAGAGCTGTGTTATTTTTAATGGGGCATGTGTTTGTCTTGTAAGTGTGTCAGAAGAAAAGGAACAGGACTCAGGTTTCTTCTCACCATGTCTAATGTAGGATGGGCACTCCAACTCCTTAAGTGACATCAGTGATCTTTGATACTAAAAAAGACACTGGATGGTCTGGGCTACACTTGCACCTCGCATTCAGTGACACTGAATACATACTGTGTATAACAGTGTTCGTTGAAGCTATACTTCAGATGAAGCCCTGTGAAAACCACAAAGACTAAGATAGTTTTCATTCAATTAACAAGTTTATAATAAGAGAGTCTGTCCCTTTCCCAGTTTTACATGAGTGTGTGGTACAGATGATGGGTGACATGCTCTGAAGAAAAACACATTTCCTTTTACTTTTAACTGGAAAATAGATCTTGCAATGTGGAATTGATAGCCGCCAAGTGTACCATACCCATGCCACTCACCTCTCATTCTTAACATCAAAACCAATATTAGATAAAAATGTTCGCAATGAAATTCCAAAGGAAATTTTAAATTTCAATTAATATTGATAATGGGGTTTTTAATAATTCTTGGGTCAAGATGTATCATAAATCTATTTTCCACAGTGCACAGAAAAGGTATACTTATTCTGTCTTTGTGATATGACTGGATCTAGTCTTACATCCAGCAGCCAGCTGAGGCTGCTTGTCTATTATAGTCTCTTCCACCATTCCTGACAAATGAACAAATAACTAGATGCCCTGTGAAACATTTTAAATAGAACTGTCTCCTGGAAAAGCTGTTACTGACAGAGACAGGTTCGATCCAGATCAAGAGAACCTGCTTTGGAATAGAGAAGATCAATATTGGTCACTGGCTTTTTTTATTTCTGATTTATCTGTTTTTATTTAACTAAGCAGAGGTAAAGATTATGATGAATAAAGTAAAGCAGAAAACAAGCAATCTATGAACTGAAGTGCATCCTTCTTATTAAACCTTATTGTGCTCTTAAAGCAGTAGCAGAAGCTGTTGCTATGAAGTCTATCGTGCAAAAGGCTTTCAAAAAAGCATTTAAAACTATATATTAGCTAGAAACCACTTTGCCCTCAAATTCTGAAAGAGCTGAAAGTAGCTTTTGAAAAGGAACCAATGTATTTCATGGCAGAGTAAATTAGCTGCTATTTTTTACTTTTGAAGTGTTTGATCAAAATCCAGTGCTGGGCAGTGTCTTAAATTAGTTCTATTTAGAGTGCTTCTCTGTTGGTTACAACCTGGATCTTTTAGCACTCTCTGCCCCCCTTTCCTGTTGTTTTCTTTGGCATATGCATGAGAATTCCATGTTTCCAATGCCAGCTGGAGGCGCTAAGGTCACGTTCTTATGTTTGGAAACAATGCATGGGTTTGTGTGAGCTGGACAGGTCAAAACCATGATTGCTTTTATTCATTCTATTTAAATAGCATCATCTACTCTGATTTTGCTTAACAATGAAAGCATCAATTAAGAAAAAAAGTCACCAAAACCAAATCATCCCAGTGATGGAAAATTATAAACCAGAATTCAACTGATCTTAGGAAGCAATGCTGGCATTATAGCAACAGTATTCTCTATAGCCTTTGGCTAAGTCCAGGAAATCAGCTTGCAATATAATCAATCCTGTTCAATCCACAAGTGTTAAATTCACCATTAAAATGTTGTTCTCTCCTTCCCAAACCTTCCATGTAACAAGCAGCTCAGTAAGATGAAAGGCATTTTTTACTGAGAGCAGCCTTAGGGAAAGCAAAAAGAGCAAACCTGGAAAACATATTCATATTTTTCTGGAAATGGGTAGTATTCATAAAACATTTAGCAAGTTCAAGGTCAACTCATTCTCCTTCTGTATACTATTCATAACAGGCATTTGACAACTCAGTGACAGTCAATCTAGCAGCTGAACTGAATATATCGGGCCATCCAGTTTAAATAAAAGGTAAATCTTCATTGTGGAATGAGCACAACAAGCCCAAGAAAACCAGTAACATCAAAAGGCTTTTCTGTGTCTGAAATTTCAGTTAAAATCAACAAATACAGTTACAAAAGAGAGGAAATAGATCTAATTTTGGTAAATGAGTAGGTGCATGCACAAATGGCAAGAGATTATGGTTCTTCACACCACAATGATATTGCCTTTTCATTTAAGTGAAACTTTGTAATCCTGAGCATTCCACAAATTTTTTTTTTTTAGGATACCATGTCTGCAAAATGACCTAACATCAACAAGATAATCACATTTTGCAGGTACAGTTATTCTGACTTCAAAACTGGTGAAAATAGCAGCTCAGGGAGCCACAGAGACATATATTTTGGAACTCCCAGGAATACTGAATTTTGTATCCATGCAAATTCTGGGGTTGGATCCATTTTTAATTCTAATTTATTTTTCTCATTTTCGTTACTGTCATCATGGATCTTAAAGTTAAGTTACACTCTGTCCATGTATGTTCCAAACAATACGGATATACATAACAAATACCTACCTTTTATAAAAAAATTCTCATAACTGAATACAAATTAATATTATATCCTCAAACCTCCCCTTCACCACTTCCAAATTGCACAGCTATTTCTAACAGAGTGAAAGTGCATCATATCACCAATTGCCTTTTCTCTTGCAGCAATATATACAATGAAAATCAACTAGCAATTGTTTCGTGGATGGGTTCACAAATTAAAGATCAACTATAAATTGAGAGGAGTATCAAGTTCGCAATATGCTGTTCCTTTTTGGAAACCACTACCTGCTTTTGTTTTTAAAGCTGCCTCAGCTTTTCAACAGGATTCTTACTCTAAAAGCTCTGTATCTTTCATCAGCTAGCACCCACTGAATGACTACCAGAGATGTTAGTGTCAAATTCTTCTACAGATGTCCAGCTGGACTCTGCAGGAATTTAGCTGAAAGGGCTTGCTGAATGATGTTACTAAAAGTTCCACCTTCCCCATTCTGTATCTTTCAAATATCAGCTATAAATATTTTGAATATGCTCATTATTTAAAATTTTATAACTCCTCCCCAGTTTTGTAAGGCATTTTAGACAGCTTTCTGCCTACAATTATAATGTGTGTCTGCAGTCCAAGAAGACAGCTGAAAGCACAATGACTCTTGCTCTATATTTGGAAACATCTGCCGTTTCATTTCCATGATGCACAGTGACATTCAGTTCTGAGGAAGAACAGGTCTGGCACAGGAGAAATTAATTTATGGTTATATATTATGATACTGAAGTTGGGATTCCATCTAATCTAGTTCTTCTTAACCACCCTCTAGTTGTACTTCTCCATCAAGTACAGGATGCTGAAAGAGTTGCATATTGGTCCTCTGACTGTTGGTTGCAGAGATAAATCCCATCCCTAGTGAGGCAGCCCTTTCAGGTATCAACAGTTGGCTTCCTCTACATCATTCTGTCATTCTTGAAAGAGAAGTATATAGGCAATGCAAGTGTGATATGGAGGGAAAACAACTAAATTTACTTAGGAGGGACTTTGGTTTGAGGAGTCCCTGAATTCAAAGTGAGGTGCTAAAGACATAGGAGAAGATTTGCTTTACTGTATATTCTATAAAGCAATTGCACCAAAACTCCACCATAAAAAAGCCCAGTTGCATATTCAAATGAAGTGCCCTTTGATGAGTTGAGAAAATTTGGCAAAATTCAGTTCATTATAGTGGTCTATTGTTTTTTAATATTCTGTCAAATAATTTGAGAAGAACACAGTTGTGTCAATAATCTTAGCAATGCTTTGTGGGTGGGTAAGGCAAGTTACAGGAATTGGTGCTAAGGATAGTTTTGACCCTTATCTTCAGCTGACCTAAAAAACAACAATTCACAGGTATTTCCATGGTGATGCACTGTTGTCCCTGCTGGATCCAGAACACTGAGCTGTGGTCTGACCCAACACCTTTATGCCTATGGACATTTGCTCCAGATAAAAGGCAGGAGTTAAACCTTGCATGTCTTCAGAACCAGAATGTGGTTTTTGCTCTTCTCAGTAATGATTACCAATTGGTCAGGAATTCTCAGCTTTAAAAGACTGGGCTATGAAGAGCTGCCTTATTTCTACAGAGAGAACAGACTGTCCTCTTAAATTTAGACATTAGTGGAGTCTTTCTTTGACAAAACTAAGAAGGTGCACGTTTTGATCTGACAGATTCAATTTGATTTGCCAAATTTTTGAATCTCTGTGATCAAACGTACAAAGATCAAACTATTCCATCACTTGACCTGAAAGTAATACAATATAGTTTCATATAGCAACAATATTTTGCCCTAAATGTTTTATTAAGGCTGCCTATCAATAATCCAGCTCTTATATAAAATATTCTTGCAAATAAGATATTGTACTTCAAGAACAAATGATCTGTGCAGATGTATTTTCAAAGAATATCAGTCTCACTATTTATGCCAGTGAAGAATGAAGGAAACCCAAGGATGGGAAATAGAACAAGGCAAGGTTTAATGAAATATGTGGGCTTGGAAGGAAAAATTATAAACAGTTGGACTTCTAGCATAGACTACATCTTAATAATTCTATTGGTTTTTTCCTAATATTTTAAACCAACTTTCAATAGATTAGAAAGTGACAAAAGAAACCTTCATGGTAAAATATCCTTAAGAATGCAGAAATGTAAATGTAATGATAAAATGGGCTGTGCCAAAGCAAGGCTTCTAACCTGAGAGCAAAAGGGGGAAAAAAAAAACCCAAAAAGAATTGTTACTTAAATCTGATTTAGGATATACAAAAGAATCAATACCTTGAAAAAAAAATCTATAAATTTACCCTCAGGTGAAATGTTAAGGTGATGGGAAAAGCTTCTGTTGTAAGATGATTGTATAAACCCCCTGCATTTCATAAAAGAATGTTCCATGATATTTTCTCTTTACAGGTTGCTTCATGTTTGCTTACATTTTTCAGGCATATTTTGCATCTTCACCTTCTGAACAGGCTGAAGAGGCATTGTTCAGAAACTCATAAATGCAGGAATGCCTGTTTATACCAGCGATTAGAAAGAGGTATTTTTGGGTTTGGAGCAATAAGAGATATGTTCCAACACTTGCAGCATTGTCATCCCACACTTGAATAAAATGTGTTTTAAGTATCTAGAAATCATGAGATTGATTGACTTCAAAGCCATGAGCTTGCAGTTAAGCAAGTACCCTTGGTATGTCTAGCCTTCCGGGCCTTGTGGGTTTAGAAGTCATTCCTAATTTTTTCCCACAAGCATGAATAGGGATTTTTGAAAAATGAACACTGGATAATTTTACACAGTCATGTGACTCTAGGAGTCAATGCTTAATTATGCCACAAAAAATTCAGATACTACAATAACTACTGCTAAGTGTATTGTTTGCCAACACAGATTTTAAACGCTTCCTTGAACAAGAAGGTTAAAAATACCGAGATTCCTCCTGCCAAGGCTGGTTTTTATTTTTTTGGTTTTTTTGGGTTTTTTACAGCCAGATCATTTTAACCACCAACTCCAGCAGTAAAATTGTCCATATCTGTACAAGGAACAGTGACATTGAACCCCCCCCAGAGAAGCTACCAAAGCAGTGCTCTTGTTTGGTGGGGTTCTGCTGCAGGTGTTTCCAGAGGTAGGGAAATGGAAACTTATCCTGGTTCCTGAGCACCAAAACTGATAATATGTCTTTTTATCCAGACTCACTTGTCTCTCTAGAGATCACCAGCACTATTACTGATAACAGAACTTCATATCGCTCTAGGCAGCTTGTCAGCTTTACTGATCTTACCAATTATGAATGAAAATTTTCATGTGGGCAAGAGCCAAAGGGGAATACCACCTCAAAGTTTCTGAAAAGGAGAATTATGGTACCACTCCATAAGTGAGAGACAATATGTGGTCTCCACGAGCGCCATTAAACTTTCCTGAGGACCAGCCACAAAGCAAATTATCCCAGCAAAAGATTGTTTCTGCAAAGCAAAATAATCAGCATATCAATGAAAATGTGTAGGCCAAATGTACCATTGAGTACAGATGAGCCCCTTCTCTCCTTTCATATTTCAAATAAGAATGGTATATTTTCAGATTTATGGTGTTGCTTCTTTCCTTCTCCTCCTCCATCACTTTACTCCTTTCCTCTCTTGCCCTTTCAGGGTGGCAGATAATATATAACCCATAAGATATATTGGTGTGGGTATGATGCTGAGATGGGATTTTTGTTTCTTCATTCTTTCAGTAAGGGAAGCTGAACAGACTCATATAGATGGATGGGTGAAGTGAAGTAGAATATTACAGAATAATCTTCAACCTTGAATGAGGAAAACGAGATACAGGATGCGTAATGTTTCATTGACATCCAGGAAAAGAGACATGAAAAAATCCAAACCTCCCTCAGAGGAAGAAAGTTAAGGTGACCACATGCCAAGCCAGAGTTCCAGTGAGAAGGGTGGCCTGGGCAGCCATCAGGACAACAGGGATCCTACATACCTCTCCTAGTGTGGCCCCAGGGAGAGACTGTGGCTGGCGCATGGAGAAGGAGAAAATCATGTTTGGTGAGTTCTCAGTGCAATGCTTTCCTCTTATTTCTGCACAGGAGGTAATATAGAACTCCATGTTTCTTAATTTCTGTAGTAATTTCATGATTATGTTTCTAAAAGAAAGGACGCCTTCTTATTTTCATAATTAACAGGAAATACATGTTATACATTAAATGTGACACAAGAGAGATGAATTATGCAGTAAAGCCTGTGTGTGCTGATCAGCACAAAGCCCAAGGCACATTCAGCAGAGTTGCTATGAAGATCTGTAATGAGTTTCAAGTACATAATTTCCTGATGGAGGGTAAGAAAACATCCATCAATGCTAATTTTCCCATAGTTTTTAGCTTTTTATGAATACTTTACAGCTTAGAAAAAAGATGAATTTCTAAAGTGCAACTTGAGGAAACCCTCTTAGTAATTAGAGAGTATTCCTAGCCAAAACTAATGAGGTCTGAACCTTAAACATGGGGGGGCCGGCGGGGTGAGGTTCAAAGCTGACAGTCCCATTCCCTTACTTCTTCAGAAAGGTTAAATCAGTTTCTCAAATCTGATATTTTGTTTCCTAGTCAAACTCCTAAATCAGGATTGGCATTGTGCCTTCAAAAAGGCAGAATTTAGGTGTTAAGCTCATTCCCGATTCTGTAGTAGTGTTGTACAGGACAAGGGATTACGTGGTCTGAAAAATCAAACTCAGATCTGAGACTGGGGCATTGTTATACCAAGCCTGAGGTCTCTGGGAAATAATGCTGACTTTGTAGTGGAGCACATGATCATGTACAGTGGTCTATTCCCTTAAGCTTCTGTCAAGCTGTTGCAACAAAGTTATCCCAGTATTTTAGGAGTGAGAAAGTGGATTTTAGACATTGGCAAGGAGGGCGGGACAAATTTTCTGGTAATGTAGTCATCCATTTAATATTGAGAATATTTGCTTGGTTCCAGTCTTCAAAGAACCCAAACCTAAAGCCTGGGAATATTTTTCCAGCTAGTGTTTGCTATTTATTTAGTAAGAAAACATTAAATATATTCTGTGGTTATTTCTTAAAATATATTAAACAGATAGTAAAAATAGAAACATAAATATATGTTGAATATAAAAATTGTGCCTACTATAAAAAGGTACTTAAAATTCTGGTGATTTTGGAGAATTTAGGGGTTGTCAAGTTTAAAGTTGCAAAGAGCTTTCAAAGAGAAATGCTAAACCAGTATATATGGAGGGTAAAACCTTTCAGTAAAACTCAGCCTTAGTGGGAGCATCAAGTTGTTATTTGACTGTATCTGCCTCCTGCTTATGTCCCCCAGTTGTGTTAAATGAAAGCTCTCTCAGAGGAGATCACTACTCTTATTAATTCAAAATTTAAGGAGTTTTTTTTTAAAGATAGAATTGAAAATTAATGTTCAGTTTTCTTAGTACAGATTACTTTCGAGCACTTCTCACTCGAACGGGAAGGCTTTTCTAGATACAGAGTAGATTTCATGTGATGAATCCCAGAATCACAAACCATAACCTACTAAACAGCCTCAGGGCTGGAGTCTGAACAGCAACAAACAAAATAAATTCAGATACATGTGAGTACATTGAAGATTTGCTTATAGAATTTAGAGGCACTTAAATTCTTCAAGACAATCCTCACTCTATGATTGCATGTCAAGCAGACCTTGTTTCAGTCAGGTTTTTGTTAGTATTTACAGACACTCATGGGAACACAAATGTGTTTCAGGGAAAAACTGTACCTTTCTTGAGGTATGATTTTTCATGACCAATGATACTGCAGAGACACATTCATTCTCTTTGAAACATTTGAGCTATTCGGACAAGACAGAAACAAAACAATTCCATGGGACTGGATGACTAAGTTATGAAAAGTAAACAATCACTCAGGATTACTCTGAATTTCTACAAAGAAATTGAGTCCTGAATTTTTTTTTTCACCCTATCTAATCAGTGATCACTGTGCATATTCAAAGAAAGTAGGGTAGGTTCTCTTATGTGTTGGTACGAGCAAAAAAGGTTAATTTATTCTTGCATAAGGTAGAAAAAAAAAAGCATTGTTCAGCTTTAGTACTGATTTTAACTATTTTGAACTCAAATAAGGGTCAGGAATATAACACTGAATATTATTCACTTATCTTTGAACCAAACAAAACTTTTGTAGTCTAATTCTACACTCATTTGCCTGTTCAGTAGTTAGCATGTCAAGTGTTCATACTGGACCTTAAAATGCATTATAAAGCTCAGGAGTATATCAACATTTGTAGCATCAAACTCTGTTCTCTTTGATCATTCAAGCTTTCCATCACTCTAGGTGGTCCTAAATAATAAGGAACTGTGATCCTCTTCACTACTTGATTCCAGTAGCCACACAACAGACCACATGCAATTAGTGCTTGCCATTAGCCTTTCAAATACCAACAACTTTCTACAGATTTCTGATCCTTTTAATTGCATATTTATAAATCACGTTGCTATATGTATGGGAACAAAAATGTCTCTTGTAAGGATCTGAGCATTCTGCATCTCTTTCTTCAGGATATTTTCAACCTCAAGGCAAAACCCTGTGCAAGTGTGTTAATATATGTAATATATGTTACTGAGCAGGAGTGCTGCTCTGAACTTCCATACATGTACTATGAAAAGTAGAACTCTTATATCTTCTCCAGATTTCTATACGAAATTCTTTGTATAAGAATCTGATTTACAAATCTGACATGCATGTGCAATGCCCATACTCTCAGCATTCAATCCCATACCTCTCCTTCAGCAGCCCTTATCTGCTTTGTTATGGATGCTGAGCACTACTAGTCCTACTCATTTGTTGTGCTGAGAACTCTGCCAAGCACACCTGCAGAGAAGACATTGACAGCCTCAGAATTAACGACCTGCTTCTGGAAATGCTCTATTCCCAGGCAACTATTCTGTAGTGAGTTTAATATGATGTTTGAATCTTTGAACAAAGATGATCGCACAGAGAACACCAGGTAAAGTGTCCTGTCCTAGTAACGGAGAAGTTGTGTCCACAGGGTAACAGTCATATTTTGAAGATACCCAGGTGTGGAACAGAGATATAAATATATCATGTTTAGGTATTAGGGTTTAATGACAAATGAAGAAGGGCTGATGATAGAATTCATTATTATGATGACAATTCCTTCTGAAAGGAGTTTAAAGCAACTTTAACCAGGCAGATCCTCCTCAAATGTCTTTCTTATCCATATAAAAAAATCTAGATTTGAGATTATTGAGAATGTAGAAATTACTGGAGGGAAACTTTGGTACATACTGATGTCTATAGAAACTGTAGGCTCCCTATTACTTCGATTGTAGGTTTATTTGTAGGTTTATCCTCATAATCTTAGAAAATACATGTTTGTGACTGGATCATGGTGAGGTATGTAAGTTAAAGCATGGCCTTTTGATGCATAAATAATTCCTATTTTAGAGGTTTATGATAGTAATCCCCTCACCCCAAACCTTGTGTAGACAGCAATTTCTGTCACAATCTCGCCAGTGCATAAATGATTTGCAGTTTAGAGGTATAGGATGGTCATTGGTCCCTGCTGTAGTGTCTATAGCACCTATGGTTAAACCTTAATCCCAGCCCAGTTATTTGTTTGGGACACTTGGTTAGGCTGGATTGTCTTATTATTCATTTTTCTGGTGCTGTGAATGACTCATGCAGAGTGCCAGAAATCTGAATCACTGAGCACTAATTTAAAGCACTAGTCAGCTGAAAAAAAAAAAATATAAAAATTCAAAAATGTAACCTTTGTAGTTTCACTGCCATACAGTCCCCTGATTCCATATACTCCTTAGAGTTTGCATTCAAATCATCTGGTAGCTAAATGATAGTGAAACACACAGATTTGGGACTTTAATTTTTTCCATTTTAATAGATAAGTGTATATTTTAAATAATTGTGAAAGATATGAATTTAAAACACGGAAGATGTCTGCCCTAAGAGAGGAATGGCACAATGGATTTGCTCTGAACTGCTTGAGATTATTTAAAACCAATGAATTAAAAATCAGATAGTTTATGAGGGCTATAATTTACACTACAGAGGTGATAAAGTCTTTTGCGTTCCTATTTGCAAAGAAAGCATTAAACTACAGTGATTTTTGATTTTTTTCCTTCCCACCAGGGAGAAATGTGAAACTCGATTTTACCCCCAATTGGTAAGGTGCTAATTTGTCTGACAAGTTGTTGGAATCTCAGCATGTTTGAGGTATCCTTGATGTATCAACACCTTCATGCTGAATGAAGGATGCCTTTAATGTGTAAATGTTTAGTACATATCCTATATCTCATTAGCCAAGAACAGTAAAAACCACACACAGGCAAGAAGGGTCAGAAGTAAGCTCCAGTCAAAGAGAAAAATCTTTTATGCTCTAATTAAATGAGCAAACATTTGGAATACATCTCTTTTGCAAATAGTTTATCAAAAAATACACTTGAAATTCACAGCCTCACTTGAGTCCTTAAGGCCTGATGAGTCTAATATTCAATGATGCATCCTGAATCACAGTGCCATGTAACACTGATGTCTCAAAGTTCTTATTGCCGGTAATAACACAAACTATTACGAATAGGAGAAGAAAAGCAGTTGCTAATAAAACCACAAATGTATACTTGTCAAACTATTTCTGTTGTTAGTCTGAAACCTTTCTAACTTTGTAGCTTTAGAAATTTAGCTTCACAGACTGCTTTGTGACAATGAAAACTTTTCTAGGGAAAATGAAACTATTTTCTAGGGAAATACCATCTCCGTTTGAAAGGTAGTTTAATTTCATTCTGTAAGTATAGCAACATCAAAAAGAAGCCAAGACAGTGGAAAACAGATACTTTAAAGAAAAGCTGATAGAAATGTATGCAACTGCACTGCAACTGCATTGAGCTGAGGTTCATGTGGAGAGCTGGGAGATGCTGGTGAGGTGGAGCAAGTTCTTTGCTAGGTATCTTCTAAAGGGACTTGCCTGTTTGTGAGACAAGAAGAATGATGGCTCTGAATGAGAACCTGAAGGATGTGTTCACATAGTCTCAACTGGGTAGCCATTTTTTAGTTTTGGCTGGGATTATGCTGCTTCCCTTTGTAAAAGTTTTCCAGGCTGAGACGAGAGTCAGGTTCAAGTAAAACAGAACTCAAAACTATAATTTTTGCTTACTTGTGTTTCTGGATGTTAATCTTCTCCAAGCTGTGGTACTTCAGATTAGATGCCTTGTTTTTTGATAAATACAATACAGCAAGAGTATCAAAGGGCAAAAACCCCCTGCAATTTAAACACAGCAAGAAAAATTTTTGCCACCATACTTTATTACAAAGACCAGGAGGCACAGCTGAGTACCACAGACTGCTGACAAGGTCAGAGCCTCAGTGTACCCCAGGTCCCTACTGTAGAGAGGGACAGGCAGAGACTGGTCTCCTGCAATTCATAGTCTCAAGAGGGTACAAAGTTTGCCACATTTCTGTATTAGAAATGCACAATGGCATTTAGAACATGGCTGTGGATGTATTTATAAAGCAAAGGGTTCTTACCACAAAGCTAAAGCTTGTCTGACTAAAATATTCTGCTTCTCAAATAGACCCAAATAGTCCATATACACCCATTTACAAATACAATTATACTGAGCAATAGAGAGGGTAAGTGCATTGCAGTAGATGAGCATGTCTGGGAAACAAGTGCTCATATTTGTCCTGCATGGATTGCATTAAATATGTTCATGAAAAAAGACTTAGAAAACCAAAATGTAGAGAATTATCTTCTCAAAATTGTCTTAAAAATTCCCAGTTTGAAGAATTAAAAAAAAAATAAAATTCCCTTTTGACAATCTTGATTACCAGTATCTCAAGGGAGGAAACATATTTTTAATACTGAGTGTCAGAAAAATGGGTCTTGTTTGCAGTGCTGGTAAGATATGTAAAAACTAACTGCTCGTTATGCAACCTTTGAAACCTAATATTTAAATAAAACTCCATGATGAGTTTATGAAATTTTACAAAATCCTTCTTCCAATCAAACATTACTTTTCGATCTCCCAGTTTTAATGTTTAGAATGACTCCTTCTGCTCTGCACCAGAGCCAGAATGAAGGGGGCGTTACTTAGGGGCATTTAGGTCTGGGAGATTCAGTCAGTCAGAGCTGGCCTCACCCTGTCTCCATGGCACTCGGGCTGCTGCTCTGGATATTCCCATTGCCCTTCCCATCCCCAATTCCCTCCAGCAGTCAAACGGCTGGGAAACTACTCAGCAACCCCTAACTCTCCCCTGGGCACTCCTGTCTGCTCTCACTGTTTTCCCCTTTCTGGAGAAGCCTGAACAGGGCTGGTGGGCTTGTTACCAACCCTGGCGCCAACTCTATCCTTGGCTCTGGTTCAGGTGGTACCTCTTGCTCTTTCTAGACCAAAACATAAGGTGGACATGGGTCCACAGGGAGAAACACAGAGCTTGCTGCTCCATTTGGAGCCCTTGGAGGGGGACAGCTGTCGGGCCCAGCCTTTGCTGAGGTCCTTGCCAGCACTCCTTTCCCTGCAGGCCACGTGGGCATGCTGGTGTGCTGCAAACTTCCATCTGGCTGCATTTTAATGCTGCATACAAGAGATTGGAGAGTCTCTTTTCATTACTATTATCCACAATACATGAAATCAGTCTCACGTTTGTCAGTTCAGTTGCAATTGTGCTCTGGTTCTATGTATGGGTTCATTCCTTCTTTCTGCTTTTCTTTTCCAGAGGGTTGATCCCTTTGAACTGCTGATACCTGATGACCTGCAATCAATAGTCTCTAAAACAATAAGGTCAGCAGTGTGAACATTCAGATTTTCTGCCTCTAAATGCAGACTGCTATGCTGGACCACAGAGGTGAGTGACTGAAGCCAATTGCCTGATAGAAGAATGAAGTGTGAGGAAAGGGATTAAAAATACCTGGAGACATATTGAGCTGTTAATACCGTGTCTCTTCACATAGATAACTGGGGGAAATATGGCTGTGTAACTCCCAATAGATGTGACTGACAAATGTAATTTTCTTGCTGAATGTTAAATCACTGATGGACCCTGTAACTGGAATTCTATGCCCCATATGCAACATTGCAACTTTGTCAAAAATTTGGAACATTTACAACTCCAGTCATAAGATTGGTTTTTCCAGTGAAGGTGAAACAGGAGTCTAGGGTTTTTGTTTTGGGTTTTTTGTCATTGTTTTGTTTTTGGTTGGTTGGTTGGTTTGGGGGTTTTGGGTGTGTTTTTTTGTTTGTTTGGTTTGGGTTTTTTTATGGGGTGGGGGATGCCTAGTTATTTAAATACCAAAAAGATTATATTTATTTTTATTTGGGCAAATCGAAATTTGTAAGACTTGCATGAATGGCAGAAGAGTGACATGCTTTGATACAAAATGTGAGTTCAAATTCAGTTCCTAAAAGGCACTAAATTCAGGTTTCTCAGGTGGATCTCAAAATGTATCTCGCACAACAGCTCCAAACAATTTGGGTGACTTTGTGCAGATGGACACATACAGGCTGTAGAGAAACAGGCATCACACTTACCCTGCAGTCTAACCTGCTCTCAGTGGATTGATGCTGGCTAATACATCCATTGAATTTGGTTCCCATGAATACACCAGGACATCACATTGACTCAATTGCACCCAAGTTTACGCTGTGCTCACAAAAGAAAAGAAAGGTTAGTTAGCTTATGTAAATAGTCATGATCATGAAATTGATGTAGCTTTACATAACTTCACTGTCTTGGTCTCAAATTAATGAATCTACTACTGAAACAATTTACAATGTACTGCTAAATATGTTCCTTGTATTAGTGTCTAGATCTCAAATCATAAAAGCTTCAAGAATTGTTCAGTTCTGACAAGTTTCAATTTCTGCATGAAATTAAATTAGCTGGCATCAATTTAGAAAAAACCTGCTGTAATGAGGTTTTTCTGTTAAGAGTGACAAAAACAGAACACAGGAAGAAACACAACAAATAAATAAACAAGTAAATACAGGGCTAGGAAGAAAAAGAAGGTATGTGAACATATTTTTCATGGACATTCTTGTTATATTCATGGACTTTCTTTTTATATTCATTTACTTTATGTTACAGAGTTTCATATCACAGTAGCAATAATCTTAACAGGGAAAAAAAAATCCTGTCTCTGACATTTTACAATAGAGATGAGATTTACAAATTTAACTTCGATTTAGTCACCTGTGCTGAAAAAAGTGGGAGTTAGAGATCTTGTGATCTCTAAGTGTATTTCAGTTCCTCTGACTCCCAGTTTGTCCTCTTCAAACACAGTTTTTCAACTCTGGTTTTGTCAAGGTAATGATCATAGACCATTTGTTTGCTCCGAATAGACAGAAGAAAATATTAATTTCAGATCTGAATCCAACCCTCAGATGCTTACACGTTTATTGCTGCAGATATTGAAAAGATTTGCAGGGGTGCATGTGCAGAATTGTGAAATCAGACCTGGATCCTTGGAATTGCCCATGGGCGATAAGCATATGCAAAGCAGAGCACTGCTGGTTTCCTCTGGCTTGTTTTTAGTTTCGGGATTCCAGTAGGCAATGTCAAATGCAAACGCCTCAATGCTGACCCCTCCTACATTCCCATTTGCAGCTGCACATTCTGAATGCTGTTAAAGCAGATCTCAGACCACAGTATGAGTTGCAAACATATATACCACAGATGAGCCACAATAATTGTTCAGGTTTGTAGTGGGTACCATAGCCCATGAAAAAGCCATATTTTGAAATGAAAATGTAAAGATACAGGAAAAGATAAATGAGTACTTCTGTGAGGCATTTTGCCCTGAATATCCAAATGTCAATGCCTAAACAAAGCAACACAATTTATTGACCCTGTCTCTCATTAAGGGTGTTTGCCTGCATAATGTTGAGATCAGCTGTAGCTGAGTGAAAAATCACACTTATTCCAGACTTGTATTCTACCCTAATGCTGCTCCAAAGGCCTGGCAAAGTCTCTCCTGGATTCTGGGCATGTTAGATTGAAGCATCAATGGTGCAAGTTCAGGTTGCAAGTGTTTGCAGTACTGCAAATGATGCCCTAAAGAGCTGGATGGGCTGCCTAGCTGCTCCAGCAGTTTTCCCTGTCAGGTTCCGGGTCGCCTCATGGGGTGCACTGGAATGTTTTTACAGCATTGGGCCCATCATACTTCCAGGACTCTGAGCAACACTGCAGAAGCCATGGGTTTGCTCCTGGATATGTCTCGTAAGCTCCTTGCTTTTCCCAAATAGCAGACAATGGAACACAAACCTGATCTTCCACTTCTAGACTCCTTTTCCATTCCTGTTGTATAGGTGCAGGCATATATATAACATAAACATTCACAAACCATCAGCCTTGGTATTATTATCTTTTCTTACATTAAGAAAACTTATTCATGGTTAACTGAAGCTTCAGCTGATTTAGAGCACTTCAATTCATTGACTCAGCAACACAGTCAAGAATAAACCCCCTGGGCCGTTATTTTTTCCCCCTACAAAATTCCCAGGACACAGAGGGTCATTTTCAAGGCTTGTATCTATCTAAGGCATTTGAAGGTCAAGCCTAAGTGGTCTGTTGAACTGCTTCAAACTCTGAAATCAAATTCTTTCCAAACTGGTATCTCCAGTAAGGAAACAATATGCTGGATGTGGATATAACAGAGGGATTAGCCTATTTCTCTAGTGTTTGTCCTTGGGAGCAAGCAAGGGTGACTTTTGTACTCCCAGATAGTGGGTCTTGGACACAAGCTTTTTACCAGAGAAAGCAATAAACGAGCCCCCAAACTTCCCCTAGACATAAGAGCCAAACTAGTATTGAACAGATCCTACTGATTTTAATTCAGTTCAAACTCAAACTTCATGTGTGTAAACAGTATTCAAAGTACAGGATTTCATTTCAGTTTTTCTAAGGGGAAACCCAAACAGAACTTAGGATGTAAACAAGAACTTGACAACTTGTCACTGATGCCAGACTTATACTAAGTGTTAGCTTTTCCTTAGGCATGTAAATAAAATAAGGGACAGCTAAGAGTTTCCACCGCCCAGAGTCCTCATGACACTTGTGGAAAAGCTTCTTTCAAATCTCTAAGATTTCAGAACATTTAAAAAAAAATTCCCCAATGGCCACTGAAGCCCAAAAGAAAGCTGGGCAACAGTGAGCCTGTGAGCAGTGTACAGACACCCTCCACACCCTGTTCTGTTCTGGTCCCCACTGGCACAAAGGAACTGCTCTGGTTTCTCAGAGACAGCATTTGGTTGTTAAATTCATTTCTCACAGGGTTCTTTCCCTCTTTTCCAGTCTGCTTCAAAATGACAGGCAGAACCAAAATCCCATTTGATTAAAAGAAAGTGAAAAAGAAAGAAAGAAAAAAAAAAGTAAAAAAGCAAACAAACAAAAACAGTTTGAAATTTTGACTTAAAAAGCACGGCACTATTTTACCAGCAAGGACTGAATTCATTAATGGTGCCTTATTTGTGCTGCTACCATTAAGAGTTTTTCACTGTAACTGTTCAAAAACATTTTAAAGAGCCAACTGTTTTACTGCTTTGAAATAGCTCTACCCAGGAGTGAAGCTGTGCACTCATTTTCAAAACAATCAGTTTTTCCATGTGGAAGACTTTCTGCAAGTCCATCAGTCTTCAAAGACAAAAAATATCAGGCTTCTTTATTCTAGACCACTTTCCTCCTCTATTCATCATCTCCTTCCACATTTCCTTTCCTTATTTGTTCTCCAGCAGCAGCTCCTGTGGTCATGCGCTGGGGTACAATGTGTGTGCATCCCCTCGAGCACACACATGAATAGGCTCAAAAATGATGATCAGTACCTTCTAACTCCCCTGTTCAACTATTTGCTTTTCTCCATATCTTCTCCTCTTCTTTTTCCAAATTCCTTTCCTTTATACATTCCCACCTTCCCTGCGAATATGTTAAAATGCTGTTAACTGTCCTGATATTCTGAATGCAGGGCTAACTGCAGACCTGAGCTGCTTTCATTTCCAGTGCATCTTGACCCTGAGCACTGCCACTGCTTTCTGTGGTGCCAGAGCCAAAGGTAGAAGCCTGTGTCCTCCATGATGTTACCCATAAACCATTCTGACCCAATCAGACCAAAATTAGGCTGTTATTATAGCATGGCAACTGAGCCCTAATCTAAAAGACCATTAAGAACATATTGGATGTTGGAGCTGGAGTAAAAACCATATTTTTATTCTGAAAAGTGGGAGTCCCACCAGAGCAGACTGCTGTGGAAACACGAATTCGTATAGGCTCAACCACCTCAGCATCCCTGACAGGTATTTAAGTCAGTTTTTGTGACTTTAGCACACAAGTATTACACAGCTAGGTAGGTTAGTAATGTGAACAGACAGGAAGCAAGAAACATTAATGCCATATTGACAGCACAGCTCCCATCACTTCCCAGGCAAAACCATGTGCATACTGACCATCTGACAAACACGCCCAGCTCCGGGGACGATTCCTGGCCTAAATGGTTCTCTAGCCTTCAAATATGCTGGTTTGCAGTTGTGGTCTCTATGCTGAAGCAAGCTGCAAAAACATTGAAGAAAGTTTCTCAGTATAGAAATACAGAATAGAGGCAAAATCAATGTAGAAACCCCAAATGTGGCCAGAGATGCCATCACAGCCCAAGGTAGGAGTGTCACAGACTCCCACTTCTGCGTATGGTGATATGAGAGACTTTGGTAAGCGGCCACACACGTGGGTGGCAAAGATTCAAGTCAAAGGTTTGAGGATTTTTCAGGGTGATTGTGTGTTAGCAGGTAATGTCTTCAAGTGAAGACAAACAACCGAAGAGTAAATTCGGAGGGAATGGTTTTCGTTTGCCTGCAGAGCAAAGGACGCAAGGAGCAGTGTGGCTATTTAGAGCCTTTGCAATCGGAGCAGCAGGACTTCGCGGCAGTTTGAAGAGCGGGGAGTTCATTTCTGCGGCCGAACCGCCTCTGGGCAGCAGCAGCAGCAGCCTCGGCTCGGCCCCGGCGGCGGGAGCGGCGGCGATGGCCCCGCCTCGGCCGCCACCTCGCGGCCAGCGGGGGAACGGCAGCGGCGGCGGCGGGGATGAACGGCGTTATTGAAGACCCGGGGTTATAACAAAATCCCCCCAAAGTGTCGCTCATTTTCACTTTAACTCTGCGCCCTGTAGTCCCACTGCTTGTTTTATTAAGAGAACAGGATTCCCTGACACCATGTAGCCAGACAAAATTAAAGCATTATTTTTAATCTCTTTTATCACTCGTTAGTCTTGTACCAACCTAAGAAAGGTACCGAAAGTGCAAGGCAGAGAGTGTGCCTTTCTAAAGACGGGCTTTATCGCTTCAAAATGATAGCCTCCTAAAATACATGGAAAAACAGGCAAAACAACAAACTACACCAAATCCCAGTTGTTAAACTGCTGCTGTCGGTCAATGTAGTTCCCACCAGCTAACAATAAAAACGTTTTGACATTCAATCTTGTACATGCTTCAATAATAGTTACTTAACAGGAATTTCCTACTATGGATATATTTCGTTCTCCACTATATTAGAATCATGAAAATTTTGATGCGATACAAGTCCTGTTGTAAAGGGCACCCTGTCAGCGACAGCAGACACCAGAGCAGCTCTGTAAATTGTGTTGCACTGAGCAGTCATGTACAATACAACTGTTATATTTCATAAGAAAAACCAGCTTATCACCAGGGACAGGTGGCTTTAGTTTCTTACAAAAATACTGTCAGACCAAACAGTGCTCGTAATTGGAAATTTAGGGTTTCCCAGTTGTCTTTGGCTAGTTAAGCTTCATTCAGGCTCTATCTTGCACAGAAGAGGTGAAGGTTCTCTTCGGGTAATTGCAGAGCTAATGGGTGCCCATTGCTGAGACCACAGTGGCCTTCAGAGCCCCTCTGCGTTTGCAAAGCAGCCGGGCTGTGTAGAGGAGCTCTGCTGATCCAGGCTCTCACTTCTGCTCGCTGAAGTCATGCAGGGATGTGGTTTCGTCTCCGAGTGGAAGAGATCTGTAAACGATTTGAAGGTTCAGAGTTCAGGGGTGGTTTGGAAAAACACCCATCGGGCTGCAGTGCCCGCAGGGGAGCTGTCTGGTTAGGTAGAGTGTCTCTGGATATTTCTGGCATTTCACTTTCTGACTGGAGTCAGGAAAACTCAAAGAAAGAAAAAATATGAAAAAACACGTCCAGACACTTCTGAACTTGGAAATCAGTTTCCTAATGTTTAGTCAAAGGTAGAAGTCAGTTCTTGTTTTACTCATCCATTCATCTTTGGACTGGAAAACAATCATTGCAGTTTCCTTTAAAGTATCAGATAAACAGCATAAAAAGCTGCCTAAGAACCAGCAATATGACTAATTCCTATTCATTAGATATGCACGACGCAAAAAAATACTTGTTTCACTAGTCATTAAATACAGTGAGATGCCTCCAGCTCTGTCATGTGCATCCAGATCTGTTTTCACACCGTCTCCTTCGAGTAAATCCATGTTGTCATTCTTCAGACTTGTGCCAATGAGAGGAAATAGGACAGGCTGTGTGCCACAGGCATCCATCCCCCTCTGCTCCTGCAGCTCTGACTCCTGGGGATTTAAGAAGAGAAGATGAGCTCCATGGGGTAAGATACGGCCACTAGTTTTGTTACTGCCCTAATATCTTTTGTCTGAGGTACAATTCCCAGATGGCTTTCCTAAGCCGTCACATTGCAAATATTTCTGGGGAGTTTCATAATTCACCACAGCAGTATACGTAAACACTCCTTAATGCATGCCTTTAATGCTGTCTGCCTGCTTCCAGGATTTTCACTGGGTCTCCTCATCAGTGCTAAAGCTCTCCCTGGGGCTGCCACACCACCAAGGGCAGGGGAAACCGTGCCAGTTCAGTTCGAGCTGATTACAGTTTTTTTAAGTGAAACATGCTTTTTCTTTTTTAAAAAAAGAAAACAGTCACAAAAACTTAAACTTACCTTGTAAATAGATTGATTTTGAAGGGACAGCTTCCTAAACAGGGTGGTCTTTGTATATAGAAAAAAAAGGATCCTTCCATGATTAGGGCAGTTGCCAGCAAAGCGTAGTGAGTTGTGAATTAACAGTCACTGAGCCTGAGAGGAAAAGAAAGGTGAGGATTTGAACATCCTTTGCAGACTGGTTTCCCAATCTTTGGGTGATGATCTCAGTATACTCTGCTAGCATCAATCCATTTTGTCAAGCTAATAAAAAGTTCAGTGAGTCAGCAAGAAAACACCCTTAAGCCAGAAGGTATAGCAGCTGAGTGAGATCGAACGAGGGACTTATACACAGGTATCTCCCATGCAATGAACCAAGAGGTGATGTTGCCCTCTGTTCAGCATGACGTGGCCAACTCTTTTGCCTCAGCTCTTTTTTTTTTTTTTGTGATGCAGCTTTCCTTGTTTCCACCCAACCCAGTGTAATGGAGATCAATAGAATTAAAAATGGGGATCTCTATTTATAGTCTCATTTTTCCTGCCTTCATCTGCTGCTTTTAAATGCTCCAAGGTGCATTCCATGTTTGTCTTGAAAGGACTAATTTTGTTTAACTTCAAAAGTAAACCTGATGGAAACTGAGGATGCCTTGAAAGTAATTATATTAACAGAAAGTGGTGATGAGAGGTCAGGGGGAAGTGCAGGACCTGACTGCTCAAAATACCATCTGCTACGTCATGAAAACAGATGTGCTTTGTAACTCCTCTCTGTGTATGGGGAATAGGCTCAAGATCAGGGTCTATTCTGAACAGCTCAACAAAGGTTTTTGTCCTGTTCTTCCACTTTCTATCTTTACTTTCAGAAGGAAACCTGGCTTTTTTTTTTTTTTCCCTTCTTTTCTCTCCACTTGTTTTTTCTGATAACTGTGAAAAACCCTCTGAAGTTATTCTACAGAAATTCTGCCTTGTTAATAAAAACTTCAAAACAACAAACACCAATAAGCCCAAACTGTCCTCATCCTGCACTGTTGGAGGCACCAACAGAGAGTGCCTTAACATGCCACACTACCCAGATCAGCTTTGTGCCAGAGATAATGAACACTGGAGAGGATGTATGCACACATGAACTTGATTTACTAAGAAATCTAAAGATAATGCACAGTTACAGCTGGTAATCAGAAATGTAACTGATTTATCTGTTGACAGGGAAGCTCAATGCAAGAATAGAGCTTCAAAAGAACCCCACCGGTCTGCCAGTCCTGCCTCCAGCAACCTAGCCCAAAGGCCTCTTTTGATGTTACACAAGCGTTATGCCCTGACTAACTCACTGCAGCCTCAGAGACACAGTACACACGCCAGCAGCCATACTCCTACATTGACTTGAAGCAGTGGGACCATGTGCTGTTGTGCTGGGCTTTGTTCCACAGAGGTAGGCTCTCTATTTAAACCATATGTCGAATTATAACCGTTTAAGTAGGAGGAAAGCAAAAACGTATTTCACTGGCTCCTAGAAAAGCTCTGAATGGTTGTCATTTTTATCAAGGTTTTATGTGCCCTACCCATACACCCAAAAAATTGTGCTGTATATCAGATTTAAAGTGAGCTGTTGCATTATGTGTCCAGAGGTGACTACATCAATGTCAGTGTGCACAGTTTGTAGGCCCTGCCTCAGGATTCAAGGCTGATGAACTGAGATGAGTTTTAGGGCAGTGGAGAAGAATTGGTAAGGTTTTCAGTATTAAGTATGGTGGACTGTTTCTAGTGAGTTTAAAGCTGCATGGGATGAGCCCTTCAGATTTAGGTAGCAGCAACATGAAGTGTTCCTCTGTTTTTCAGATGCATGCAAAGTTAAATGAGAGTTTTGCACTCTGGTCTTCCTGGTCATATTAGGGCTGTCATTGTCCCCAGAATGGCTGTTTGCAGTTGTACCTGTCTTTTGTTAATTAGGTTGGGTTCATGGCTAGAAACATGAGCTAAGCAGTGTGAGAAGTGTGATGTGTTAGTGCCAGGGCAGGGTGCCAAGGATGTCTGTGCTAACTAACTAAATTCTACTATAAAAATTGCAATGCCATTTTCTGGCCCTTATTTTACTTTTCAAGTCTGCAGAAAGCAACTTCCTTCTAATATATGCAGCAAGCTTGGCAGCGCTTTTGTCAGAAAAGGAAGTGAACAGTCAGGATTTCTGCCAATTTGGACTGAAATATATGTGGAAGAGATTGTGGGAGTTTTGTTGTTTCCAAATCAGAAATGCAGTTTAGCCTAAGTTTGTACTTGACGCTGATTTCCAATCTTCACCTCACGTACTGAATTTTGACTATTCTTAACAAAAAAATACAGAAAAAGCAGCAGAGAAACAGGAAGAAAAGGCCTAGTTTTCGGGAAAAAAGTTCCCTGATGATAGAGAAGCAAGGGAGTCTGACAGGCTAACTTACGGTGTTCGTTCTTGCTCAAGCTACAGTGAAGACAGATTAAGGATAAATTACTCAGTGAACAAATGTCTTGGTTTCTCTGTGACTCCACCTCTTTTGGGCATCCTGCCCTGTCCCCACCCCTTGCACTTGTCCGCATGTCTTAATAGCAGTATTCATGCAGCTGGTAATTTATGTGTCTGAGAGAGAAGACTTACACAGAGCCTTCCGTTCAGTTATTCAGAAAATTTGAGATGCAGTATGTATGTGATTTGTTAGGTCCAAACTTCAACTTAAAAATCATAAATGTTTTAAGGGCTGGGCACGAACGAGAGAAATTTTAAAAGGAATAATTTCAACTAGAAGTTAGTTCTTAGGTCCTCACCTAGTTACAAAAGTTTGTAAATAAATACAATGCCTATTGTAACATAAGCACACAGTCATTTGGCTGTGATTGGGGCAGTTTGATGTTCTGCTCTGGAAGACAGACAGAGCCAATCCCGTTACTGAAACCTACTTGACTCAGTTGGTGTCTCATGTCATAAACACAAATTGTTAATTTCATATTACTCATTACAGGCCCACTGTGAATGTTTGCAGAGTTTATAGGGTATCAGTTACAAATGTGATTATACCAGCCATTCCTCAGGACTGACACCAGTTTCAAATCAGAAGCTGACAGGCTTCACCTGCTCCTGAGTTCATTGACAGGTCACTTTCTTGTCATTTTGGCTGCCCCCCCCCATCAAAATGACATCTATGTTCATGAAGGGACAGTGCAGGACCCGAAGTTGTTAGAATTGTTGAAGAATAAGAATAAAGTGTCATCTACTCAAATAATGTAGTGCTCAACTTCGGCCTTTCAGATAGCTTGATGCTTGCAGCCACTGACAGTGTTTCCAGCTACAAGAATAGCTGGATCGGAGGGTCAGCAGTTGTTCCCTCTTCCACCCATGGATGCTAGGCATTCAGCTCAGCCCTAGCCACAGGGTATAGGCAATCCCAGAGACCTGAGCAAACAGCTTGTAAAGTGCCTTTACTGTTCTACTTATAGGATATACGTCGTTAAACAAGCATTCCTTTCAGAGGCTGCTGTTACACACCCACATTTTAAAACAAAAAATGTGTGAAAGACAAAAGGTAAATGTTGTTCAACAAACAGGGTAAAAAAATTAAACTTTTTCAATTGGTGAAACTTATTTCTTCATAATAGAATTTTTTTTCACGTCAACTCAATTTAATAGGATTGAACTAGGTCAGCCCAATTTTTGTATCCTTAAATTTCTAAAAACTAGGAAAATAGACTACATCTTCAAATACAGACTATGGGATTAGCTCTTATTTCTGTCATTCAACAAATGGAAATATCAGACACAAACAATGTCAGACTTTGCAGGTTAAAGATTTGAGCTCTCTTAGATTTCAAGTTTACTAAACAATTATCTAATATACATGTGCCACCTATGGAATAGTTGTACAGCTGCCTTCCTAAGCCTTGGGTTTTACAGGAAATAAAGTAAATGTAGGTATATAATCCCACTGATGTTGCCTAGGTCATTACTACTGCATGCAGAGAGGTAGTCTCTGAGTTGTGGGATGTTACAAGCTCACATATGTGAGACTGGTTGGAAAAGACCACAAACATATTCATGAAGAAGTAGGCAAGGATAAACAAAATATTGAATTACAATTTGCCAAATGAAGGGCTCAGAGTAGCCAAGGAAAATATTTTTATTTTCCTTCCCCTGAATTAGACCTTTAGTTTTATCTTAGACTGTGGCTAGCAGAGCTGTAAGGACATTCAGTTATCACAGTTGCCATCATTCTCTGAAATCTTTGATTTTATTTTCTCGTTCTGGAAATAGTATAGATATTATAGAATTTTTATTTTATCCATCTTAAATAAACCTAAGGCCAGATTCCTCATGTTGTAAACAAGCCTGACTTCAGGAAAGCAGTGCTGATTCATGCCATCTGAGTGTCTGATTCTTAACATAAAGGGACCGTGTTACAAGAAAATAAATAGAAGAAAACATTTGTTAAAGAAACTCATGTCATCAACATTGTCTCCCTCCACCCCACAAGCATTCAGCAGGGAAAAAAAATATAAGGTAGATTTACAGAAGCCACCACTTTTAATGATTTGGATATTGATCATTTTTAATCTTCTTCTCAGAACAACCGGGAGATCTATTACATCTTGAGCCAGCCATGAAAAGTGGATCCGTTCTTTAACCTGCCCCAATTCACTTGGACATATTTTATACCTCCAGGGATTCAGCCACGAAGTCCATTAGAGCATCAGATGCAGTGAGGTCAAATCAATTGTCCGTACTGCAGACAAGGTAACCATCATTTACTGTAATTCTCCCCCGTCATGGTAGAGGAGAGGAAAGGTTAAAAGCTGTATTACCATGAGGCTGTCTCATCTATCTTTCAGTATATTGGCAATACCTAAACATTGCTTAAAGAACTGAATGTACAATCTTAAATCTGTGTTAATCTGGATTTAATTGTTAGATTGTCAAATCAACAAATTTGCTAATGATTTTTTTCTTCATGGAGGAACAGAAAAAAGAGCACTGTTAAAACAAAAAGCAATAAACTTTAAATATATCATCACATCTGACACAACACATCCAATGCTATACCGAGTGTTCATCTCAGGATGCCCTGAATGACTGATATTTATCCTTCTCTATATGTAGATATATTTACCTACGAAGTCATTTGCTGTCAACTCTTTAAGCTGAAGACGCTACGGCAGCCCAAAAACAAAAGAGGAAGTAAATTCACGATGTATATTTTGCACTGTAAATCAAGTCCTTATGTGTTTGCACTCTAGGATGGGCAATAATAATTGACTGAAGCAATCACTGCTGTGGGAAAACAAACGTCCTGGCGGTGTCGCATCTGAAGGTCAAGCCAGATGACATAGTAAGCACCTGAACTCTCACTGACTCCTGGGGAGGCGGCGAGCGCTGAGCCCCTCCTGGTGCTTGCCTGACGGCGACAGATTTATGCAGCCTTTGGGGCTGGGGATGAGGAGGCTTTTTCGCTCCCACCTCCCACTGTTGGGTCTGCGGAGTCATTTATTTCTATTACAGTGCCATGGCATCTCTGACTCCTGCGCTCTGTGCGTTAACTGCATGAAAGCAGGGAGAGAATGTGGTTCTGTGCCAGGGACTGCATATTCCTCCTCCTCAGAACAATTGCTCTGTGGCCCTGAGTAGTGCCACAAGAGCTGATGTGCATATAGGGTACCTGTGCTCACCCCTGCCCCGCCTGTGAGAGCTATAGCACCATGGCCTGGCCCTTGTAGGACTCATCCGTTAACTGGGAAGCAACAATGAAGCTCAGATTTATTCACTTCACTTCCCTGTTTACCATTTCTAGGTTAATCTTTTTATCTTTCCCTGGATTCCTTTAATCCTGAGCTGTTTTTGTTAAGAAAGTGATTGAATGAAAATTTTCCATATTTCAGAAATCATTTCACAGCTGTAGAAATTAGTAAATTTATTTTTATGTTTCAGAAGCTGAGTTGCTAGCAAACATACAGACGTATATCAAATAGAACTGAAGTAGTAAGAAATAGAAAACAGTCAAATACTGTTATTCTAGTATACATCTAATATGTTTCTGTGGTTGACATATATTTATGATATTCATCTTGGCAGAAAATGTGACAAACGTAGTAGGAGTGTGAGAGCTGGTATAGGTTACAAACTATTAAATATTTTTATCATGAAGCCTACTTTTAAGGTCTTAGTAAATTTTAAAACCCAGAATACTAAATTCTAACTTCAGATAATGCTGGCATTCAGTAACTGTAAAAGGAAACTAGTAAAAGTTTTGTGTGTACTGGAGAGATAAATGTGCTTTAGATTAGGTGTTACATGCCATTCACTTAACTGCTTTTCCTCTTCTGCTCCATTTTATGATTTACCTTAACACAGAGTCTGTGTGAGTCCTTTTCCACAGTTTATATTACACTGTCATCTCTGAATTCATCCCTATGAATGTCTGTTCACAGATAATGTGCTAATCTTCAAACAGTGTAGATTGGCATTGTGTCATTCAATAGAAGTAATGTCACTCTTCAAAAAATGAAGAACTAAAACAGGTAATTTTTTTTTCATTTTAATAAAGAAATTCAGAAATAAATAAGGGAGAATGGAAATCTGAGAAAGAGCTAAATTGATCCAAGTCTGAAAAGAAATTAAAGGTTGAAAAGATGCTGCCCTTCATAATAGCTCAAAATTAGGGCTGCATGCAGCTTGCACGGTCTGTTGGGTTCCTTGTTCTGGAGCAGCTCTCAGATGGCTCTCAGTTTAGCAGGCCCCTCTCTCCTGGCATGTTTTCTGCAATGCTAATTCAGAGAATGATCCACTGGGTTATTTAACTGAAACTGGAGTCTCAAAAAGATCAGACAAGCTTTGCTGTTCTTTGGCTTCAATGGATATCACAGGCCTGACTGAAAGAGCACTGAACTTAATAGACAGGCTTTGGATCTGGAAAAATGCTTGCAGAAATCAATGAGAGAAAGAGCTTTAACTCCACCAGTTAACACTTCATCCTGGCCCTTTCCTCAGTAGATACAGACACTGGCTCTGTAATGCCTAGTCATATTTTAAGATCAATACTACAAACTTAATGGATGCCTGTTTACTATCTGCTGTGTTAGCATTGCAAGTCAGATCATACTTTTGAAAAACAACTATTTGATTTTACAATAATTCCACCCCGTGCAGCAAACAAGTGTATTTTTAAGGAAATCTTTTAACCAGGAAAATCACTAAGGAATTCCTCAAGTGTTATATATAGCTCTTAGTTGACAGACTTCCTTAAATAATTCTTTTTCTATGTCTACAGTAATTAAAATAAAAGTTGTCCTTTGAGTATTTGATTATGGCAAGTTGCATTTAGTTTAATTTTCTCCAAATGCTAAAGAGGTTGCTGGAGTTATGAGGAAGTAGTTAGTTCTTGTGAACATGAGAGAGGGTGAGAGTCTCTGAACTTGCCATAAGGTAAAATATTCAGGCAGACATTTCTGATTCTCCTGGTCACTCTGGGGGAGTGTAGCAATTGTCTGCTTGTTGCATCAGTAGTCGGTGTCCTGGAAGGGGAGTTAGTGGTGTGACAGCTGTGGCAGTACAGAGAACACCAGTGTGGGGCTTTGGGGACGAAATTCTCCTCTAAGTAATGTAAAAAGGCAGATCTGATTGCAAAAAAAAAGGTGACATTAGGCAGAACTGCTCTGAAAGCAAGCATGAAGCAAGTAGAAGAGTGTGCTTGTGAGCAAGTCTTAACCTGGGTACAACCTGGGTTGTGTCATAGCGTGACTGTTTCATGTTAAAAATGAAACATAAAAGCTTCAGCAGGAGGTTACCAATATAATATTTTCTTTTGGAAAGTCACTTGTTCTGTTAAAATTGAAATAGTTATTCATGAATAACATCTAACATCTGTATGAAAATGTTTCCTACGGTGCTATAGGCCACTAGAGAAGACTGCATG
>VWZG01005305.1:851611-927328 GCA_013396735.1 Grallaria varia | reverse complement strand
ATGCCCTTTTTTTTTTTTTTTTTTTTTTAAACAGCAATAAATAGGGTGAAAATTAGGAACTGGAGATTGCCTGGAGTTTCTCAGCATTTAAAGATAATTTCAAACTAACATGGAAAGCTTTGGAGGTTCTTTTTACATAAGTGTGCAGTGTCACAGAACACATTTATAGTGATTCATTTTTACCATGTGCTGAAGCCCCTTTTTCCAGTTTACAGTGCATTATCCTCCAATATGTCACGGTGAAGTCTCATTTATAACTTCTTATCCAGTAGTATTTTCCATTTGAATCTCTTGACTTGGTGCTCTCTGATGTCCAATCTGAGTGAATTACAGGAGAAAGTTGGGACCCTCAGGTTTCATAAGGCTATTTAAACCTTTTGAGACTGAAATAATGCATGAAAATATGAAAAATTCAAATTGGCTATACAGTTTTAATTTATGCAGATTTCCTGATATTCAAAACATGAAAAAGGCACTGGCATTTGTGACCAGAAGAAAAACAACGAGCATAAAGAGGAACACACATACAAACCAAAGCAAAACAATCAAGCAAACCTTTTGGTATTTGCTTTGGGATTGGATTTTGGTCTGAAATTTGTTGTAGAAATTCTTCAAAGGCTGAGGAGAAGGCACAGCAACCAGTGAGGGAAAGTTATTGCTTTACATAGACCCATCTACCTTGCCTAGAAATATGTTATTAACTGACTTAGATGCTGATTAAAAGATCAGTGTCTATTTATTCAAACCAGTAAAACAATGAGAAAATGTATGAAAATGAAACATTACCCTGAAAGAGCTTCCATTTTTCTACAAGTTCATTTTGAACTAATTTGGACAAAATTCACCAAGATTTTGGAAAACAAAAAAGCAGTATAAATATTTCCATCAATTAGAAGAAAAAACCTATATGATATTATCCTCAATGTCCTCCTTTCCAGCTCTGAGTTCAGTGTTAATATAGTCTGCCAGCTGAGTGGAAATCTGAATTAGAAGTTGGCTTTAACAAAAGGGAATTTAACTAATTTATTTTCATTATTGAAGCTGAGGAAAATGCAAGCTATGTGACAGGGAGAAGTTATATCATTGAAACAGGAAACATTTATGTAAAAAAAGAAAGTAAAACATAGGAAAACCTAAGGAAATTAGATGGCTTTTAAATATATTTTTTAACCATGCAATTTATTCCTTTCAGCACAGCATGGGATATAGCATTAATCTTATTTGTCTGTGATCTAAAAAACTATTTCCTCACAGTCAGGGCTTTGCTACATTACCTCATTTTTACCCACAGAAGCCAAACTGCTGGATTTTTGGAGATTGTTAGCAATAAATTTTTTTCTATGACAATTAGTTCATTACTAATCCTGACCATGTGTTCAATGAACTAATGAAGACCTTTAATATTGAAAAGCACCTCATAAATCCTTTACAATAAACCAGAAGAAATATTGAGCATTTGTAAATATGACTTGTCTCTCTTTTAGATTTTTTTTCCTGATTTTTTTCTGCAATTATCTTAAAATCTCCATGAAAGCAGCCAAAGAAATGGGAACTCAGGTTTGCAGTAATATTAGCCATCTTACTAATGGATATCCTATAGCTTGTCCTTTTTTTCCACTTCCTCTTACCTGGTCCTGTCATAACTCAGTCAGACAGACTCTTAAATACCCTTTGACTGGAGCCAATGCATTTTACAAATGTAATTTATGCAGTAGTTCATGACTTAAATGGAGGAACTCCAAAGTCTTGTGCTTTTAAAAAGTGTAAATCTATCTGAATCTCATTAATGAAGGTTCTTGCCTACAGGAGAAACTGTCACCCACCCCTACTCTCCCCAGCTTTTTTTTCTTTTGTCCAGTGGACTCAGCCAAAACCTTGCCAGTGGGGACATGTGGGATGCTGTTCGTGGGGAGATGCCATGATGACCTCTCTGTCAAGACAGTGCAACAGCACAAACAGTGCCTAATACAGGAATTCCAGGGAATAGTGGATTTATCTTAACCTGGAGACTGAAAGACTCTTAAACATTAAAAAAACCCAAAGCCCACCACTGGTTAAAAAGGGCAGCTGCATAGTGAATACAAACCTGCCTGTGAATAAATCATTGCTACTTTTCTGTTACTATATTATTCCATTCTCACTGTATGGAAATCAAAACATGACAACTTTGCCTTAGCCATAATATCAAAGAAATCCTATGAGAATGAAGGGTGAAACCAGCTTGCCACCATTTGTGAACAGATGAGGTTGGCTGATGGCAAACAGCTTTTGTGTTAATTTGTGGATTAAGCTATCCTGATGCAGGTTGACAAGTTGTTTATTAGTGGGGTCATAACTTGAGGTGATCTAAGGTTTCACTGATCTGCTCCCTGCATAAATTTCAGCAGTTACTACTCATTGAAGGTCCTACATGAGAACTTGACTCATATTGGTGGCTAAGTTTTATTCTTCCAAAAGAGGGTGACAGTGCCTGTGTGAAAGATCCTATATGAGGGACAGACTTATTTTATTTATTATAATATTGTGAAATCCACCATTGTCTACTCTTTTTTTTTTCAAATTTGGGCTAAGGATAACTGATAGTCTGTGGGAACACAACATTGCTTTCTTCTAGCCTTAACCTGCTCTCTTTTGCAAAGATTATGCTGGAGTACTCAAGAAGCTCCTATCGATATTTCAGATCTCACAAGACATGACTGACTGTACCAGACAGTGTTGACATACCTGGCATCTCTTCTTGAAGGAAATAGATTTTCTTTTAAAGAATTCTAATATTTTAATGGAGAGAAGTACTAGGAAACTGATTCTTCAACCTGAAGTGTCTAACAAGATTCAAGCCAGATTCCACTTGCTTGCAATTCTTGCTATATTCAATGCATTATATCTGCATGACAAGTGTACAGAAAGAAGGCATAGTTCACTTTAATAACTTAGCTCACCAGTTCTGATTCACATACCTGTTAGATTAGAAATAAAAAATGAGAAATATCTTATTTTTAAGCTAAGTATTAGCATTAGACAAGGTTTCTGCCTTGTTTCTGCTTTTAGTCTTCTTGGCTATGTGTGGGAGAGGATGAGAATAAGATGAAGATATATACAAAGAGAATGGAACATTTCCTTGTGTCCAAAACAGAGATTATTTACTCTTTCTAGGTGTGCATTTTTCAGTGGCTTAGTTGATGCCATCATGCATTACTTTCCACATTTTTTAGCTATCAAAACCCAATTATTAGAGATACTCTATTCTCCACTGATAAAAAGAAAAGCTTCTACTGTGGAGTTGCAGTTTGCGCTTGTACTTGTCCTTTCTGACCCACCTTTGAGATAAGACGTGTCATTTTTGAGTCGCTATGTTGTCACAACCAGGCCACGATACTGCCCAAGAATAACAAATTGGTCATTATAACAAGGACCAGCAGAAGTCCAGATACTGAGTTAAAATTTCTCCTTATTTCTAATAGTACTATGTCCAAAGAGAGATACAAAATCATGAACATGGTACTGAAAGAAGACTTCATCTATCTCCACCTCCTACTTGCACTTATTTTCATCTTAAGCACCTGTATTATTGGAGGACAATATATTAATCAGGCATCTCACAAGCCAGAATTCTATGTAGCTTGATCACTTTTGAGGTAAAATTTATCTAGACTGCCTAAAAATGCTTATTGTTCTCTATGGATTTGTGCTGAATTTATTTAATACAAAGTGTATTATAAAAAGGCCTCTCTGCAGTTAATTAGCCTCCAGGTTATTGCAGACCCCAAGGCATTGTATTTGAGTTGTCATTGCTACTTGCAAAGATCAGCAGTATTTAATTCTAGTGTTACACAAAATAGATTCTCATGCCTATATGGCTAGTGTTAATTCATTGTTTCTAGGCTCTATTTTCATTTTTGATTTTCTTGGCTATTAAAGATGTTGCTAAATATGAGGAGTTTTGATGAAACCATATATGTTACACTGAGTATCAGCTTAAATTAAAGGAGAACTAAAGCTGAAGATTCCTCCAGAATTATGCCATTGTAGCTGGGAACAAGATTTGTTTTTGTTACATGATAAACCTAAAACAAATAGGGTTCATTCAGATTCCTTTGGAATAGGTTAGACCTAATCTTATTAATCATTCCTATTTTCTAAGAAGAAAACATCAGGTTTCCTTCATTTGATAATTCTGTTTTGTCAGAAAACATTTACACGTTCCAATATCCAGCTGGCAGTGGCAGGAATTCTTTAGTGGTTAGAGAAGTGGCAGAAGGTTAAACCATCTGACTTTGAACTAATGTTGATTGTTTACCCTTAGTGTACAGTAATATCTTAAAAAAAACGAAGCAAAGTGGGTGTATTCATTACTGGGCAAACACAGCTGACAGGTTAAAGAATATGTGACTCCCTTCAGCTGAGACCAAAGTGCTTCATTTATAATGGAAATTACGGTAAGAACCAAATGAAGTTGTCTAAAGGAAAATGATGTCTCCTGAGCCTTTATTCTGGTTTGGCCACAAGTTAATAACATGACCAGCACTTAACAACAAAATGCAGGACTGTATTATCTTTTAGCAAATGCCAGTCATGGGCAATCCAAACAGGTCAATTACTAGCAAATCTCCAAAGATCTCCTGAAACCTCAGAAGAGTTAGATATGCCAAGAAAATGTCTAGATGCACAGAGACACAGGAACAGAAATAGGGCACAAACCAATTTGCAGAAATGGAACTTAACCCTAAGAGGGAAGAATCCAGCCTGCTACATATTCATTTCCACTTCATTAAATATTTATGGCGAGACATGCATGAAATGTGATTCTAAATTATGGAAAAAGCACAAATGGAATCTGCACTGTTTCAGTCATGTTTAACCTGGTTTTTTAAACCTTTCTGTATCTTGCAGATATAATGGACAAATGTGGGTTTTTCTACCACTAACATGCTAGACATTTGGAAATGAACATGTTCTCTTGAATAATCCTGTATCAGCACACATAAAACAGAGTGTAGAGGCCCATGACAGGCTATTCTTCAGCTCAATAGCATGTCTATGACTTATTAATATTAATGAAATCTGCACACAAGCATGTGGGGATAATTGACCCCATTAAATTCCATTTACTCATGAGCTACTTTGTAAAGTTTGCCCCTTAGTTATTGTAGTTTTTATCAAGCATAAACGTTGGAACAGTGTGTATGCCAACAGAAGACTCTTTCAAAAGTATCTTTGTGGGGAAAAAAAAGAAAAGAAAAAAAAAAAAGGAGAGAAAAACAAAACCACAACAAGAAAAAGGAAGTGCCACACTGAAACATGTTTTTGTCCAAACTTCCAAAAGCTAATGAAAACAACCTTATCTTGCTTTAAAGTTTTATTGATACAGGACATCAAAATCCTTCAGGAGATCAGGGCATTTGCCTTAGATAAATTTTTATGGGGATCTCTATTTAGTGTTTTTTTCATTTGCAGGACTTTGCATTGAGATGGGCAGACATGGGAAGGGTGAGCAATATTTCGAACACATACCTGGAGATCTGGATCTACTCAAGGCCGAGCTGGATGTGGCTCTGACCAACCCGATACAATTGCAGATGTCTCTTTAAAGGTACCTTCCAACCCAAACCATCCTATGATTTTATGATTTTGGGTTTTTTCTCTTAAATTCTAGGAAATTTGTCTTAACTGAGTTGTCTTTCATGCTTTTTCTATTTTCTTTCCTAAAAAGGGAGTAAAACAAGAGTCAATCTGTTGCCTTTTTAATGGCTCATCTCTAAACATGTGACGATTAGTGACTTCATTCACTGGAGAGGAGGCACCTATAATCTCTCCTGGTTAGTTCTTAAGTGGAATTCAACATTGCAGACAACACTGTATGAAACATTTTTATATCTTTTACCAAATAAGTGATATATTCTCCCTGGCTAAGAGTAGCTGATCACTTTCAGCTGATCTTTTCTTTAAAAGAATCAGCCCATGATATCCAATTGGTTTTTCAAGGTTATGCACAACCATAATCTAATCCTCCCCCAGCCACACAAAGAAAAGAATACAAGTGTTAGAACTAGCGTTAGTATTGCTGTAGCTAGTGCTTTGTAATAGATAGTACTCAAAACAATTTTCTTGACAGTAATTTTATTGTGTCTTGGCAATGATCTCAAACAAATCTCTTGGAAAAAAATCTCATCATGAGATCAAATCTTGCCCAAGAGAGCCACTCAGACAATATGAATTGTTGTACTCCTTGTACTTTGGGTGCAATAAAGAAATTAATATTTTTATAGTCTTAGCACACCTTAAAAATCCCCTTGTTCAAGGCTGCAGGGCACTTGAAAAAAAGGTCCAGAATCACATTTGGGGTCCACAGATGTGAACTGGGTCTACACAAGAAGTGATGTCTCCATCCACTTCAGGCTGACATACTGCTCGTTGCACCAGGCCAGAATGAATAATCTCCAGACATGAATTACTGGCACAATTAAAGCAAGAGCACAGCTGACTGACATACTGAACAAAAGACGTTTGGCAAAGCTTACGGTGGAAAAGCATATAGAGGAAATTCACTCTTGGCGCTGAACACACACGAGTAAAAGCAGGACAAACTGCTGATTAACAAGCTCAGACTCTGCAGACCAAATTCCAAAGGATGAACAATGGCAATAACATTCTGTTATGTCTCCCTACAGCATGCATGCAATTTATTATTAAGTTATATTCCATAGGCAGCTCCAGCAGAACATTTTCACAGTCTAATTGATGCATATGAGATTTGGCTTGCAGCTTTCAAAAGAAGTCAGAAGTACAGAGAATTCTGCTCCATTCAAAAAGAGAACAAAAGCCCTGTAATATTAGTTATAATTGCAATAGATTTTGACGACTCTAACACAGCTAGGTCACTCAGTAAGGTAGCAGTGCACAGTTGTGTCTCAGAGGGTACACATTAAACTGGGCAGCTGGGGTTTCCTCATAAAAGAGAACATGCTGATCCCTCCACAGAGCTTTCTGAGAGATATATTTTTCCCCATGTTGACTAATTTGATTCTTATAACAACTTCTACCAGTTTGCTAGACCCTGGGTCTCAGGGTCACCTCTGAGTCTTTCTCACGTATTTTCATCTTTTTCCTTACCTGTGGTACCGAAGTCAGTGCAAAGGCTTCTTGAAATGACTTTCTCCTTCAGAACTGCTCCATTTGCACCTCTCTCCTGTGTTGGCACCACCAGTTCACTGGTGGCCATCTAGTCTGAGGTAACTGAATGCAGTTATTAGGTTTGCATGTCCAGTAAATCACGCTTCAAAATGTATTGGCCTATTTATAGTGGCTTTAGTGAACTTCTCCAAGTCAATTCTCCTACTTTTCTCCATTGGACATGACTTACTTTCTGAAGGATGCCTTTTTTCTCCTGATAACCATGTTCTCTGTCCCTTTCACGTGATAACTACTTTTAATATTCAAGGATGGTGTTTAATGTTACACGTTTACACTGGACCTTTACTGTGCCTTTGAGCAGACTCCACATGGACTATAATAGCTTAATAGCTTTTCTTTTTTTTTTTTTTAACTCAACCTTGCAATTTTAAGGTAAATTGTTGCAAAGCTTGGTATTTTTTACTCTATCCTTCTGTGAGGAGTTCAATTTGACAATGACAATGTCAGGATATAATTATTTCCCTTATACTTACAATGCTGGCAGCTTATTTCCGCTGAATGTATCTGACTGCTAGGCAGTACTGGCATCCTGTTATCTCAGTCAATGTCTTACCTCAGCTCCCACTCCTCAGGTGAGCCCTTAGAGCACCTCTCCACAGCTAAATGGTACACGCTGTAGTAAATGGCACGCAACATTAACTTCTGTGGCAGCTGGGAAAGAACCTTCTGAGGGAGATCCCAATGCCTGGGGAGGTGCTGTGCACATGTGCACAGCTGAAGAAGCTGCAGAAAAAAATAATAGTTTGAGTTTCCAACTTTTCAAGTCCTGGGAGAAACAGAGTAATTAATCCTTTGGTGAAGCATGCCATGCCAGGAGAGGTTTTCTGAACTCTGTGCTTTCGTATCACACTTGACTTGATAGTTGAGTAACACAGTATGGCATTATCTGATTTGTCATGTGCTTACAGCAAAATGACTTCATAATAAAAGCATTCAAATTCACCTATACAACTTCAGATTTTGGAAGACTGCTATGTTTCTAATAATGAAAAACATGGCTTATCTCAGATGATAAAATAGCCATAAATAAAGAGCTCACAGGAACAGCCTGACAAATAAACTTTTTATATGTTGGGTATGTATGGGTATATAGTTTGTGGTGACAGCACATTGCTCTGAAGAGCAGGTCATATGCTGCTTCCTATTATACCCATGTCAACCCAGAAAATGTCCATTGTTTATATTTCAACCAGTTCAACTAAGATAAAAATCTCTGCATGGGATTTCACAGCCTTTTTGCCACTGTATAGTAATATTAAAAAAAAAAAAAGTACTGTAAGGGTCAAATTACTTTCAATATTGTTTGTGATAATAAACACACTACAAATGGTTTAGTCTCATCCATTAATCATAGTAAAATAATAAAAAAAAAAGGCTGAAATAGATTTCAGTAAGGTATCAAGCCCTTCTCCTGCACTGTTATGAAATTTAGGCATGTGATACAAGGCAATGCCTTGCACAGTCAGTGTTGCTGAAACACCAGACACTTCAGGGTAGACATTTTAGGTCTCACAATGGTAAGACTTTGTGTGGATCAAGTCCTCTGCCCCTAGACTATTTGTAGTAAAAAGAAACAAGGATGAAATTATAGAAAGGGAAATAGAGAGGACGGTTCTGAGGTAAAAGGTAAGGTATTCAGAAAGCATCATGTCATGTACATGTGTCCAAGAACAAGAAGAAGGAGAGGGGAAGCTGTATGCAGAGGTGGGATGGCAGGACAGAGTCTGAGAATGCACACAGATAGGTCTAAGCCCAGACTTTGTTTCACAGCCTCTTCTCCTGCTAATCTCTGGGCCTGAGTAGCAGGGGCAGATGTGCTGGGAGCCCTTCCAGTGCTGGCAATGTGGTGCTGCTTGTCTGGGCTGGCTGCACTCAGCAGTCATTGCCAGGACTGTGCTCCTGTGAGTTGTCCTCAGCTGGAGGAGAAAAGAAAGTGTTGACTGTGTCACAGGTTGGAGAGGCACAGCAGGTGATGCTTGAGCCTGTGAGTGATGTTCCAGCCAGCCAGACTCTGGTGAGGATTCACTCCCCTGGCACTTCAGAGAAGGGGAATTGAACTGAAGGTTCACAGAAAAAGAGCTACAAAAGTAGGGCAGCAGCCACTCACAAAGCCTGAGCAGCTTAACTTACACTAATGGAAAAGGGGATTTGAGTCACTAAAACCTGGTACATTGAACTGAGATGAAAATACAGCTCTAAGCATGTATTTCTGGGCTGAAAGAGGGCTGCCAGAGAGGAGAAACTGTATCTATCATATTCCTGTCCTGGAGGGTTTGGTTTCCCTTACCCCTGTTCCCCCCCCTCCTCATTTTTTAATAACACACAGAGATGTTATTTTCAGTCCAAATAATTCCTTTTTTGTATGTAAACTCAAGAAAAAATTTAAATCTGGTTGACGGTTCAGCCGTGAGTTGTAAAAATATATATATATATGNATGGATTGGAAGTAAAAATATATATATATATGTATATATATATACAAACACACACATATATGTATATGAACAGTTTTCACGCACAGATACACATACTTAGCCCATGCCCCATATTTCTCCAAATATCTGTTTCATTATGCACCCTCACAGAAAATGATGGCAAACAACTACACAGAAAAAACTTTACTGAGTCTTTTCAAAAAATCAAACATAGTATAAGCTTTCTAAGAGACCAATATAAAACAGACATTACATTTCTAATTTTCGATTAATCAAATTCTGTACATCAAATGGAAAAGGGCAGATTCTATTCACATTTGTAACAATGTAAAAGAAAAACCAAAAGGTAAGTACCACAGAAGAATCTCCCATTTTTCTGTAATGGAACAGAATTGAATGATATTAATAAATTGAATTTCAGGAGCATTTTTCTATGTGAGCTTTCTCATTTCACAACCAAGTCAGAACAGCTCTAGCATCCTCACTGGGACTGGAGTCATATAGGTTCATTCTCATTTTATGGATGAAATTACGAAGAAAAACATTGTGACTTGCCTGATGCATTGCAGAATATACCATCTAAAGAAGAAATGGCATCCAGGTCTATGGCCGTCTAGCTATGTGCATTAACCTTTAGGCTTTCCAACAGTGTGATGCAGACCAGAAAATTAATTTCTTGGCTGTTTTTGTTTGTTTGTTTGTTTTTCAGTCCCAGGGAAACAGTAATACTTCTAAAGATATTAGCATTATTTGTATTACCTGTGAAGGGGTATTTAAAGCAGATGCATCGTTAACTTATTTCCTCTGGGGCAAATCCTGCCTGTGCTTTCTAATACGCAGTTTAGGCTGCCATCGGTAACACTTCCGTGGGTAGAGCTGTCTGAACTGGCAGAGTGATGAGGGACAGGGAAAGGGAAAACCCACAGGTTTATGAGCCCAGTTCATGAACTGAAGGTATACCCCATTCCTTGTCCCTACTTCTGGTCTCCCCTGAAAGCCCATCTGAGTATAAGCACTATACTAAAAGACATTTATTCCTTCTGCTTCATTTGTGCTGTGGCAAAGCTGGTGGAAACTGTCACATTATCCTTGGAGAAAATTAAGGGTCTCCAGGGAAATGCAGGATTTTACTATTCTAGTCTACCTTTCTCAAATCCTGTTTAAAATAAAAGAGTAGTTTTTTTCTACACATTGACTAAAAAGTTGTGCTAAAATGCAGATAAGCCTTTTCTCTCAGCGGTCAGTGACACTGAGGTACATGTAGTCTGTGGCAAAGAAGTACCTAAGAACATGTTTCATATTGTTTCCCTTCCCATTTTGGCACAGCATGGAATTTAGTGAAACATATGTTAGGGCCAAACTACAATGGTTTTGACAGCTGTGGGGGAAGGGTGGTCGGCACTGTGGCTGAACTCCTCACCTGTGCCCATGGGGAGAGGGTGCCTTGCAACTAGACAGATGGCTCCTGCAGAAGTACAGCAGAAATGTTCATGCTTACTCTCCTTATTTTTGCATGGTATTCATTGATTCCAACTGCTTCTGAGCCTCTCTCCCCTCTTCTTAATAGAATTTTTATCATATTTTTAAAGCATTGCCAATTTTAATGTGGCTGATTTAATTTCACACAAAAAAGTGTGGGAGCAGCAGTCTCAGTTGCCCTGCATAAACACTGGACTACGTGCTGCTTGTGTTTGACTATGTCAGCTGTGAACTCTCTAAGTATGAAGTACTGCCAAGCAAGACATAAATCTTCTGTCAATGAAAGGGGTACGTTATCTGCTTCTCAGCTGTTTCTTTTCTAAATAGCTACCTGAGGTTTAAGATAAATATTCAACATGGTTATTAAAAAAAAAAAACAGCTAAACAGAAAAGCCAGAATACTACCACTCGTGCCTTGAACATAAATGTCAAATCATAGAGTGGGGAGAAATCCACGTGGCATGTCCCAAGTCAGTCTAGAAATGCAGTAGTGAAGTGAAGAGATTTTTAAAGGGGTAAAGAATTTAATAATTGGCTGTAATATACTTTGTTCTTTCTGAGCCAGTCCCTTGCTGAGAAGCTGCCTAACTCCTGAGGCAACTGGGTGCATCTTTGCTGGGTTAACGAAGCTGTGTCCTCCTTCCCCAGGAACATGGTCAGTCTAAGCCTGGGTTTATGAAGAGGGTTATCTTCAACTGGGATCCTTATTCTGAGCCAACCTCTTGCTGTTCCCAGGTATCTTCATACTGAAAAGCGTGAAGAAATTAAACTAGTGACTAGCCAAAAGGCAACAGCTAAAAGTTTCATGGATTTATTATCTCTCCATGAATCCAGTTAATCTCTGCTCCATTTGCAACTTCTGTAGATGTTGAATTTGAATTTTGGTATTTCTGATACCATTTCAAGGTGATCTCCACCTTGTGTGGGTGAACTGATGCTGGTACTGTTGGCCTTGAACTATCCCACTCCCCCAAAACAACCCCATCTTTCTCAGAAATACAGCGATTTCCCACACAACTCCTCCTTAACAACCTGAGAATTCCTCACGGCAGCATCAGTAAATTTATCAGCTTCTTACCCTGTGATCTGACATATCCAGCAATTTCTTGTGCCACATTCAGTAGTTCCTCAGGCTGTGTTATGTGAGCCCCACCCTGGGCACAGCCAGTGGACCCCTTGCCTGCCTGCAGCCCTGGCAGTAGGTGTCAACCAGCTGCTGCGGGAGAGAAAGGCATGCATCCTGCTAGGACTAAACCATCATCACTACATTATACAAAAAGTGAAAATAAATTATGTTTGTGGGTTGATGTGATACCCTTTTTCCATGCATCAGTCCCCGATAATTTGTAGTTATGACTTACTGAGAGAAGAGGATGTACCATCTAGTCCTGTACAAAGGCAACGTCTTGAGTTAAATAAGAGCTTGAAAGGGACATAAAGATGTTTTCACAGCCCAAGGAAATGGAGCCCACTGCAGGAAGCTGCTTCAGTGGATGATGGGTTCAGATCTGATAAATCAAAACTTGGAGTTGAGAATTTCATCATTTAGGAGAAGCATCTTTGAATGAGGAGGAACAGAAAACTAAATAAGCCCACAATGATTATAGGAAATGTAGATAAGATTACTCAGATTTACATTGGTCCTCAGAGGAAAATGAAAACATCTTGCTGTAAAAAGATCAGCTACAATAGCAAAGTGAATAGGCCTGGAATTGCATAGGCCTTTTTATGTACAATTTTGGAAAACCAAGCTATGCATATATGATTTATTGCATTTTTTCCTTGTATAAGATTTTGTGCCATTTTGATGATTTTAGGATTAATAAACATTATTCAAGTCAAGCATAAAATAAGAAGCACCTCATTCAGCACATTCACTGGAATTTCCAGTGTATTTATCATTTTCTGCTGGGATCATGGATACAGCAATGATTAGAAAACAATATGGCAGGAAACTCTCTGTGTTAAACATTTGAGTTATGTATCACAGCTTGTCTCGAATTCTCTGACTTCTTAGATTTAAATCTTTTCAAAGTTTTTCTGAAGCTTTTGGCACATTTTCTGCATATATGTACAAAAAGAAGATTCTTGGAGGACTCTAGCCTTCTGTTATTGTTTAAACACTGATGCTTAAGGTTTAAATTTTCAGGGAACAAATCATTCTACATCAAAACTAAGGTGTTGCATGTTTATTTACAGATCAAGCTCCAGTAGTAATGCGTATTTGTCATGGAAACTGATTTGAATTTAATTCTAAACTCTGTTTTGCACCAGGAAAATGTGAGTTTCATTTTACTCGTCTCTGTTTTCAATTATAATTTGACAAAAGAAATAACCGCATTACCTATTTGATTTGCCAGAACTTTATCCCAGCACCACCTGTTGAGCCCTCGGCACTCGAATCCTGACATATAGCAGAGAACAAAATTATGCAGTTGGCATACTAACCAGCAAGGATGCCAACAAAAGCATAATATAGCCTTTGTACTTGAAGCACAACAAAATATATATTAAGCTACCAACTGCAAAGGTTTAAGCAAGCCACATTTAATTATACATGAACAATGAATAGCTCAGTAGAAAAATGCTATGGAAGTTAGAAAGAACCCTTTTTGTTTGCTTTGGTAAATACTGCAAGCTTAAAATAAATAAAGTTTCACAATACCATATAGATTTACATCAGAGATGGCAAGCGGATATCCAGCTGATTTATTCAAACTGATGGGTTCGACACTATCAGCTTCCCAGTTTAAACAAACGCCCCATGTTCAATTCTGACAGCATTGATCTCCCAGGAAGGTGGAAGAAGAGGCTCCCAGCCCTAGTCTGGATCCAAACCTCTATTCTGCAAGTATCTGGGACCAAAGCAGTAGAGATCAATTGTGTCTTTGATGTGTGTTTCTCAAAGCAGCACTTTGCCACAAAAGTGCTCACAATTGCTTTCCTGGTTGTCCTTACCTGAGATCTGCACAAAAGAGGGGACAGAATTTGAAGGAGGTAGGACAAATCAGTAGGGATGAGGCAGAACCTCTGCTCCCCAGTTCTGCCAAGGTCAGATGAGGTCTGCACAATGGCTTTGAACTCACAGGGGTTTTACACAACTGAAGAGCTACCAGTGGTCCTAGCAGTGATGTTAGAGCTTCCAGAACTTGTCAAAAAATGTGAGTTAAGTCCCTGCACACTTTTTAAGGGACCATTTCTAAATACTAGTGACAATTACAATCCTCAGATTTTTATCACCTCCCCATTAAGCCTAAGAGAGATTTAAATCTGGGAAGTTGATTATAGCATTGTTAACACAAAGAGACTTGGCCAGAAAAATTACGTTAGATGTAAAATGAGGATTCTGTTCCAAGGTAAAGAGAAAATGAACGAGATTCTACTCCTGGTCACCCAGAAATTGCCACAACTGCCCTCAGACAGATCCAAGGAGGACAGCGTAAGGCAGAAAGACCCACAAACTGATCCACAAAGAAAAGCAGCTTGAGAAGAATATGGAAAGGTTAGTTGCCAGTGTTGCAAAAATTCTCCTGATGCATTTGTACAGGGCTGAGCACACAGGCTCTGATGTCAGACAAGGCTTTTGTCAATATTTTCCCAAGAAGCATAAATAAAAGACCTTTAGAACTTTGGATAAGGAACTGAAGTGCTATAGGTTGAATGAAATACTAGAAAACCTTTTAGAGACAATGAAGTGCATCTTTAAAATAACTGGGGAAAAAAAACCAACAAGTTTTGTAAACAAGAACATGAACCAGCTGTGAATTACAGAGTAACCAAAGGATTTTGCTTACTGTGCTAAATGTGAATTCTGAGCTACTTAAGTAATCATTTCCACAGTAGGCTCACACAAGCCTAAGTGAGGAGGCACCTCTTGGCACCTGTTAGATACCCCTAGATATCTTATAAGTTCTAATATGTGATTCCTGAAAGGTATGTATGCAATCCAGAAGGTTTAGTGAGAACGTCCTCTGATGGAAAGTGGAACATTTCATATTGAATTCAGAAAAATGGAGAACAATTTTTCATGCATATTGGTTTCCTATCAATGCATTGCAACAGTCAGCATTCAGCAGAGGTTGCAGAATCTCTGTCTTTGGAGGGTTCAACTAGCCTGGACACAGCCATGAGCAGTCTAACCTAATGAGACCTGCTTTGGGAAGGTGGTTGGATGACCTCCAGATGTTTCTTTCAGCCTAAATTATCTGATTCAAAAACTGACACAAAGAAATCCGAAATGTTTTCCTTACCATTGTTATTAAATTTTACTGAAATGCAATTTTTGGTCTTATCTATTTAAGGATTGTAATTATGTATTTACTATTTATAATAGCGTATAAAACATTTTTGTAATTTGATATGTAAATATACTTTGATTATGTATTTAATTTTTACTTCAGGGATTGATTAAATAGAAGTAAATCTGTAAATAGTACATTAAGCATGTTGGGTGCCTGTGGTATAATTCCAATGAGTTGATGAGAGTGCTTGCCTAAAGCTTTAAAATGGTGGCTTGAAACTTACCCCAATATCCTTTATTTTTCTGTGCTGAAAATGTAACTTGACAACTGTTAATGAGAAAAACTTTCCTTCAAATTTGTAATAGAAACTGTAAAACACTTGCTAAGAGATGGACCACATCTAGGAAAGCCAAATCTAGTTGATCTCTGCTTCTCAGTTGCAAATGTCCTCTGAGTTAATCACATTTCATTCAGGAGAAAAAGACTACAGGAAGTACATATATGACAGATAGTTTGGCATCATCCACTTCTGGATTTTTCAGATGTCTAACAGCCAAGAAAATGTTCCATCATTTTAATTTCTTTCAGATAGCTGATCCCTCATAGTATTTACTCTAGATGAAAGCTTCAGATGGAGTGTCTGGATAGTGTTTGAACAGGGCATTAAACAACTCTCCTATAACAGAATCCATCACCTTCTCCTAATTTGTCCCTTGTTCAGAATAACTACAGATCCTTAAATTGCAATGTGGATGAAACTTTGAGTTTTAAAATCACAAACTACGTAGAAAACTCACTCCAGAAATACACTTCACAGTTCACTGCCTTCCACACTATCTCTGAATGTAACTAACATTTTGCTGCCTTTCAATAGTCTTGCAAAGCCACTGAAAACATTGGGACACTTCCTTGCCCATCAGACATTCAAGAAAGCTGCAGGTGGATTGATGAGCAGTCTGAGAGCAATACAAGTGGCTCTTTCACCTGGACTGCTGTTGGGAATAAATGAACCCACCCTGAATATTTAAGGCCAGCATTTCAGCTTGAAATGGAATTTCTTGTATGTAAAACAGTCATGAAGATTATGAAGCTTTACAGGTAGATTATATTGACCTGTAAAAATGGCAGCATCTTTTCAGGCAATCTTTAAAGTCTGCTATGAGTAACCCAAATGCCTCAGACACTGCTTAGCTCCCTCGACACTCAACGGGTAATTTCTATTAGTGTGTTTTATCATCATGTAAAGTAGGATTCACTATTGCATTTGATTCCATTTAAATCTGGACTATTTAGGAAGCATTAACGATTCTGGAATTAAATGCCAATGGTTCTTACATTAGTTTAGTGTTTTGTATCTGCAGCACTGCTGCGAGTGACCCCACTTTGCATCACATTTCTGTTATCTGAGTATTCTGACAGCACACACACACACACACGCATACACATCCCTCAACAGAAACCAGTGACCCTGGGGATCTTTTCACTTTAAGCTTGAATTTACCTGTCACTGAAGGTGACTGAGGTCAGCTGGCTTAAAGTGACTGATCTGTAACCCCCACTTCATGAAAAGATAATTTAAATCCAAAGAGAGAGCCACGTAAATTCCCAGGGAGATCTTAGTATCATAAAAACAGACCTGACACCACTCCAAAGTGTAGCCTCTGCCTTGACAAAGAGGAAGCAAAATCAGCTTTGGTGCAGATCCTTCACAGGAGATACTCCTCAAAGTGCTCTTGAGCAGTCTGTGCTTTCCTTATCTTCTGGTAACTTGTCACTGATCCTTCTGCCAGCTTTCACTGATTGTGAGATACTGCAGCTGGCGAGAAGTGGGAGAGAAAAAGAATTTCTGCTTCTCTGTATCTCCTTTACATCGCTATTCGTGAAGATACTTCTGTAAACTGTGCTTAGGGTGATTGATGCAGGGCACAGAAAATATTTATATAGAAAAATCCTATCATATTGAACAGAATGCTACAGAAACAGCTCTAGGAGCTTAATGTATTTGTAGAATTAAGCTTGGCATAGTTTTTTGAATGACTTATTAAAGATCTACACCAAGAACAATATTTGCTATTGCATTCTGTTGGGTTTTTGCTGGAATTTGTCCTGTTCTGCTTCCTGACCATCATAATCACATCATTCCTGCTGCAGCCTGAGCCTTTCACCGTTCTGGAAACTGGTTGAGATTTACCCAGTACTACTTCCAAACAAAAAGTGATTTCCTGTCTCAAATGACTAAACTGTTGCATTGAGCAGATAAGGAATCTAATTTCACTCACCCTCAGAGCTAGCAACATGATTCATCCATTTGTTTATGTACCAAAGGCTGCCAGTGAGGAGTACGCTTTGGTAAAGGGCACTAAAACGGGTGATGATTTCATTTGGCAGCTCCTAATGTTGACTGTTTACATTGGCACTTACCCATGTAGGCAGCTATGCAGACTAGGCAGCTTAACAAACAGGCATGAAATTATTACCATAAATTGTCTTCAAAGAATTGCCTTGATTCATGATTGTCTTAAAAGATATAAACACATTTTACTGCAATGATTTTGCCCATTTCAAGGGATATCCAATAGACAGGGGACTTCTTCCATTTTTATGGCAGTAAAAACAAAACCACTATGGCTCTTGCCAAACTTATTCAAAGTTTACATGGATTTGGTTCAATGAATGTGGTGGAAAATTATATCCAATATCTTGGGTACTTGCCCATACACCTCCTTATATCTCAACAGTGCTTCTTCCAGCTTTTAATAGATTTCTAAACTCAGTTTGTTTTTATTTGGATTGTAATATTTAAAAATAGTCCACATGAAATACAACATAATAGAAATTCTCTATAGAATGTAGCTCTTCCTTATGCTTTTTTTTCTAATTGGAAACAGTGATTCCTATTCTGCTTTTCTTGGATGCTGCTGATCTAGGCTTATCTTTTTCCTGTAAGAGCAATTGCTCCTCACACGCTATTGAAACAGGTCATCTTGTGATGAAGCTAGAGATGACATGATGCTATACTGAAGGTATCAGGTATAGTGACAAAAAACATGTGGTTTGTCCTGCCTCACTACCAACTTCACTAAATTCCTGTGGGGTGGGTAGTTGAGTGAAATCAATAAGATATTCTGGTGGGTTTTTTAATGAACTATGAATGTTATTGACAAAAAATTGTTTAGTAATGAAGAGGATCTCCCTTCCCTGCAGTTTCAGCATTATACAGGAAGAGAAGGGCACATAACCTATTTAAAAACACTAAAACATTTTATCATTTTGAATGCTGTAAACTAATAAAAGATCCAATTTTTCACATGTCATTGGAAACAATCAAGCCAGGAATATTTTGCCAGAAGGAAAGTTTGCAGGCAGCAAGCTAAGATGTTTGCTTGGTTGTCTTTGGCACTCCTAGTATTTAAATATGGGGTTCCAGGACTGTCGATACGTACAGGACTCTTAGCAGGAGTTATAAGCAGAGATCAATAGTTATTCCTACAGGAGGTCATCAGGCACATAACTTACTGAAGTGGAAGGCTCAGTGCTTTTGACCTCTGTCCTAACTCAACAAATAAATCTGAGGCTAGGGCAAGCATATGACCAGACTTAGGCTGGGGTCCTTCTGGAAATCCCTCCATTAAGCAGAGACCCTTGAGGAAAGAATTAACTCATTTAACCCCGTTGGGTACTGTGTTTGCAATGAAGCATGAAGATGCCTCTGTGCTAATACCTGGCTGTGTGCACAGAGGGTCTGGGCTCCGCTCTGCTCCCTGGATTAGATGTTAAATACTGTCGTGGGCAAAATCTGACCAGTAAAGCTAAGTAGGTGTCTTTAGAGATGTTCTAAAACTCAAGAGAATTAACCTCGGACGGGGAAATTTTCCCTCCTGAAAGCCCCTCGCCCGCCGAACAGTTACAGGTAGTGCAGCTACAGGATGGGCATTCAGAGCTCTCCCGCCCCGCTGAGCCCTCCCCGCCTTTGGCTTCAGTTTGGAAACCGAGGGCATGACCCGGACCGGACCCCGCGAGCGGCCCCGCAGCACCGGCCGCGCCCGGCAGGGGGCGCTGCCGGCCCGTGTGCCCGCGGGAAGGGGCGCCGCGCACGGCCGGCAATAACGGCCGGCCCGGGAACGGCCGTCACCCGGGAGCCGTCCTCGCCTGGGATCGGCTCCCTGCCTGGGAACAGCCAGGGAGAGCTGCACAGAATGCCTGCATCAGCTTTTCACATTCATCATGTATGGAAGGAGAGACATGAGCACCTGGAAATTAATTCCTGATGAAGGAAAAAAGTATTGAACTAATAAAATTTAGAAGGATCTTTAGCTACGATTTCTATAAGATATTATTAAAAAATACCCTTCTTGGGAGGATTTTTGTTATTGGTTTTTGTACAAAATGAATTGCCATTCTTGGATTTTCTACAGTTTGTGACTGGCCATGGACTGTCAAAAAAAGGCACGACATTTCATTAATTTATCTTTTCCCTCAGATTTCCTTTTCCGCTTCAGCAGAGAACTTTCATTCTTGTACAATTTAGGGACATGCCGAACTTCCCCTTCTCCCTTTTCCTTTTATATTTCACCAAATCACTTATTTCTTTGCTTTCTGCTGTGTTTTTGGCATTTTGTGGGGGAAGGAGTGGTTGAAGAGGGAAGGGCCTTTTAGGGAGCTGGACACCAGAATGTTTTTGTTAGCTGGGTTAACAGGAGCTGTGAAAAATACCTTCAGCCCATAACATCCCCCAGTCTCCTGATTTAGTAGACCTTGCAAGTTCTGGGCACTTTCTGCAGCCAGCTCTCCCTGGCCAGCACTGCCATGTGCCCTGCAGGGAGGATGCCCAATCCATCCCTGAAAGCATCCCCACTCATGTCTCACTTGGCTCCCCGGGACAAGGAGCATCCTCTGCCTGTGTGTCACCAGAGCCCTGGGATATGAGTGACCCAATTATACATGTCCTTTTCACTTTTTGGGTCATGTAAAAAGCTTGGAACCAAGCACAAGTATTTCTTAAACCTCTTCCTTAAGTATCTCAAGCTGAAGAGAGGAAAATAAATCCAGTTTATTACCTGGTGCTGCTTCATCTATGGGTATGTTTTTCACTGTGCTTCTCCAGTGTTGCTGTGAACTTTGTTTCATAAATACCTATATAAAAAAACCCACAGGAACTTCTGGGCACATTTATATTATTTCTCTATTATTTGATTCCTTAATATGAACTGAACAGAATCAACCATTTAGGTTTATCATTCTATGCTTTAAAAAAATAATAAAATGTGACGGCTTATGGCTTTTGTCCTCTGGATGGCAGTAACTCCTGCTTAAACATTCGTGACCCATGACTGCAATATCCCACAGCAAGGGATTTCCTTTTCTTTGTCAGTGTGCTATCCAAAAGAAACATTTAATTTCATTCATTCTATGTTTTTTCACATCTAAATTTGAAAGCTAAGTAAGCTTTCAAAGCAGGAATCTGTTTAATGTAAAAATCTAATTGCACAGGTCCTATGTATAAAACCAGAACAGGAATCAGAAAAAAGGAGCTGATGCTGAGTATTAGTATCTACTTGTATCCAATTCTATATTTTATAAAAATCACCCAATGTTGATGAGGAAAATAAATTCCTTGACATTATACAACGAAGCAATACAAAAGATACAGAAACGTCCTGACCTGAGAGTGCATAAGAACATCTGCCCCTTTAAAATGTTCTCATTGTAACAGAGCACATCTGGACTGTTCATTACAACATGAAGTTTTAAAACAGAAAATATATCTAGTAAAGGTGATTTCCAAACACCCACTGTGCAGCCTTGTAAGTTAGTTTCAACAAGAAGTATGAGATGCAATTAAACCCTCCTCCCTTCACATGTGAACAAATAACCCTTTTTCAGTAACCAAGCTAGGTTTGTGTCTAGGACTTGGGACTTCTCACCAGTCACGACCATGTCTATTGCCTGGTTTTACTGCTGGTGAAAATTATCCAGTTCAGAGCAACAATTTCCAAAGATTAATGCCTGTATTTATGCAAGTGAATCTGCACTTCAGGGGTGTCCCAAGTCCTTTGACACCTTCCTGCTGATTCTGACCAGCTGAGGTCTGTCCTTCATACAGAGCAACCAGCCTGATTTCTGGGGTGCTATGAGGGCAGTGCTTCCCAGCTCCTGGCTCAGCAGCAGCAAGTGGAACATCTGTTTCCTCCTATGCGTTATTCTATCAGGCAGAAAGTAACTGATTTTACATGTGTATTCAGTTCCTGGGCTATGGGCTGAGATGGCCAATGGGGACCTAAGAGCAGGCGGTTATCTTCCAAGAGATTAATGCTACCAACTTCTTTGAAATTGTTACCTGTTTTCAAATGGAGAAAAAACCTTGGCTCCTAGAACGGAGAAAAACATTTCTGCCCACATCTTTTTCAAAGGAAAAAAAATTTGGCAAATCTGGCAACTTTACATTAACTGACCTGAGCGTTGGAAGTCCTCTGTGGTGACAGAAACATTGATCCAGCACTGGAGATGAAGTGCTTTGGGAAATCTTGGTATCTCCTGAGTTTCTTCAACAGACAGGGGAGCAAACTTTGTTATAGTCCTACTGGAAAAAGAGTGGCATCTCCTTGCTGACATGAATCCAGCTCCTCAGTGCAGAGGGAAACAGAGAATCACTGACATGCCATGTGTGGACAGCTTTGTTATCCACGTAATTTTCTTGTGGAGTGTAGCAGAGATGTTCAAGAAGCTTCCAAGACTGAAGATATCAGTAGGACACAAACTGCAAATTACTCCAAGCTACTGTCTTGGCCTCTTTTTTTTGAATGTAAGGTAACCTGGGAAAAAAACAATGCAGATACAGCTAAGAAGGTGATTTTACCTTTTGCCACACACATGAGTTTTCAGCCTTTCAAAAGATGAATAAAAGCTGATAAATCATGTGTTACACAGGCTTTGCTGCAGGTCAATATCTTTGAGACCTCCTGATTTGCTGGAAAATTTTCTCTGAAGACTTCATTAAGTTCTTGTCCTGACACCAATTTGTCAGAAAAAAATAAAGTACCTTGAGAAGCCAACCCAAAAGGTTCCTGCTTAGCACACTTACGGAGGTCTGTTGTGCTCATAGTGACTTCTGAGCTCAGGGATGAAACAAAATAAAAACAAAGAGGGACACCTCCCACCTGCCAAAGAAGTGAAGACAAAATATGTGACTGGTGGCATATAGTTCTTTTCTGTGCTATTAAACCTCACTCTCTCCCCACTGAAGTGCCTGAGTTTGACTCTGTTCAGCATGGTAGCAGGTAAAAAAAAGGAAAAACATTGTAAAACATTTTAAATGGATTAAATGGTCAGCTGCAGATTCATTTTTAGTGTGTAATTTTCTAAGTATAAGCTTTGTCCAGGATGTGGGTGGAAGGTTTCTGCCCTACAACCCTGGCCTACCAAATAGATCTCTTAGCTGCTCTGTGAGCAATTTGAGCAGCACTGTGCATGGTTGCTTTTTGAAAAAGATGTAATTCATAAACCCCCACTTTTCCTTAGCTCCAGAAAATGTCTGAACCAGTTTCCTAGATGGTGATATGCACAAATGGCATAGTAGAAATACAGACAGAACACATAAGCACTGCAAATGTTTCAAAAACTCTATTCTTCATCTCCTTGAAATATTGAAATGGAATCTGATAGAAAATAAAGATGCTTTCCTGTGTGGTGCACAACTGAGGTCAGGAGAGGAGAAGTCATGCAAGAACATTTCGGGCTGAGTTTCAAAATACAGAGATTTCAAGTTTATTGTGAGGACAGAAGAGCACTGTGCACTTGTATTTCTAGCTTTTGGCACTCTAGCTATACCCAGCTAGTCAGAAGAATCAGTTATAGCTAGACCTCAGTTCGAAAGGAGATTTCGAACAGATTAAAAATTCCTGATCATTACAAGCTACTAAGTTAAGTGAAACTCTCTGAAAGACTGGTTTCTTTTTGGATCCTGGATAATTCATTAAATTATGATCAGAGAATATGGTAATTTTGGATTCCAATTTAGAAACACATGTATGGGATTATGCTAGCATTCTTAATGTCCGAATTACAGAACTGCCAACAGTTTGTCAAGAAAAACACTTGCTCTGGACTTATTTAAAATAAAGAAAAACAATTTAAAAATCTGTTTAGGACAGCAGCCCTGTCTCTCTGAGTAGAGATGTTTTGCAATCCTAGGAGCTCAAATGTAGTTGTAAGATGATCTGCACTGTGAGCAAGAACTGCGACGTTTTCCTGAAATACCTCCTTCTGTTTCCCCCAACCAATTAGCACTTGTAGCCTTCCAGGGCTTTACAGCAAGGCATAGGCTTTCTTGTTTTCTCATGCAAATGCAGTGGTAGCAGTGGGCCTTACAGCACAGCCCCAAAATGGAGGGCTGGATTTCCCTATCCGTGTGCGGGTAACAGTAGGAACCCTTCTAGAACTTGCCTTCTGCTGCGTGCTGCATGAAGATCCCTGCAACATTATACGAATGGACAGTACAAACAAACTTCAGCATAGTTACAGCTACTTTCAGGTTTGTTTCACCTGAGCTAGGTCATGTTGGCTTGTCTTTCTGTGTAGCATCAACTGCTGATTCGACCTGCAGGAAACCAAAGGGAAAAAAGTTTTTCTGCGTGGGATATACACTTGTTTTCAAAAGAACTGTTGTATAAAAAACCCCTATGCTTTCTGGGTTGCTGGAGTTGCCTGAGGCAGATCTGTCATTGTTGATAATACATTAAGCATAATACATCAGCATACCAGAAAAAAAGATTTCCCAGGATCGGCTATGCCCTTTGTAGAGCAGTAAGCAAGAATGACTAAGGTATAAAAGGGCATACTGTGGTGAAGCTTTTATGTGAGTGAGGACTACAAGGGCAGAGAAGACACATAAAACAAATGCCATCTGCAAGCCATGAAGAAATTAGCAGGAAGTATAAATGGGAAATCAAAGACATCAAAGGAAAGTATAGAGAACAGTCACACATCCAAAAAAAATTACCTGGACAGCACAGCTGCGTGAGTGATCTAGAAGTAAGAATCCTTTTTTCATGTGATGGCCCAGCTGACTGCAGAGATGGGGTTAGTTCAGCATCCGTGGGCTCCCTCCTGCCGGCACTGCTAATCAGAAGAGTTTATTGCAGAACAATCTGAGCAATATCTTGAATCTTGAAAGCCAGTATTGCACAATTAAACTACAGTCGTTCAATGGTCAGGGAATATAAGTGAAAAGAAAGGACATGACCAAGTTATCTTTAAATTGGTTTCTTTCCAAACCAGCAGAATGCAATACCTTGCCCTGCCTCCCCAGGTGTACTGTGTGTACCATCACTTTCTACCTAATTTGATTTCCTCTGCTCTGTCCCCTGCTGCACTCTGTGGACCTTCCTAAGGTTGCAAAGGTCTTCAAAGTTACAAAATTGTCTCTGATATGATCGATACTGTAGTAGTACTTTTTGATGAAGATATTTTTGAGTCCCAAAATCCCATAGTTGTTGCTTGTTACAGCCAACTTTTCATGGCTGAGATGAATGTATTTGACAAAACAAACAAAAAAAAAAACCACCAACCAAACCTCCAAGAAAATGAAAATAAGGCCTTTTCATGCAGTTCTTTGCTTCAAGAGACACAGAAAAACTGGAAGAGCACTAAGTTGATAATGGATTCTTGCATTGCCTGTAACTATTCTGTTAGCAGGAGACTGATGGTTGAGTAAACCAAAGACACAAGGATACAAACTTCTGCATGGGCAAATATGCCCGGATTCTTTGCATTTTTGTAAAGTTTGCACTAGCAGTTACTAAATCTGTTTAACTAGTCGATTTTGGAAAGCTGACCAGAATGCCTTTATATAACTCCTTGCAGGCAGGAAAGTTTCGCTTGTTTGGGCGTAATCAGCACATCACCTCCTCCTTTTCACATCTTTTACATCTTTACGAAATCAGTTATCCCACTATCATTCTAGTAAAGTTTTAAAAGCATGTGATGCTCAGATCTTCAATACAGCTGTGTCCCCTCAATGATCCCTCCACCTCAGAGGGGTGTACATGACAGGATGTTTTGAAATGCACCCTGATGGCCAAGGTTTCGTAAAACCATTCTAAAAGTCAAAAATTGCTAATGCGTATAGGTCTAGAGGGAGTGCCACCCCTTTGCTTCAGTAACCACTCAGTTTAAGGGTGTAGGGTCTGCTAGGGCAATCCAGTACCATCCATCAAATGGTGCTTGAAAGGTGTCTGAGAGCTAATCTGCATTTTAGAAAGCAGCTGCAAAAAGGACCGGTGATGCTAAATTATGGACGAGCAAGCCGTTAGTGTATCTAGCACACACCTTTCTTACATTTTTCTGCAAGATTAAAGGTTTTCTTTTGGTCATTTGTCTTGGCAGCATAGAGAAAAGAATGTAATTTTTGTTCAAGAATGTCTTTTGTCAAAGAAATAGTCCCTTTCGATTGATGAAAGTTGTTTGTTGCATAAGGAATTGAAGCAAAGGCTATGATTCACTTAGTAATAACTAACATGGAAGTTTTTATAAAAAATAAAGGATTGCCTTTGATTTCATATTCCTAAAAAACATTAATCAAAAGTATCTGGTGGCTAAATAAAATAATACTGATAATAATACTTATCATCATTGTCCTCCTCCTCCCCTACTGAAGGCTTGGGAAGAGGCAATTGTGGCTGCACATTATACCACAAAGACTTCTCCCCACTTCAGTTCTGATGGCTTGCTTTCCTCTGTTTCTGCCCTCAAACCTGAATGACATGGTTCAATGCAGGTAGCACCTGAAAGGCCTTCAAAGGAGTGCACGGCTGTGCATGGAGAACAGCAGCTCAAAGCACTCTGACTTGCTCACGTCACCAGAACAGATATAGAGGGAAAAAAACACTCTCTCTGACATGGCATTTCCTTTGCTGCATCCTCTGTCACTCTGTGATGGGCAGGAATAGCAGGAGGTGACAGAGGGACAATTTCAAGCTTTAAAACTTAACTCTGCAGAGGCAGCTTCCAACAGGTGAGTGAAATGAACAAAGAATGGGGCTTTTCATATTGATAAATCCAGCTGAATCGTGAGCATTCCTGAAAGTGTGCAAGGCTCTGATAAGGGCTTTATCAAGCATGTATTACATCAACTGGCTGCTATGCTGGCCCTCTAATCAGCTGGTTTTCCTAGCAACAGTACTCAGACAATAAGCTCACATCTATCGAGGAAGCAATTCACTGTCAGTGGAGATGCTTTACAGGAATTCCTGCTTGAGTCCAGGTATAAAGAAGGACAACCAGACCTCAGGTTTAAATACACACAAATGCTGGGAGAGCCGCAGATCTTTTAAAAATCCTGTTCAGTTCAAACTGCAGTTCTGCCTATCAGAGAGTCCCTCCACCTTCATGAGAAAGAAACATATTTAATAAGTCCATTGGGAAGTCAACAAAATAATTATTAAACACCAACTTGTGAGAAATGTTATTTTCAGATGTGTTTTTAATATAACATGTAATTAAGTTTTAACAAGGTTTATAAGGACTTCAGCTTTATAAGGACTTCGCAAAAAAGCTTTAGTGGGAACGTAGAGGACAGAACTCTTGAACTAGAAAAGACAAGAAGGCCCATGAATATAATTTCTTTTGTTACAATGAGATTGAGTTTGCAATTTCTTGGATTAAACTGGGACAAACTCTGAGAGTCTGTCTCTTAAAGATCTAAGAATACTGAGAGACTTCAAGCATTCAGATTGTCATCACTGGCAATATTAAAATCCTAGCTAAGACTATTCTTTCGCTTGTACTCATATGATTAGGGACTAATTCCACTTAGGAAATGCAATATCTTGATTTGAAAGGAATTAATTCTGACCATCGAAAGTGGTAAGAGAATATGTCTCACGTTGAAAATAAAAGCCCATGGAACAATAACATACACTGCTATCCATATCTGTGCACCTCCTCTGAAAGAAATGTGATGGTTTTTCCTGAAGATATTCTGGGATAATTGTATCTTTGTCCATTATAAAATCACAAGGATTTTTATAAGCATAGCAAGAGTCCCAATGACGCCATTAGAAATAATCCTTTAAGTGCTTTCCAAAGATATGTCATTCTTAACTTCAACAGAGAGTTAACTAAACACTCTACAGAAATTTTATTTTTCCGCATAACCAACAATAGATCCCTGTAAGTGTAAAGTAAGACATATACAATCAAATATGCTGGTGTAAAAGTAGTCATGCTCTCACTCCTATAAAAAGTAATTAAATGGTGCTAATAAAGACATACCGGCATGTAAGAATAAACCTTTTGTTTTAAAGCACATATAACCAAAGGCCATTTCATAAGCTTTTAAATTCATTAAAATGCAGGCCTTGGCTGTTTGGAAGGCTCTCAGTAACTGGTTCACCAGAAGACTATTTGAGGTGAATTCTGCATTTTCATGCATAGAGGCCACAAAATATTGAAAAAGCCGTTTACTTGATACTGGGTGCTATTTTTATTAAGTGGTCATAGAATGAGAATAGAAATAAATTTGCCCTCGGGTGTTGCTTCCTTGCAACACTATCCACTGTAGCCATCACTAGGGAAGACTTGTTTTTCCACCTACATCCTGTGCATTTTCTTTGTCGTCTTGGGCTCTCTCCAGAAGGGTAGGGGACTTTCAGAAGTCTCCTAGAATACTACCCCATGACTTCTTTTGGACTTGGAGAATTTAGTGGCTAATTTGTTTGCTCTTATCTGCAAAAAATGAGTATTTTTTCCAGCTAAAAAATGTTAAAACATTTCTTTGCACTAAAGAGCTGTCAGGTGAAATGTATATGAGAGCTGCTACAGTGGAAGCATCACCAAAATTATCATATAGGAATATCTCAGCGGCCCATCTAAAGTGGTACATTTCGAAAAGAAGGCAGGCAGTAATCAGGATATGGCCCAAAAATGAGCAAAAATTTTGGATCCATGTACAAACCTTCCCAGAGAGCACTGGAGCCCAGTTTTTCAGTACAATCTCTTGGTGTCCTAGCTCTAAGAACAGTGCAGCCGTGCACAGAGGACATTTCCCCCCTTGCTTACCTGCTCATGCATACAAACAGCACCCTTTGCAGGGGGCACACTTTATGAGGTAACTCAGGGCTTGAGGATCCTTCCCTTCCAGTACAGTGAACTTCCATGTGATACACCCCAGTCATTCCAGGTTACTGAAGTGTTCAAACTGCAATGCTGCTAAGAGCTGGGCTTATCCTAGGAGATGACTGACACCCTTACAGAAGTCCTGCCCTGTTTCTGGAGGCTTTCTTGAACTGACTAAGGTGTCTGGGGCAATGTAGGTGTGAGATAAGACTGACCAGCATCATCACTTGCAAATGAGGATATAAGACAGAAAGATGCTCCTGCACCTTAAATTCCACTGCAAAAAAATGCAGGTTTAAGCCATTTCTCTTACAGTTAAAATCAGTTATCTGATTAATTCTTCAAAGGTGCCTGACATATTGAGAGTAAACCCACAGTATCAGGATCTGACTGAATCTGCCTAGCAGGAATAGACTTATACTTCCCATGTAATAAAAATCGATTGCATCAAAGTAGCGGAAAAAGTTTTTATATCATGTAATAACCAAAATGGATTTGCCAAGTGATCTGAAGGAGGATTAATAACAGAAAAAGGTGAATGTTTTGCCTTTGGTAGATAGTTCATTACTTCACAAGCTAAGCAACAATTGTTTAAGAAAATCAAATAAAAATCCCATGGCCAATTCCACCGATTTTTTTGCCATCTGCATCACTTTGGAATATTCACATAAAAATGACATATTTGAAAAGTTGTGCCTTTTTTTTTTTTTTTAACAGAAACATTTAATTCTCATTCACAGTGTGCGGTGAACAAAAACTTCAACACTTCTAAGAAATTAAAAAAGGAAGTGGTGAGCACATAGGGTTCTTGCTACATCTGTTAGGCAGCAGAAAAAAAAAATCACAGAACCCCAGAAATGTGGGGAAAGGAATAAGAAAATTGGAGAAAAGGGCTGTATCCCAGGCAAAGGTACGTGACTATGAGTCACAAGCACTTACTCCCAAAAAGATCTCCGAGTGCCTTATAATGACATAATAAGTAAAGCACAGGTTATACCTGCCTAGAAAAAAAATTCAGAAAACTCCATGGAGATTTTTCCTCCTGAAATATTTTTTTCAGGTTCCCTAGGCAAAGGAAATGATCCGAACTAATATATTTCACTACCACTGAGAGTGTAACATGTTGCTTAGCCTGCAGTGCATTAAGAGTACCTGATACTCAACTAATATGAAGCAACTCATATTTCTCAGAGGATAGAACCCCATGGCTCAAATGTGAGATTCCAGACTAAAATACTTACAGAACATATAATCAGTATAATACTCTCTTACCTAGATTCTAGGTCTTCCGCCATGGCTTCAATCATAGTATTTCTTTCTCTGGTATTAATTGATGGCATGTTTTTTGCTGGTTGGATCTGTGAAAAAATTCTTGTTGCACTGTTTGGCAAAGACAGATCTTGGATATTTTAGAAAACAGTAATATATGGTCACTTCATAAAGGATATGTTGATTTATTCATGTAGGTTTTGTAGGATGTCTATGTCAAATGGTCTCCCATTTTGACAAATGAAGCTATAAAAAGACTTACTGGGGCTCTGGAGCATTTATTTTCTGCTTGGGTATTCTTTTCAGTGCTAAAATCTGATCACATAATAATCCACCTTGTGAACTCTTTTGAAATAATCTAACTCAGTTGGTTTTGACATTTTTCAATTTGCAAAGCTCTAAATGCTTTCCAGGTAGATTATGAATGTTCTCTGCACTTTGAATTTAAGATAATGCATAATAGCATTGCTTTTCTTTGTTACTTTTCAGGGATTGCTTGGAAATAGTCCCTTTGCAGTGGTTGCAGGCCAGAGGTTCAAAACCACATGTAATTTTATGGCCAAAGTCTCAACTAGAGTAACTTGGCATAATTCTACTGATTTCAAAGGAAAAATCCTTCGATAGCATCAGTTAGAATAATGGTTAGTTTATTGTACATTAGCTGAGGAACTTCCCCTGGCTTTAGTTGCCCTCTTAGATTTCATAGTGAATAATAGTGAGCTCCACCTCAGTGTAATTATACCTCCATTGAGAAATATTGCTTGCTTACTACCCAGATTAGAACACATCGAAGAGCCCAGGAGGAATCTTAAAAAATATTTACATGGTAAATCTCATAAGAAAATTCTTAAAATTTTATTTTATGCTTAGTCTCAGATGTATCCTAGATGTCTAATTTTTAGGATGGCTTTTCAGTCAGACAGTGCCTTTTATCTCAGTGGCACAGTATAGCACATGCACAACTCTAATACAAGCTATAGAGTTAATAACATAAATTTACTTGCCTTCTCTGATCAAATAATTCTACTGTCAAACTCCTGAGTAAGGTATCAAAGTCTTTGAACGGAGTTATGCTGATTTACACCAGATGATCATATGCTCAATTATTTTAAGATGCTTGAAGTTCTTCAGGATTGAATGCAAAGAAAATTATGTTCCTGTTTCTTCTGCAAAAGAAAAGCTGAAATAGGACAGTAGATATTAAGAAAAGTAGCAACTAGGTCTGAAATGTTAATAACTGGATTTATTTTCTGAAGATAGTTCTAAAAGACAAGAAAATATCTGAAAAACTGGAGAAAAATTAAAAATTGTCTTTTATGCTGTAACTGCCTAGCTCACTTTGCAGCTCCATCACATGACAACGAATTACTAAAGAAAACTATTATTATGCAAACCACTCCAGCACAAAAGGGTATTACATATCTCATACAAAAGGGGATTTCTTTAAAAAGCACAGCACATTCAGTCTTTAGGGTTTGCAGTTGAAATTCATGGCCTAGCTTGCCAATATTATCATGCAGCTGGGTATTATGCTATTGCTTTACTCGGAGGGGGAAAAAAAAATCACAATAACATATTCAAACTGTTTCGGATGAAGCTGTTGTATTCTCTTATGTTGCAATATAATTTTTAATGATTTTTGGCATCTCTTCTCAAGCACAAAGGCCACAATAAAGACTAGCCACAGAGAATTTGATTGCAAACAGAAAATGTCAAAATGGTGCTTTTGATTTAAAAAAATATCACTGGAAAATGGTTGTTAAGCATTATTTCAGTGTTGAGAATTGATAGGAGTAACAATCATTTTTTTCTTATTTAACAGCTACGAGACAGAAGTCCATCTTTCTGCAGAGAAGGCTTCTGACAGAATCGCTTCTATTTGTTCTGTAAAACAGTTTATTATTTTAATTCAAATTAATTTTCTATCTTTCCATAATTTCTGTCCTGTTTAAGTAAAAAAAAAAATCAGCTGACCCAAAACAGTCCTGATCAGTAAAATATTAAATGTAGTTTTAGAAATATTTTTTAAAAAAATCTTTTAAAAGAGTCAGACATTGTTATCCCCATTTTATTGAAGAGAAGATTTGGTCACAGATGCTTGAATAAGTTCAAGGTGTGAAGCAGATCTCTGCAGTGCTACAGGTACTGTATCAACATGTGGAAAGTTTGCACTGCTCCAAAGATGATGAAGATTTCTTTGCTTGTAAGACTGCTAGGAGATGAGCAATCTTGACAGTTTTGTTTATCACCTTCAGTGGAATGTAAAAGCATATATATGTCCATAGTGGCTCAGAGTTCTCCTGGGGAAATGCTGGTTTGCTAAAACCTGTGTTGCTCTATTTTCACTGTGCCATTCATGGGATTATGAGAGTAGGAATTTTGTCCAAGAGGGGAACTCGTTGGGAAGCTGTGTTTCCATTCAGATAGGAATTCTGACACACTGAAATCTGTTTTCTTTCACTGAGGAAAAAGTCTGAAACTTCATTACAATAACAGAAGCATATCCTAAACATTTCAGTAAAAGTAACCGAAAGGATTAATTTGATTGTTCAAACAATGTAATTCTGTGTGAACAGTCAATACCCTGATATCACTTGTATCTGTAACAGTCTCACAAAATTAACTTTCCTTTTGAATTCACAAAACATTTCTATAATACTGTACTTCAAAAAGCAAAAACATTGGAAAGCAAGGGTTGACTTTGTACAAGTGGCACTTCTGGAAACTCAGAGAAAACATCTACAAGAGTATAATCGCCTCTCTTCTCTTTACGGATTACCGAGTCATCTCCAAAATACTTATCAAACAATCACTTTCACGATTAACATTTTTGTTATGATACAACATCTTGCTCCTCATGCTCAATATTTGCAGTTCACTTAACTATTGTCGCATCCATATTTCATGAAGAGATAGGAGGGAACAGATCTACTGTGCTTCCTTTGCCCTGTGCACCACTTTGTATGGTACAAACTTTTGAACATGGGACATTGGCAATGCTGTGTAGAACATCCAATTAGACTAGCTAGACAGTGCCTGTATAAAACCTTGTAGAGTTATTACTTTGATCATATTCCTATTTAAGTATGATATAGTTTTTTCCCACATAGAAGCCTTTTTAAATTTTTTTTTTTTTAATTCTTGATTTTTCTGGAATAATCAGGAAAACAACACAAAATTAAGAAATGCATCAAAGGAGACATACTAATTGCTGGCTGTGATTAATTAGTAATTATAAGCCCACACACACACACAGACTCAATTACTAGTAATTTACTTGCACGAATTCAATAGAAGCAGACAAATTTCAAAATACCTCAATCATCATTATTATTATTCTAATTGACAAATGAACTTGTCTGTTGTCATTGCTGCCAGAAACTTAACTTCTCAAACTGTGAAGAAACAGAATAGGACTGATGTGGAACCAGAAACCTAACCAAAACCCTGTAGTCAATACACAAAATTGTCTTCATTGCCTGTGTTTTGCTTTCAGCCTCCCAAATGAGTTGCTGTGATTTACTTTTCTGTAGTGAAGGAGAGGATTTATTTCTTTGTTTTCAAGCATTCTTCAGTTCCAATGATGGAAAGCCATTCAGACCCTATGTCAGAATCTTGACCATTTGCAGAACTACAGTGTGATGACTTGCTAGGGAATTAAGTTCCATGGGCTTAATGGCATTCGGGGTTCTGGATATCCCTGGTGGAAGGTAAGGAGTGAGCTTCTCATGCTACACTGGAAGACTTGCACCTCTGTCTAGTGCAGCCTCTTCACGAGGCTACATGCTCTTGCTGCTCCCCTTTAAAACAGATCTCTTGGACATATATTTGTGCTTCAAAATACAATTCAAAAAACATCTTCAGGTCTTGTAGACCAAGTTATTAATACAATTATTTTGTATTTTCTGGATGTTCTGTTGAAATGTGAGGGTCAATTCTTACAAAGTAGTATTTGCATTTGCAGTATCACAACCTAAAAGTGACCATCAGCTAAAACCAGGGCATAGAAGTGAACTGCATAGTTTTTCCTTCACTTAAAACATCAGCATGATTTTAAAATAGCATTATCTAAAAAAGTAACAATGTTATTAATCACTTCTTACAAGACCTTTAGAGGTTCTCCCTTTTCCGGTTCATAAATCCTTAGTCTTTGCATTAAACTATTCTCAGACAGGAAAACAGTGACAACTGATTTACATGGACAAAATCAGCTTTTCTCAGTTTTCAGTCCAGCTTCCTCTGAGATCTCATTGACCCTCAAAGTTCAGATTCTTCCAAGCAAGCTTTCTTTGGGATTAATAGCCCTCAACATCAAATCATTGAGTGATATAGCCATTACCAGTGCAATAAGTAAGGCTTCAGCATTTCCACATAAACTCATTTTCAGAGGCTTGGCACAAAAATACAGTTTTATGTTGAAACTTTCTAAAAAAAAAAAAAAGCTCAGTCTGGGAGTGATTTTGGTTTTTATTTTGAGAAATTTGCACAACTCTGTGGGTGTTTTCAGACTGAAATTCTGACCAAGACTATGACTTGCTATTTACATCCTATTGGTGCCTTGGAGAAATCCTAGATTGGCTTTCCAGAAGGGCAGATCCACTTCTGATAAATTATGGAAAGGCAATCTAAAAGGATGTTTTAAAAATGGTTATTCCATATGTTGAAGATTTTCAAATTGGATCTAGTCACTGCTTCTCTCAAAGGCAGTCTAATCCCTTGAACATCAAGTATTTTTCAGGAGATTTTATAAGCCAGTCTAATGTGAGGCCAAATGTGCTGCAGTAACAGAGGAATCTGAAGGTTGCTGTTTGCATCTTTGTGCAGAGCAACTGAGGAGCCTGCTGGTCCTTCAGAGCTGGAAATGCTGATGAATTGGAGGATGAAAATCTTGTATAGAGAAGGCTCAAGAAAACCTGAAGTGAGAAGTCTGGGGAAACTTCGGCCTCCTGACTCTTCATGAGCCATGACAGTTCTCTTTTGGCTGGGGCTAACTGCCAGGAGGGACTGGTGAGGGAGAGGAGGAGGCAGGCACCTTTCTTTCCAGCACCCTGAAACAAAATCTTCACCATAATTATTGATGCTTAGATCAAAACCAGCAGAAGCATTTACATGCTCTGTTTTGGACAAGCACCTTCAGAAGAGATTTGGAAGCACCATCTGGAGGGAAAGATGCCATGGACCTTCCAGTTTCCTTTGTAGGTAATTCCTGTAAAGGGTTGACTTGGTCCTGAGTCATTGCCACTGGAGATGGGAATAAAAACATTGCACAACATCCAAACGGGTTCAAGGCTACAGGCTACAAATACGATTATTTCAAGGAAAAATATTCTCATCTAAGATGGTGACCCAGTGCAATGCAGGGGTTTCCATGACTACTTATTCATTCATTTGAACAAACCAGAGGCAATATCCTGCTCCCCAAATTGGTCACCAAAACTAAAAACATCCCATCAGTCTTTCCACACAAGTGCAGGATAATTTCTAATGCCTGTGTCCAGCAGCAGGACTACTATTTCACTTAGCCAATATAAATAGTATCTTATCAGCCACTGAAGGAAAAGGCTAATACACCCTCTAGACTATCTCCTTATTTCAGAAATGTCAGTGAGTACCACAGTCACTCCTGCAGTCCACACACACAATCCTTAAATTCATTCTGTGTTTTCAAGCAGAAATACATTGATGCCCAACAACAGCAAGGCAACATCCTCTGAAAAACGAGGCACTGGTAACTAGGCAGAATCGATGGTGACACCTCTGAGTAGGAAATACCAACTTTCATATCTCTGGTAGGGCTCTGTTTGAAGCTGATCCAGAAATCTCATTTGGGAATAGTTCATTATAACTAGGCAAATTCAGTTCAAACTCTGAAACTTCTTTTATAGGCGTAATGGCAGGGGAACCTCACAGACAGGATTAGAAGGAAGATAAGGAGGTAGCTTTGCAGATATCTAAAGAAGCTCTTTCCAAATGTAAGGAATGGCATGGGATAAAGCTTCAAACTGAGTGACTGAAAATCTAAGTAGATGGAGGAGGCTGGCATCATGGGCTTATCAGTGAAAAAAGTGATTTCTTGATCCTGAAAGAGAAGATGATAGGTAGGATGAGGTGAAGGCTTTGAAAGTGAAGACAAGCTGCTTATATCTGATAGAAAAAGGGTGTTACATTTGACAGTCAAGGTGATGGGCTAGGCAAATGATCTCTGCAGTGCTATGATGTATACAATCATGCTGCAAAATTGCATTTTTCAAAAGCAGAGGAATGACTATTGAAGTAACCAAGAGAGCTTGGTGATTACATATATATAGATATATAAAAAATTTGCATAATAATAACTAAGAACTATAACTCACTTCTATAAGATAATTATTTTTAATGATTTTTTTTAACTTACATTGAAGCACATTGCATAGGAAAGTGCACATTTTTTTTTGATATTTCTACTAAGATTGTTTTGTGCCAGCATTTTCATTGTAACATTTGTTTAAAATTTCTAGTTTTATAAAAGAAAAAACTGCATACTTAACAAATGAATTCATTTTATATGCATCAGGGTTTTTTTTGGTTTTGGCTAAATCTTTTCATTTAAATACAGTCCCTGAGTTCATTCAATGCTCATATCCATGGCAATTACATAATGTCTTAGCTGGTGGTCTTGGTTTATTGCTCTCAGGGCTCTGGTAGCAGGATAGAGGTTGTCCATTACAACTTGGAGACGACTCTGGAAAGTCAGTGTGTTGGATAACACAGACAGAAAGTCACTAAACACATGAAACCTTCTAGACATACAGATTTAACAGCTCTTCTCCACTTTGTTTGGAACCATATTACATTATAGTGGTTCTGGCTGTAATACATAAGACATTAATTTTATTCTCTGTTGTAGCATATCCTTCATTTCCCCCATGCAGAGACTGACTGCTGCATACGCAATCTTCCAGGGTAGGGCTTTTCCTATTAATAGACAACTTGGCTTTCCATGCCAATATGAACGAACAACGTTTCAAGTGTCTGCCTAATTTAAGCAGACCATATGTCATAAACTATAGTATCCTGTTAGAAGGGAGCAAAATAAAGCAAGATTGAGAGGAAAAATAGCTTCCTACCATTAACTAACCTCTCAGACTCAAATTTTCAAAGATGTTTATCTAAGTGTGCTCAGAACTATTTACTTATTCTGTGCATCATTTGAAGGTATGTATATTTCTAATGTATTCTTGATGGGGGTGCTGTCTCAGAAAAAGAAATTCTGAGCATTACCACAAGACAAAAAAATAACAGAGTGATACAGATTTTTGTTTTCCTGGAACTGCCTTCAAAGTGTGGCCAGCTTCACATTTTTCTGCTTTAGCTTTCCAGCTTCTAAAAACTGGAATACAGTTGTTTACTGTTTGTTTAGTGTCCTGTGACTGTAGATATTACAAGCTTTCCTTTGCTAATGTTAAAATACACTGGTGGATGAAAGTCTTTTTTTTTTTTTTTTTAGCAAATTATATTAATTCTATTATTGTTTAACTAGCCCATCTCAACTGCACAGTTCAAAGAAATGTGCTCTTTCAGACTCTTAGAGTAGTTATATAATCACCATTCCTCACAAATATTTGAACCATTAGAGCTAGCAATCATATTTTCCTGGCAAGTTGTCCACCGCTGGGTGCAAACAGAGTCAGAGAACTAAAAAATGTAAAAGTCAGCATTTCCATTTTACTTTCTCACATTTATCCCATGCATTTTTACTATATTTTTTCCTTCTTTCCTTTTTCTTTCTCTAAATATCTCTAGAAAAGTACCATTGCCAGATCATTTCATTCAGGCTAGGGAACAGGTAAGGCTGTGGTCAGCTGGAAAGCATACCTGTGGCATTTTCTTAATTTTTTAGGATGTGCCATTCCATACTTCCAGTTTGAGTCCAACTTCCATTTTCCTTATGATCCAAATTGACAGTCACAGGTTTGTGTTGGTATGAAGAACAGAAAAGGAAGCCACGTCTTAGCTAACGTAACTTAAAATTTACTTGTTTTCTTCTTTCACTACTTGTGACAAAAACAGCAGAATAAAAGATTTACTGTGTCAGATGAAAGAGAAAAATATTTGGATTAAAAAATTGGTTGGGAATGAAGTGTGCATATTTTAACCAGTGATCATTTGGCTGCCTTATGAATCTGTAATGCCGAATATTGCCTGCAGTTCAGATAGTCAAAAAGGAGAAATTAATAAAATTAAACAAATAAAAGCCCCACATGGTGAGAAAAAATATTTTTAAAATCACTTATTCCTATTTTCAAATACTATAGACGCTCCTCACCTTTCTTCAATTAGCAACACAGACTGAAAGGTGATGTCTAAAGTTAAAAGAGATCAACAGCTATGGGAATAGGGAATTAGGCTGATTTTAATCAACACCAAAAATTACTCAATACATAGCATTATGATGTGGCACACTGTTCTAGAGAAAACATTCCATGGCCCCAGTCCTAAAACCCCTTGGTGCTTTATGCCTGTGTGAGATATCCATGAGGACCAAACCCATCTCTGTGTGAACCCATGTCCAAGAGGAAGAAGAAAATTCAAAACACCACCTTTGGTTGCAAATCAGACAGATCTATCAATCCTGCCGTATCTCAAGGTAATACGTCACCTACTGCATCTATCTGTGAATTTCTGGTCATTCGGCTGTTTGGCAACCCACCACAAGGTAGACTCACCCTGTATTCAAGAGCAGAGCTAACGGCCAGAAGTCTGACACTTCTCAGGCACGTATGTTCTTCTGCATATGTGCCGTATTCCTGTGCATTTGGACCACACTGGCCTTAGATTTTGCAACAGAGAAGCTAGATATTTTGGTATTTCAGTTTTAAAATGTCTAGAAAGAGAATTTTTGTTGTATGTCTTGTCTTTTACTTAGACTAGTGGAAATGCAATTTAAGGAACCATATTGGCACATGTCTTTGGAGTCTAGCAAACCAGGGCCTGGAGATGCACTGCTGAATGTGCTTCAGCTTGCTCAGTGAAAAAGAAAAACTGAAAAGTCAGGCTTTGACTAACTGTGTTCCCTTTGAAGAAAGAATTGTGATTGTTGGCAGGGGAAGGAAGGAACTAGGACAAAATAAGGGAGGGAAGGAAGAAATTGTTTTTTTTCTTTCTGTCAGCCAGTTCTGTAAGTTTTCCTTCCAATATTGTAAGTCTAATTTACAAAATAAACATAAATCTATTTATGTATTATTTAAAATTAAGTTATAGAAAACTACATAGATTTTGTGTTGAAATCTTTCAGTATTCAGAGATGGGAAAATGAGGGAAATAAACAAAACAGGCAAAGGTCATTTTGATGTCAACAGAAAATAGCCCAGTAAGAAAGAAAACCTCTCTTTTCACATGTAATATATTTTTAACTCAGTACATACTTTGTTCCTTTTTAATGTAATATCTTATTACAGAGATATGGTCAGTGATCTAAAATACTTAGGTTTAAAACTTAGGTGTTTCAAACTAAATATTTAAACATCCCAAAAACTGTATCCTTGAAAATCAAGAGGGACTGAGGCTCCCCATCTAATCCTTCTTCAATAATTTATTTTGACTATAGCTTGGTCCACACGGTGTCAAAATAAAAGAGTTATCCTGAGAAATGTGTTAATTGCCCCAATTATTTAATGTAACATCTCTGAAGACTCATGATGATAGTAAAAGGATTGATGTTATGAGAAAAGTTGTGAGGATCTTTTCTGCAGCAACATTTACCATCCCAGCTATTAAGAACAAATTTTGAATATATCAATATAATTTTCTAATTCCCAGCTGAAAGATATGCATACTTGTTTAACTAATAAAAAAGAGATTAGATAGGGACACCCCAGTACAAAATGTAACAACCAAATCAACTTGTTTCAAATATGACTTATGCAACCTTCTCAGAGGAACTGAAATAAAAAATATTTGCAAATATTAAAAAAAAAATTGCACTACTTTTATGTTGTTGCATTAAAGGTACAAGTCACACCATGATGAAAAGAAAGAATTCAGGCTTTTGCATAAACAGTCTCTAAAGCAATGGAGACCTCTATGAGATTCCAAGAATCACTTTTAACTGAAAATGGAAAGAATCCACTTCTGCAAAATCTGTCCTTTATACAGTAAAACTGCTAAAACCAAAACTTGACAAAAGGGACACAGTGTGGGAACACAGCTTAAGAAATCTGTAGCAAATTAACTAGAGGCAGAAGATCAACAGTAAGGAGGCTATTTGATTCAGTTTCCATTGATATGAAGTCTAACATTTACAGGAAGAATAATACCTGCTACACATTATGTAAAAATTCGACCTTCCATCGTTTTACTACACACCTGTGATACTGATTGTAAAACAAATCTTTTCTCTGCCATTAAGGAACACTGGTGGAGTAATGGAGCCATGCCTAGAGATATAATATGAAAAAATTGTGAAAATAAAAAGAATGAACCTTAGAAAATGAAGCAACGTCCAAAGAAAATAAAAAATGAAGCAGAAAGATTTATGTCTTTAAAAATTCTGGAGTTTTTTTAGATTGCATCCAACAAAACATTCAACCAGACTTTGGAGCAAGATGTAGATTTAATACTTGGGCTGAAAAATATGTTGTGACTATGAAAGTAGTTCAAAAACTTTCTTACATCATCATAAACATTAAGGTGGCCCATTCTGATAACCAAAATGCAAGTAGGAAAGAAATTATGTCGGTCATTGGAGTCTTCAGGTCAGTCGCCAAATATCCTCAGTTACAACTTTGAATAGGGGCTGAGGGTACTGAGCTCTGCACAGAAATTATCCCTCAACCAGGACTAAAGAAACAGCACAGCAAACATCCAAACAGGTTTTTCTGCAGTTTGACCCAATTTCCTAATAATCTTTATTTTAAGAACCTGAAAATTACTATGATCATCAACACACTGTGATTTTACTTGGTTTGAGTTTCTACAGGGTAAAAAACTTTGCAGGATCCTAATGGAAGATTAAAGACAATGGATCTTTAGAGTACTGTTTTCCTTTTTACTCAATATGGTAACTGCATTTTACTTATTTGGAAAGCTGTGATGCTCCTTCAGTGAGTAAGCTAAGTGGGATTCTGAAGCAAGACTAAGCACTTATACTTCCAGGGTATTTTCTTCTAGATCCAAGCAGAGGACAGTAATCTCACAAAGCAGAAAGGGACTAATGTCAGTATTTCATTTATAGTCTCTCTGGACAAAGGTCAACTAACTGTGGGATCTGAGATTTAACCACAGCATATTTAATTTCTGGTGGGAAAGAAACAGCCTTCTGCTTCCCCAATACATAAAGAACCTAACTGAACAATTCACTTTCTCAAAATATTCAAGGGTGTCAAATCTGTAATGAAAATATTAAGTGTTTTCTCTGATCCTTTTTGGGCAAGTATCTCATGTGAAGACAGTATTTGTCATGCTTTAAAAATTGTACAGGTCAAGAGCCAAAGAAAATAGGAAAGGCAGCAATATCCGTGAAACTTCCTACCCCTTTTCACCTTATGGGACTTGGAATCCTGTAGGATGTCACAAACACCATGTAGTCTCTGGAGAAAGCACTGTGAAGTGGAGAAAACAGTTTCATTTTTAAGTTTTCCTCTTAAAAAAAGGTGCAATTTTTTATTATTACTTAGGGCCCATTAAATTTGAAATAATTAATTTTTAGACAACAATGTTTCCCAGCTCATCCACGTCCATCAGGAAAAGGTCCTACTTCTGTATGTCTGCCTTGATTGGCATTGCCAAATGAAAAATTTTTGCCCCAGTGCAGTCTGAGAACTCAGTATCTGATAGGGAAAGATTTTGGAGCTAACATTCATGTTTTAATGCCTCTATCTTCCTCTGCTGTGCACAGACCTATGGGGGTCAGTGAAAAGAAAGCAAATGCTCATGACACGTAAGTAATTTATAGCATTTTCTCTCTTTTATTAGTCTTTTAATAGGAGAAAAACTTAAGACATGAGTCACAGAACATTACATTTTAGTTTTTCCAAGTATTGATCAGTTAATGAATACATAACTAGGTCCAGTCCGGGACAGAGTCCTGACGAAATTTCAGTGCAACTATACCTCTTGATAGCACCTGAGAACAAAGCTGTGGGTGGGTGGGTAAATTCCTGACTGGGGCACTGACTTTGATCAAGAAAAAGGGAATTATAAGGAGCATATAGAATCACAGTAGTATAACTAGCAGGGCCTCTGCTTCCATGCACTGTTCTTTAGAAGCAGTACAGTAGCAGCATATTAAGTACATTTCCTGAAACAAATATCTATCTAGACACATTTAAACCCCTTCATAAATAATGTCTTGAAATACTTTGAAAAATAACTACGAGTCTAACTTTCCTTAATTTTTTTAAGCTATAGATGAGCTCACTGCTGTGACATCTTGCCTCTGAATTCTCTTTTGTCACTGACAATAAACCATAGGTATTAAACTCCATTGCTCTGCGTTCTGCAGGGGGCAGTCTGAGCAAAGATTTTATTTTGTTTTCTAGTAGGAGAAACTGGGAAAAACTGTTTTGCCAAACCAACATGTAGAACATTAATGATCAATGTCCAAAATATTTTCAGTGCTGGTTAACTAGAATTATTTTAAAATTTTTCTAGTGGAGTATTCAGAATGAGTCATGTAGAAATGAGTATTTATGTTCCTTCTGACCTCAAACATTCATGGCCTTGTACAAGGTCACATAAGGAGACTGTGGAAAGCTTCCACATAACTTACTTTTAGATAATTTCTCTGCTTAGTTGAGCAAGCAGTGTATGTGATGTACACCACATGGTTTCTAGCGCATTCAGAAGCACATTAAGTTCTCATAAAATTCATTTTATAGCTATTTAATTGTGAATGATGATAACTGAAAATATAGAAGGAATGTTGGTACAGGGAGACAAATTGCAAGGGACAGCATTTTGCTGTTGCTGCTGGAGTTATTTTTAAACCTGGCAATGATTCTGTCACCATTACACACACGGTTTTTCCCAAAGAGATATTCTGAAAACAGCATAAAATTCCCAATCCAACTCCTAAGAATTTCAGAAAAATAAAATGCAAAAGCAGCTGTTGAGGTTCTTGAAAACTTTCTTGGATCTCCTAAAATCATTTTTGCAGAGCTACTGTCTTCTGCTTTTTCCAGACACATTTAAAGTTGTAAAAGTATTTATTAGTGTCGTGGTTTAACCCCAGTTGGCAACTAAGAACCACACAGCCACCCATACTTGCACTGTGAAGAAAATTAACTCTATCCCAGCCAAGCCCAGTACACTAGTACAGATACAAATGCACGTATTAAAGAGCATGATCAGGAGCACTGATGAGTCACATATGCAGCAACATAACGAAGCGAATGACAGGAAAAACTGAAATGGCAGATTAAGGATTTCTTTAAAGCCTGATTAAGAGAAACTCAAATTACACTGAATATTGTGTTTCATACGGAGAGTTATTTTGCCCCTTGAAAATGCGGACAAGCAGCAAGAACTGAGAATGATGAAACTTCAGCACCCAAGAACCACAGACATCTCTGGAATCATATGCACTTCATGGCAGCAAAATAAAAAAGTTCAGGACTCATTACTTTCTAGAACTACAACATCTTTCAAGTGACAAACTGAAACAAAACTCTCCTGCTGCAGAACGAATCTTCAAATACATGACTGTCCAACGTTAGAATAATACAAATATCACTGGAAAGAACATTCTTGGATCAATGGAACACTATGAAAAATATAATGAAAATTATATTGGTCAGAAAAAAATTAAATGAGGAGTTGAAAAGGATAGAAAGCATCAATTCACTTGTGTTAGCTTGGAGGACAAACATGAAGGTCTTTTCTTAGGTTCCATTGTGAATTTTCAGTTGCTCTGTTGACCTGAGGCCAAGGCAACAACCAAGTTTGCTCCTTTTAACTTTTGAATCAATTTTTAAAGGCCAGTAGTACTGAGTTAAACAAGAGCTATTGCTAACAGGATTATACCCATTTATACCAGCCCAGAATCTGGCCCGCTGATAAACTAAACAATTAGGTGATGACTTTACTGCTAAGAAAAAATTATGAAAATGCTGTTGGAACAACCTCAGGATACATCTTTTATTCCCTTAGTGATGGTACTTTTTGTTTGTTTGGTTTTTGTTCTGTTTTGGTTTATTTTGTTTGTTTGATTTAAAAGATGAAAAGACAGGGATTTGAGTAGGACCCTGCTTAGCAGGGGTGAGTTTGGATGGTCTTCACTTAGCGGCCACAAAGAATAACTACGCTCAGTAGCCAGGTGGGACTGCGGACAATTTTCTGACAGCTCTCCCAAGAGTGATGGCCACAGATCGGGATGTAGCTGTGTCACTGCTTGTCTTCCCCTCTTCTGATGCTGACACTACATCAGTAGCAACTCAGGGTTCTGTGGAGCCATGCATGGGCATGAAGCTTTCCCTCCTCCTTCCTAAGACACAGCCTGGGATCTTTTATTCCCTGAACAACTGCTCCTTGCCTTCTCCAAGGATAAAAGCAGAGACAGCAGAAGCACCTTACATACTGAATTCAAGATTTGGGGCAGAAGCTAGCCCTGCCAAACTTTGTTATACAGGATAGAAACCTGATGTATTGATAAAAGTCCCATAACAAATGTGAAAAGGATCCTGGGGTGGTGGCAGGGGAGGGGGAACAGGTAAAGGAGGAACCAAATCCTCTCTCTACTGAAACTAACCTTCCACTTAGTCATTTGCAAAAGAGGGAGTTCCAAATTACTTGTTTCAGCCAAAAATTTTTATGGCTGCAGAAAATAGCAAACTATTAATATTAAAACCATGTAAGATACCTCATAGCTATTAAAAATACTTCTGTTTTCTTCCACATTCATAAGGCCTAGGCTATCCACTATTCAGTTGTATCATGACTCTCACACAAGAATATTCTTGTTATAACCTGTACCCTTGTTGATGTCAAACTATTAATCTCTATCAGTATAAGAATTACAAAATATTGTGTAATTAATTTGTTCAAGTGAGAGAGCTCTCCCAGCTCATAAAAACTGGCGGCTATAATGGACATATTAATTACTTGCAAGAGTAAGACCAACTTGAGGCTTTGTTTGGCATGACTTTATTGAGAAGAATGTTGTCCAATGCTGAACTCCCAGAATTCTTGTTTTTCACTTTGATTTCCTCCTGCTTTCAGCATCAACTAGTCTTACATGTCTTCACAGATCCATAAACATTAAATGACAGTGTGTCTATAGGATGCTCCTTTGTACTGCAGGTCTCTGGGACTGCCAGGTAGGTATTAGAGTCTCCCTTTTTAGAATTCCTTTCAGAGAACTCCTACAGATTTGTAGACGTGAGATTTTTATAAAAGCATACTGGATTTAAGAAAATATACTAATCTTCTAAAATTGGGTCATTTCACTGAAATATGCTTGTTACAGAGTTATCAGATCCATCTTCCAGGAAAATTGTCAGATCTCAATAACAGCACTTAGTCACTCTTTCACAGCATGACTCCCACCCTTAATCATCATCAGTAAAGCAAGGGCTTGCCTGTTTGATCCTGCTAGAGAAGTTATTAAATGATATTACTTCAGCAGAGCAATATCTTAATGGTGAAATACCACAAAATGGAAAACTAAACAAAATGTTTTCTAAACTAAAGGTTTTAATGTAATGAAAGAAAGCTTCTAAATAAAATTTAAAAAAAAGGCCAAAAATTCAAACTAGAAGGTACAGTCATTCTTATCCATTCTTGTGCATCATGAACATGGAAGAAATAATAAACAGCATAAAAGAGTGAAGACCTACCTGAAAGGGTAACGTCAATAGTGTCAGATGCTAAGGAATGAGACTTTGCCAATTAGTGCTCTTATCTTCCATACTCTAACTGGGGGCTTGAATAGTTAATGGCTAAGAATGGATAGCAGAGAAAGGCAAGTCACGATCTGTCACACTGGGATCTCTCACTGTCAGACAGTGCCAGGCAGGGCGTCAGTGGCTCGGCCGCCACGGCTCCCCATGCAAGGCAGCTGCATCTGCAAGGATGCGGGAGCGTGCTGCTGCCCTAAGGCAAAATCCTACACAGCTGATGAAAACATGGATGGGTGGCTCATGCTTTCTGTAAGACATTTTCATATTGTTAGCTTTAATGAGGCAGTTCCCCATACATATCTTCACACAGCCCTGCCCTTTCTGCCTCCTTGGAGTACAGCATTTCAGGCTCTTGACCCTGCCACACTCCCTGATGTTTCCACTCCCTATCCCTAATCCCGAACAGATTCAGGACTTCAGCATGGTTCTCACAGAAGCAGCTGGCCTACCAAAGGGCTTGCACAAAATGCTAATGGTTTTGTTTCTGGAACAAACAAGGAAGAAAGAAAGTAAAAAGAAACAACCCCAGAACCAAACAACAAATTACTCTGGCTGAACACTAACACTGAACACAAGAAACATCTAATCAGTGTCTAGAGTCGGAAAGAAAGGTTAAACTGGATGAAGCATGTGCAAAAGAGTTTGGAAAGGCACTCTAAAACAACTAAATAGTTTGCAATCTGAATACATGAACATCATTGTGAAGCAGCGAACAATGAAATAAACTCACTACATCAAAACAAAATAAGAACAAAATAATCATACTGTGTAGTCAGACCCTAAATAATGTAAAGTAGATACCACAGGAAACAAGACTGAATTTACAAACTGTGTGACTTTCAATTAGGTGATATATTAATGTGTTATAAGCAAATGTGCTGTTAGACACAAATTCATTATATATTAGAGGATAATGGAAAAAAAATACCACATTTGTGTAACTAAAGGCATGGTTAAACTAACTTATATAAGGTTTTGTATTTGTGTGTCTGTAAGAAATAAGGAACAAAAAGAATTAGAGGAGTGTTGTAAAATTATTTCAATCAACTTTTTATTGTTCTGTCTTAAAATAAGTATTGTAAGTCCTGTCCTTTACCTGGAACTAGACATTCGCAATAATTACCTTGTCATTTATGGCATAGTCTTGTTTCTAAGAAATACATGATTCCTGTTTAAATGGACTTTAGGAGTGATTAATAGAAGTTCTTATTAAGTGGAATTGTGTTTTGCTATGTGCATTGCTAAAGGATGTAGTTTCTGACACTAGTTCAATAACTGGATGTTGATTTTATATGTAAATGGATGGTGACTGCATACTGTCATAAAATTTGGCAGTTTTGAAAGATTCTAGTGAAATATTTTGGGTATTGATATTCTGATCAGACAGAAGCTGCATGTATTTAAATAGATAAATCTTAACCTCTAAGGTAGATAAAATAAGAGAAAATTAAATTTAGCTGGGACACTTTATGTGACCGTCATCATCACATTGCTCAATTTTTAAGTACTAAAATATTTCTGGTTTTAATCTAGGGCTATTTAGAGTAGAAGGCATAGATATTCTCTGAAAGAAGGACCAGTACACATTTTTCTTCTCCTTTCTTTCCTCAGTGCAGGTGAGTGCCTTAAAGAGTAAACCCGAGAATCATGTCCCTTCTTGCTTGCTCCCTTTTGTCTTAGTTTCCTTCCCGCAAGCCCCATTCAGTACTTAAGAGAAATAAAAAAGTTATAAGCACCAACACTGAAGACAGAACTTCACAGTTTGAAAAGATGAAGAGTCCTTCCTTACAGCTTCAACTGAAACCATAATTGTAAATTTATCTTCCAAGTGTTAAAGGGAAAATATGTTGTGTTTTTTTTTCTCTTGCACAGGTTTTCCTATGTCTGCAGAATTTTTCCCTCTCACTACATGTTCAAAACCAGAAAGACAAGGAAAAAGAGCCCAACTCCTATTTTTTGTACTAGCATTTGCATTCCATTGACAATATTTGCATTGGGCATGTTTAGACATGTCCTTTTTTGAAAGTTTCCCCAGTTATCTAGAGCAACCACATTCAAATGTTGCATCAGTTCAAGACTAGGTGAAAAATCTGAAAAGACCTTTTTCTCTCTTTATGAAATACTTCCAGATGGGGTAGCTGATCTAGTTGGTGCAAAAGTATTTAACTCTATTCCACCTACTTTCTTGTGTATTGCTAGAGAAATTCATAGGGGCAGTAGGTGAAAATCATTCTGTTTTGAATGCATAGTGCAACTTTAATAATACAGTAACATTTAGAAATAAAACATTAATTTTTAAGAACAGCTGTTGGAAATTTAAAGTGTAATACTTTATAGTTTCAATATATTTAATAAAAATTATTCAAATAATTACAAAGAATGCATTCATATTTGCTTTCATATATGCTTCTGGAAATGAATATTACAATAGAATTAATATTAAATTGGATTTTATATTTAATTCAAGGCAAGTCTTTGTCCTTAACCCTTATGAGAGTAAGAAAACTTGGGTACTGTCTCCTCTTGCAGGGTTACAGCCTAAACAAGAATCTGGTCACAGTGATTAAGGGGGATTGTAAAAGTTACAAGAAACACTGCAATGAGGCATGAGATTAATTGGTAGATCAACTACACACTGGCTCCATAGGTGAGCAGAAGTCAGCCTCCGTCAGCAAAAGTATACTCCTGTGTGCACTCCCTCTGGAAACTAAGTCATGAGGAGTCCAATACCAGTTGCTTCTGGAGCAAAATCAAGTGCTGCCAAGAGATGCCAAAGAAGACCAGGACCGATGATCTTGGCCTCCTGTTAGTACCAACAGACTAGGACAGGAGATGAGATGCACTGAGCAGAGTGAGAGAATAGCAATATTATTCTTCCCACTTCACAGACAGAGAATGCAGAGCCTGCGGGAGAAACCATCCACTTCTGCTCTGAGTGCAGTGAAAGCAGCTGCATTTGGTAGCCAAACTAAATGCAGAATGGCACTCTGCCACAGACAACTCCTAAATGACTTTCTTAGGCAGGGACAGAAAAGGAATCCAGTCAGATGATCTCCAAAGCCACTGCCTTAACCACAGCTCCCTTTCCATTGCCCAATTTTCCCTCCTCCTGCTGCCTCTCTCCCTCCATGGCCTTGCTGTCAGGGGTGGGTCAATGCAAGAGCAAGGGAAAATGCGCTTTGTTAAAAGACCATCCTGTGCAACTCCTGTTTTCCTCACTTTTGGATCACTGGAGTGGTATGCTCAAAATTCTGTTTTCATCAAAATCATCACCTTCAATCATTCTTTAGTAAACCCAGCTGCATGCCTCTAAATACTGAATGACATTTCCTACCAGTTCCTTTATATTTCACTGCACAAAATAATATAGATATTATATGTAACCTGCAATCAAAGATAAGTGGGGAACATCCCCAGAAGCCAATTAAAACAAAAACACTTGGCAATTTATGAAGTACATGAAGATGGACTGGTTCTGCCATCTTGATTTCATGAAGTTATATATACATTTATATGCATACTCATGCCTGTAACAATAGCACATCTGAGTGATAAGCACTGCCATTCAATACACAACAATATAGCATCACTGTAATTTGAACTCAGGATGAAAAATATCAGAAAGCATTTTTGCACTCTATTACGAAGTAATGAACATACACAATTCGTTTCATGTTTCACAGCCTGTCAGAAGATGCACTTTCAGTTTTGTTAAGTGCAAAATCCACATTTTTCCTTGTGAGCCTTTTAGGCATACTAAACCATAGCACAGGGTCCATTGGGAGCTATGTTGTTCTAAGAGAATCATGCAAAAAGAAAATATTTGTGTCTTGGAGGTGTGGGGGCAGGAAGAGGGTTTGGATTTCATCAATACTCCAGGTCTGATCACTTCAAGTAAAGTAGACCAAAGCTATATCCTTGACTCTTCCTTGCCCTCTCTTGATAGTATGTATTTGCTTGGAACAGGAATGGAAATGCAAGTGTTCCTAACTTTTCTGCTGCTTAGATAGACCTTGAAGTGGCCAACAGCTGGAATCAGAGGTTCTTTTTATATCTGACTAAATGACAGTAAAGGGAAATCAATAGCTGTGGGGCCAGAATACACACTTTCTCTGAGTCTTTGCTTTATTCAGAAGATCCCTGTAGGCTGGCTAAATTCATAGTCACTGCAATATAACGGGTACCAGCCTATTTCATGAGCTTTAACTCCTCTTGGCACCAATACTACAGTATTCTCTTGGAGACTTTTGGCAAACAGAGAATGTGAGAGTAGCTGATCTGGACAGGGATACTGAAGCAGCTTTGCTTGCTCCTTCCCTCCCTCTCCTCAGTACCTGAAGCACAGAAAGTCCTTTGTATTCAGCCTAAGCTTTATGTTAATTAAAATCTAAATAACTAGACAAATGCAATATTTCCATTCCATATTTAAAAAGAAAAACATAATTGTCATGAACCGACAATCAGCAACTAAATACTTCAGTTCCTAGGGGAAAATTAACATGGATACATTGTACTTACCATCATTTCTGTTTCTCTATGCTTTAATGTGTTAGTCATAAAACATCTACAAGAGAGGATGCAGGGGCTGTAGATGATTGCCTGTATAGACAGGAATAGGCAGGAGCCTGCACATTTTATTTATTGGCTTGGCTGTTTATCCTTTAGGCTAAGGTCGTATGCATTAACCTAGCCACTTCCTAGGTTTATTTTAAGAGGAAAAATAAAACACACGTCTAGTAATGCTAAAATCTAAATGATTCCAGGTGTGGTGTTTAGTGATCAGTCAGTTAGGCTCTTGTTAAATCTTTTGTAAGATTTAACTTACCCTGTTTCTGTGAGGCCTTGATGACTTGCCTGGGCTGTCTGCATGAAGAGTGCAGCTCTGAAGGCACCATCACCAACGCACTCCGAAAGGGACGAGACCTACACAGCTGGCAGCTGAGGCAGTGCCTTCACGTGGCACTGGTACAACACATGCTCAGCCTGCTGCATCTCTTTTGACATGCAGGAGCTCTGGCTCTACAAGGGAAGACAAACAGGGGGCTGGAGTCAGCAAAGGCAACAGCAGGGGAGACAGGTCTAGGTCATGCCGAGGGAGAGCACTGCAATGCCCAGGAGGACAGGGACATGCATATGAGCGAGTTGGAGAGAGCAAAAAGGATATGTTAGGGAAGAGCTTTAAGGAACACCAAGCAAATCAGGGCCAGACACACCTGTTTCCTTCCCCTGAATCTCCTCAGGAAGCTGCTCAGCTGTGTAACAATGATGGCTCAGCAACAGTGACCAGGTGGTAAAGGGCTGGGGTGCAAAAAAGGGCAGGTATAGGAAGAAACTGGGGGTGCCTGTTAGCTCCATCCTCCTAGGAGAATGGAGCCAATAGAAACCTGGTCTTGATTTGGGCCCTAGAGCTATTTGCAGTAGAAAGGCCAGTGCGTTGCAGATAAACACACGGAAAGAAGACATAGGAATTAAGGGAAAGAAATGGAATCAACATATTTGATAGGACAGGGAATTGCACTACATATTGATAGGTCTTTCAATGGATATTTCATTTGTTTGTTTTATGCAGGCTGGGACTATTGAGAGGTTATTTAACATCACTAAATGACACTAATCTCACACCATCTCTGTGGGGAGTATGCCGGCAAGTGGTCATATTTCCAGTCTTGCTGACAGTGCTGTTTGCTTGGAGACAGCTTCCACTAGGCTGCATTAAACATCAATCGTATAACCATTATCACGCAAGAGAGCTGTACCTGAATGTTGGAGAAAGAGAGGGAGTGGGACATGGAAAAGATCACAGAAAAGAGCAAGCATTTTAGGGAAGGCAAAATCATGGGGTCCACAAGAGCATGAATGATAGTGACATTTTATTTTCTTTGTATAAATGATTTTTAGATTAAGCACTTCTATCAAGTTCCCCAGAGCTGTATTAATTTTCCAATTCTGCCACCAGCTTCCAAGGTACTTTTGCAAACTACTTAATCTTTGAGACTATATAAAATATGTTACTAGTTTCTAGAAATAAAAATATGATCACCAGAGCCCTCTCCTCCCAAATCCAAATTCCATGACCTTCTTGAAAGTAAATCTCTTTCTGAGATTTCGGTATTCTAAAGAGCACTGAACACAGCCTAAAATCAACCTCAGGCCCCTTCTGGTGCATGGGGCTGCCTCTCCACACAAATCATGGCTGTACAAGAACAGTGATTGTAAACACTGCTTTGCTACTTTTGCTGTAGTGGATAGAGCCTCCTCACTATCATCCTCTAAAACAAAAGCGTTGAAAAAAAGTTGAATTTCCTTAGGTGTGGCTAAGCCACGTAGCATAAACAGAGCTCGTTTTTGTCCCTGCTTTTAATTTATCCCTAAGAAAAATACTGCCTGGTTATATTTAGCATTCTGAACCAGTCACGAGAAGTGGCACTGGGCAGTTTGTGGTTTCTTCAAGTAATCTGCTGATCACACCATCTTGGTTAAGTCATTAATTCTCTGTGTAGGGAATTCTTTTTTAGAGGTCAGTAAAACTCTTTTTCTTTGCTCACCAAGAGTAAAAACCTTACTTAGCATGATACCCAGGCTCAGCCAGGACAAAGCATGCCTGGCAGGCCTTTTGTTCCCATCTCAGGATCCTCCAGGGAGCTGCCCACCTCCCAGGCCAGCTCCTGCACAACTAGCTCTTCAGTGAAAGAAGGTGAAAAGTTTTGCACAAGCTTTTTCCATTTTTAGCTTCTCGCCAGCACACCTGGACAGCCATAGAGGAAACAGATACATTGTCTGTTCCCAAACAGTGATGCATCAGGACTGTTTCCCATGGGCAAGGTTGCTGCAGAAGCACAGTGCCACCAGGTGATTCTGCCAGGGTGAGGTGGCTTGAAGGGCACCCACAGGAGCAGTTACAAGCCAAATTTACTCAGAAACATTTAACGACATTATTTAAATGTAGAAGTAATGCCAAAAAAGGGCCTGCAGTTAATCCCATACATTGGACTTTCTCAGGCTCTCAGTTCCCTGGCAAGGGGGATTCCTCACTGTTTGCATCAGCATATATCTCCCAGAGGATGGGCCATCATTGCTGCAGTTTAAGGGATTCACCTGTAAAACCAAAACAAAACCTGTTGAGGGATTAGAGAACTTCAAGAACAGAGGAAACAACAGCTGTTTTCCTTTGTAAGTCAAGATGAAAACCATATTTTTACTTACAGGGAATGAGTCTAATTTCTAAATACCAAAGAACAGTATGACCAAAGGCAAGCTAAATATCTTTCTCATGTAGTAGACATGCCAATTATTACAGGTAGTCTCAGTAATTAGTATAGGGCCATCTTAATTTTTTTCCCCTGAAGCAGAAAGGACTTAATAATCTGTAGCTGAGATGGAATTTGTTGAAATGGAGATCAATAACTACTAAACAAACAGGCAAAAAAAGGAATAAATTTAGGGGAACGGGTTGAAATAGTGAGCTACATCACGAAATGTGATTAATGACACCAAGGGAAATATAAAATAACACGTTTCCCTGGAAATGGACTGCAAGTGCACAATGTCTGCACAATGTTGTGCATCTGCAGTTCTCTGTCCTACCACCTAATATCCAAATTGTCTGCCAGTATAAACACAGCTGCTAAATGCCTTCTGCAACTGCAAAAATAATGAATCTCCACTTTCTTCCCAGCTACTAAAGTATATTTTTACAGAGACAAATGCAATGTTTACTTTTGTTCAAGAGAAGACAACGTCAATGCCCAACATATATGTCTTATTAACACACATTCAGATTCAAATATCTTAGATCAAGGAAAGGGGATGCCTGTTTTCTAGTATCCTTAGATGAGCTGAGATTTAATGTTTTTGGCTTGAATAAATTCTCATCTGGTTTCCGTATAGACACTTGCCTACCCATCAGTATAAAATCACTGTTTTAGTTGCTTTTGACCATCACTCCAACTTTACTGACTCTGGCAGGATTGCAAAGGAAGGATAAGAAATCTTCTTTATGTAAACTCTGCTTTCCACATTGTGGATTGGCCTGCAGACTCTGCTGGGGAAGTACTGTGATCGACTTCTCCCCAGCCTGGAGACATAGGTCTGCAGCAGCCGGGGGCGTGGGAGACTCCAAGTAACAATTTTCATGTTATAATACTAGCCTGGACTGTAGGAAGTAATTTGAGATAATTTACTAGGTTGCATTTACTGAAACAACTTCTTTTCAGAAAATACAACTAAGGAAAACCCAAGAAAAATGGAAAATGATACTCAGGATTTCAAACACTATATTCTGCTTCGTCTTTGCATAGATGAAGAGAGCATAAAGGGGAGGGGGGGAAAGAACGAAAGAAAAAGGAGAGAAATAAGGCTTCATAACCCTAGGACGGGTACCAATCCATTTATATGCTTCCTGGAATGCTTAGAACATTTAGTCTTACTGGCCACAAGAAACGACTTTTGTTGTGCAAAAGGTTTCACACATGAGCTGAAGCCAAAAGTTTTTTCATGGCACTGTGGGAAGTAAAAACATTACTGTACAGTTTTGTGAACTACACATAAGTCTGTAGGTCTGTCTGGTAAAAACTTTCTGAATTTATGAAAAGTCACTCTCTCCAGCCTCCTTCAAACCATAGGCTTGAAATTTACCTCTTCTGTTACAAGAACAGAAAACTGGCCCCTAATGATGATTACACAAGTAAGCAAAGTACTATTACCGTCCTTAATTAGCTGAAAACTATGTACACACTATTGTTTTTTGACAGTCTGACTCTTCCAAACCAAACTCCTTTTTTATCTTATTCATCTCTTAAAATTCATCAGCTGGCATTCTGTGGGGCAAGGAATATGCTTTTCTCTAGGAATATGCTTTTCTCTAGGCTTTTACATGAACTAGCCTCAGTCTACTTTTCCACTATTGCAGTAGAAATACCAAAGCCTTGTAATAAAAATGAGGATTGGTTTGGGGTTTTTTTTATCATGTGAGAAAGCAAGATAGATAATAAATTTTAATAAAATTATAGAAAAATTCAAATTTTACATAAAAATCAAACATTAGAGACAAATTAGGAAGATTCAGTTGGTCAGACCATCATGATAAAGAATAAGATACATCTTTAGCCCCCTGTTAGAACTTCCAATTATCTTTCTCTATTTAAATTATTTTTTCCAGATAACTGATTGCAAATGCTCCCAATCTATTCTATCAAGCAGAACATGGCTTTTGGATATGACTTTGCCAATGATCATCCATGATGTGTAGTTGTGCTTGATAGAGTTCAAAGCTGTGATGTGGATCAGACTGGTACACTGAGGGGAGAGAAAGGTCCAAGATCTCTGAAATAGCCAGTCCACCTTTACAGCAGGTAAGTATATCTGCACCCTTTCATCTGGATCTTGAAGCACTCACTTTGAGCATTACAGCTAGAGGAAAAGAAACTGCAGTAGAAACCCAGACTTTCTTGCTGCTAGACTGAAATGTACAGTTGGATCTAGAAACCCAGCTCTCCAAGTTAGGTAGCGGTTCGAATTCCAAGTCTTTGTGTTTTTGTTTAATAGCTTCATATTTTTAAATAAAGGCTAGAGCTGAAACAAATGGTTGCTCCTGTTGAGAAGCTGTGTTTGTGTACTGTTCTCATCCTCTGGGCTGGCCCTGAGGAGCAAACCTCAGCAAGAACAGTGGTGCTCTTCCAAAGCAGCATGGCTTTGGATGCTGCCTCACGGGGGTGGCATAAGGTCACCGCGCTAGGTACAGCTGTTGATTGTGCTAGAATAAAAGCAGGCTAATGCCTTTAAAGTCTGTGGATTTATTCTATTCCACCGTTTTCCTGGCATAAATCAGAACAGGAATTTGACTACAATAGCAATATGGGAAGAGGTGGGCACAAAATACTAATATGCTGAAGACAGTGTCTGATATTATGCCCCAAAAGGAGGCAGGAGAGAGCACAGGAGATAAGCGATGCAGAGGTGAGAGTCCTGCCTTACAGGTTCTGCCCAGAAAAGCAACAATTGAGAAGTGGTCACGTACTAATAAAGAAATATAATTGAGCTCTCATAGTTTTTACATGAGAGGCATCGTGTCACATCATGAAAAAAGTGGGGAGGATTGTCAGCCTTTATCCATAATATATTTCCCTTATTCACTTCACTTTTTTTAAAAAATGAAGTTTCCCACATTTATAAATGTGCGAACACACAAGACATTTCACAGAAACAGACAAATATGACTGCATACTCTCAAGGTAACAAAGAAGGCTTGGATAAGAACTCAGGTCACTAGAAAGGCACCACTTACTATGAAAAATCTTTGGATGATGCATAGGAAAAGCTCACCAAATACACTGAAAAAATTTAAGTGGCCTGATCATTACAAGAGATCAGTGTGTTCAATTCCCAGCCACTTCAGTGTGAGTTTCTCATGAGTACTTATCCTGTAATGGTGGGACTTGAGGGACTTTAAAGAACTGTGTACAGAAAATCAAACCCCAAATCTAACTCCATATCCCTTGTAAGGCTACAGGAGAAAAAAAACGAACAAAACAGGAGGAGGAATTTTTAACAAAACTGTCCTCTTCCTGCCTTTACAACATCATTCATGTTGTCAACAAAAAAAATTCAAGTGGTCACCACAAACACACACCTCTCAGGAAGTCTGCCCTCACTGCTGGCTTCAAACATTTGCTGAGTATTTACAGTGCTGAAATTATTCCTGCACCAAATCTTGGAATTACAGTGAGACACCACCCTGTCTGTGGTTCCAGGCTGCACAGACAAAGCCTTGGAGAGAGTGCTGGTCGCTTCCTCTGGTAAAACAAGGGTGGAAGGGGGCTCCAGCTGTCCCGTTTCCCCACCCCTTGCCAGGGATTTGTCCTCTTCCCAGGGAGTGCCCTCCAAACTCCAGTGCTTCCAGCCCAGCAGCCAGTATGTACCAGGGATGTGCATGCAGCTCCTTCCTCTCCAGTCATCCCCTCTGCAACCTGTCATCTTTTCCATACAGCTGCACAACATTTCAAAGAACAAAACTGCGGGTAGGATACCTTTCATAATAATAAATAGAAATAGCAGTGCTTTTGTGAATGTAGGTCAATGCATCACCCTTAGAGTGCATTATAAATTCATCAGAATCACAGCCTGAAGAAAATTTTATTCCCTGGCATCAGCTGCTTTTAGCCATGCCACAGATCTTTAGCAGAATTTAAACTCCAGATTAAGTATTGATTGAGTTTAAATAAATTATAATATGTTATAGCCAGAAAGCTGGGCTCTGACTGGTATAGACGGTTTCCCTTTTTACTTCCTTTCTCATCTCAAATATTAACACATTTATTCTGTGCATTATGGCTGCACTGAACAACCAATTCAAAAATACTGAAGTAAGTACTAATTTGAGCAGCACCTTCAAGTACTTGACATAGGAATTAATAAAAATTGTAAACTAGGTATGGAACAAACACATCAACTTAAAGGATTATGAGGATAGGAATAAATTCCTAAAGAATTAGCTACAGGGGGAAAGTAAATGCAAAACTGCAGCTCATGCTAACATTTGATTATGTTTCAGAGGCTCTGTTCCTTTTTTAAGGTTTCAAAATATGTCTGTAATGATGGCTACCAACAAGCTGCCACACAATGATACACTCTTCTGTTGTGTTCAGTAGCATCAGCTGCTTGTGCATCCAGCACATTATTTCTGGATGACTAACAGATGAACATATTATTTTGAACTATATTTAATAGGGAATGAAAACTTGCATGAGCAGGTATTCAAAATGTAACTATGATACAGTTACCAAAGCCAACTGAGAAACAAAACAAGCCTAAATTTTACAGAGAAGAAAACAACAACTATCTGCTGTACTGCTAAAAGAGGACAAGAGGACACATAAGGACATATAGTTTTGTGTTTGACCTATTTTGGTTGATTTAATTTTCAGATTTTGTAAGCCAAGCTCCAGTGAGTTCCTGAGGAAAAAATTCTAACTGGCATTTACTGTGAGTCAAACCTCACACAAAAAGTGCTTTGTGAATCAAGATAACATTAGAAGCTGTCTAGCTGCACGTACCACAGTGCCAGTTTGAACTAAGAAAAACAGAGCTATAATGGACTTCTAATAGCAATAATACTTTGCACGTCTGTACTACGTTTCAATTTGAGATCTCTAAGTAGTTCTGCAGTGTGTTTCAATTAAGCCTATCACTCGGAAATTTCAGTAGAAAGCAATTGTCACTATTTTATTGATGAAGAAACTGAGGTACAGACAGGTTGAATGACCTTCATAAGATCTTGTAGCAAACAAGATGCTAGTACATCATCAGAAATGCCAGGCAGCATTTTGGAACTCCACTTCAGCAAGGGCACTAACTACCATTTCCAAACAGTCTATCTTCCAGTCAAGCTATATGTTTGACTAATATTTCCCCAGCTTTGTGAACAATAGAATTCATCTTTTCATTTAGAGGTAACTTATTTCCTGGTGCTGTTCTTACTAAGCTGATGACAGGAAGAGTAATTCTTTTAACGAAAGTAACGAAAGTGCAGTTTGGGGTATGACAGCAATTCAGATAAAGTCCACTTAGAGATGGAAAGAGTGAGTGAAATTGCATATATCACCATATTGTATACAGACATACACTGATAAAACTGAGTGTAGTTGACACACTTAGTAATCACCCATTTTAAGAGACAATCTAGGAACTTAACCAGCAATACTGTCTTCAGAATGTACATGTAGCAGGATCATGATAACGTTTTCTCCCCAAAGCCCTTCACTGTGAATAAACATAGCAAGCTCTGAATCTGGTTGTTCTTTTCTGTATACCACTGAAGAACTGTGTTATTTACTGCTTTCTCTCCATTCTCTGTGAAGAATAATGTCACTGCCTTTTTTTTTTCTGACAAATATAATAAATGGATGATTTCTCCAAATGTCTCTCTTTCTGTTTAGACCTCACACCACAGTTAGAATAATACAGCCCTTCTTTGAAACACTAATAAAATCAAGAGGCAGTGGAGTTAGATTTTGCAGTGCTGTACATTTTCACCTGCCTATACCTAGTTTAACTATCACTGAAATCTTCTTGGTATTTAACCCCTGGGAATCTAAGCTTCTGCCTGGCCAAGCAGGGTTACTAGTAGTACTGGTATATGTAAGTGCATTGCTGCAAGGGTGTATCCAAAGGCCTTCAGGGATTAGCACAGAAATGCCATGAAGCTGAACACTTTGCCTAAGCCCCATCTGTGAACAAGGCTGTATATCCACTCTCCATATGTGGCAGCCCTGCATGAAATTGAGGAGTGATGACAAAGAGGTGAGAGACGAAGGTCAAATATCAGGCAGTAACAGGACAGAATCACAATTATACTTGTTACACCATAAGAAGAGGTAGAACGTTGCAATTTCTGTATGCTTTCCTTAACATTAATCCAGAAACACTGCTTTAGCATGGTTATCTGGGAATATGTGAGGGACCTTTTCATGGCCTCAATGTAACCAGGTATTTTGGGGGAATGAAAGAGACTCAAATTTGGTAATGCACACTATAAAAAAACCCCTATGTATCTTACGCTACTGTACAGTAGATACATTCTCTGCAGTCAGAGAACGAGGTTCAAGAATTACCTCTGTGCATTTCCCATACATGTACCAGTGTGTACACAAGGAAGAGACAGCAAAAGGTGTGGCTAATAGCAGTCATGGCTGGGTGGGGTAAAGATGACAAAGACTTCCATAGTTGTAGAGCATAAATATTTTGCTTTCTAAAACTGGTGTTCGGCTATTAAGACACCTCTAATTTTGAAAGGAAATTCAAAGCGTAACACCTCACTTTCTTCCTTCTCCTCTTCTTTAGAGGTACAACCATGTTCCAAATATTTGGACCGATAATTGATATAATGTATGAAGTCAGTCCATGCAGTGTCACTGTATCACACATATCTGATACATCAGAAGTTATCTTTTTCCATGCATTTATGATTCTGATCTGATAGCTGTATATTTGCATACCATTCTTTTCTCTTGAAAACTAAATGAATTTTAGATGTATAAAACAACAGAGACTATGCAAAGACCTATGTGATGATGGCTAACAGCATCTGAAAATTCTTTAGCCTGAAAGCCTAACAAGAATCTGAAGGGAAGTGTTAAAGCAACCTGACAGAAATCCCCTGCAGTGCTTAAGAAAAAACCCAGCTCTCCCTCCTCCCAGCTAAACTCTGAAACAAGGTCAATGCACTAAAAGGCTCTGGAAGTAATTTTTTTATAAATAAATATCCTGGGGAATTAGTGCAGCAAGTGCTACAGTCACATCTCTAAAATAAAGGTAGCTATGAGTACGTAAGCATTGCCTTTACATGCTAGGGATAGCACACATCAGTCAATGTGAGATTAAATGCATCTCTGACTACATGCTAGAGAAAAAAGCAATATTTTTTCTCAGGAAGAAAACTTTGATCATAAGCTTGAATCATCAAGTTGTTTACATCCGTGCCTAATGTTAAGTCTGTGAAAAGTCTCATGTCTCTTGATATGCTGTAGTCACAGACCCCTGAAAGGACAATTGTGATCCTTACAAGTGAAGTCAATAGTGCAGCAGTAGATGCAGGAGTCTCCCAAATACAAACTAATGCCAAGATATCAAAGCTTTGGTGACTACTCTGCTGATCAGATTCCAACTCACTGATATTCATCTTTGATTGATTCCTGCCTATCATGGCAAGTGCCCCTTCTACCCATCTGATCAGTTCAGATACTGCATTATGGCACAGCAGTAATTAGTTTTTCTTTAAATGGGATCAAAAGTTCTAATCTTCAATGACTGCAATAAATGGCAACCATTTCCCACATCAACAGGGCATGAATTATACAAATATTCACTGTAAATCTAAGTAAAGCAATTGAAAGAGGTGAAAAAAATTGCATTCTTTTGGTAAGGACGTAATAATTCAGGGAATTTACGTATTATTTTGTGGCGTCGATGGGAGGCTTTGACCTAGCTTGGATCAGTTTTTTGAATATTATTTCAGCTCGTTCTTTTTCCACTTTAATTTTACCCAGAGAGCTTCTTTTTCATTTGCTGAAAGGAGAAGAGTATGGAAGAAAGGGGATCATTAAGTCACAAATCCACTTATCTGCACTGCATCTGTGATGTTGTTCCCTAAGCACTAGTAATCTCCTACATTCAGGAAACCTGCACAGGTTTCTCACAGGAAAAGCGTATCTGAGCCAGAGTGTGAACACAGCAGAACAAAAACTGGAAGAAATAAAAGAACGCAAAACCCCAGCTAAACAAAAGTCCAAACCAAAACCTTTTAATTTCTTCTTCATCAGAATATCAAGTAGCAGTCATTTAAATGAAGAAGATATTTACGCCGCCTTCTTTTGGAGGAAATTTCCTAAGGTTTAAAATGCAGATAAAAGGCTTACAATTCTACATTAACACAGCCTGATTTTCAGTTTTGCTTATCACTGCCTGCCATGCAGCTGGCTTGCTTTCTCTCTTTGAAAGTTTCAGGTTCTTTACACGGAAATTATGCTTTCAAAATACAGTTGAGAATCCTGATGTTATAATCATTTTCAGAGCCACTATGTACATTACTAATTGTGTACATGAGTCTCTTGACTGACTCCATTGCACATGCTGAGATTACCAGTTAACAAAACATCATTATAAATTATAAGGTAAGGAAAATGAGACCAGCTTTATATTTCTGACTTGGTGAAGGTGTTGATAGCTTGTACTGAGTGGAAATTCTTGTAAAAAATGAAGTTGGAAAATGTTCTTTTTCCTGAACTGTTAAAATGATAAATACTAAATAAACAGCTGCAAGTGAAATGGTTCCCTGCTGTCCAACAACTTCTTTTCTAAACACCTAAGAAAGTAGTCATAAATACAGCCAAGTTTAGGTCTGATATCCAAAGTAAACAGGGAACACACGAAGTACTGATCACTTCATAGTTTTTCTAACGTATTCTTTTAAATTGTAAGCAGGAAGACCTCTAATAGTCCAGAGCTCCCAATTCAGAAAAGATTTGCCTGGCTATTTTGACTGAACATTACCAAACCACTGAAAATTATTATAAATAGGAAAAACTCAGCCAAATATTTAGTCAAAAAGGAAATGTATATGCACAAGGAGATATAAAAATGGAGCACATCTCACAGAGGAGAATAAATCCACAATCTTCCATTGCCTTTGCGTAGCAGTTCAAGCATGTTGGGAGCTGAGTTATGAACTAACGCAGATTTCAAATACTGTGAACAGTTGTTGAAGAAGAATGAAATGTAGATGCATCTGGCCAATTTAAAATGTACAAATTAGGACTGCAAGTCATTTAAATATATACAACCACTCTCTTATCTTGAATATGATCATAACCGTCTCCAATAAGTAGACAAGAAATTGCTTGACACCCTATTTCTGTTAACTCCTTGGAAGAGCAAACCTAGTTCACACTACAAAAATTGTGGGATTCTTTTCTTTATAGAATAATGTAAACAAACACTTTCTTATTTAATCTGTTTAATTGTTATTTACTACCAGTTTCTGAAGCCCTTCAGATAATAAAAGCTAAACCCTTGATCCTAGTGAGAAGTTTTTTTAAAACTATAGTGTTACCCATTAAATATTTTAACTATGGCTTTAGGAATTTTAAGAAAGTCTCATAATTTTTAATGTCTCGACCTCTATGTCTTAGAAGGTAAGTAATTTTTTGACCTACATTAACTGTTTGAGACTCTTTCAATGGAATATGCAATCAATACATTAAGAGCATCCCATACATTAGCACTGCATATACCAGAAGGTTAAAAGGGGCCCAGGTTTTCCATGAAGCCTTTCGGGTTTTTTCCTTTTCAGCATTTTTTTGAATCTGGGGGTGAGTAGATCCAGTCCTAGATTGAATCCAGTCAAATCTGGAGAACTGTGCCACTAAAGCATTTTTAAGTGAATAAATGTCATGCAGTACATACACGCTTTTTCAATTCCTATACACTGCCCCCAGTACAGAATCAGAAATTTATGTCATGTAGGACAAGGGCTACAGTCTGCAGGAGACAGGCTGTAGATGGGGCATCGGAATCTGAAAAGGTGTCATTAACATTCTGCAGAGCTGTTAAGGGATTAAATTTTGTTTTAGGGAATTTTTGAAACCAAATATTTTGATAATGTACAACATGTTCCATATATGTTATCTCATCCTTCTCTGAGCAGTTTCGTTTTGAAGTTTATTTTCTTATTTTTTTTCTTTTTTTCTTTAATGAAATAGCTTTACCAATTTTAAATTCAGATGGTACAGAAAGGAAAAAAAGTTTTATTTCTTGCTCATATTAAGATTATTTTATCAATTTCTAATTTTAGTTCTTTTCATATTTTGTTTGCTAGGCATAACTGGGTCAACACTTCCATTCTTTCAGGTTGAAAATCCTGTCTGAAGAAAAGCAGTTACTTGTCATGAAGCAACGCAAATGACTGAATAATTTATAAGAAAGTAAAAATATTCTGCTTTTGAGATTTTTAACAGGAGAACAACCCCGAGTTATAAATTATTATAATTACCCTGAAATATGCTCTCCATCCTCTTATTCCTTTGCTCTGCTTACTGCCACAATACTTCTTGCCCAAATGGCTAGCAGTCTCTTGAGGACCGTAGACATGGACCCTCCAGGGTGGACAGTGCCCTTCGGACCATGAATTTATCAGTGCCTACAACCAGCTTCACACTTGTCTCAATATGGTTATTAGAAGTCTGGCAGGTTTCTCTTCTTACAGAGAGCACCATACACATATGTGTCAGTGTCCAGTGGGATGCAAGGTGAGTACTGCCATACAGCTGAGGATTCCAGAAGCAAAAATGATACTCACAGGAGATTCTGGAGTCATCAGTAAGACAAGAGAGAGCTACACATCCAGTGCTCAGGTGCAAAGCAACACTGATAGTAGATAGTAAAATTCTTAGTTTTTGTTTACTTCCGGCTCCTAAAGCCACAGTATTCAGAGATATTTGTTGTCACAATATAATTGTCATAATATAATGACTTTCTCTGTATAAAGATGGTAAAGGTGAGAAATTTGGTATATTTAAATGAAAAGTAAGATTGCAGCAACTTGGTTTATGAAAAACCAGTTTCACTAATGCCCTTATTAAAATATCTGAAATGAATGAGTCAGTTCTCTGTGGTTCCAGGGGACAAAGGTGTATTACTTAATATCAACGTCTGTAATTTCTTTCTTTAAATTTTTTAATACACTTTCTACAATACAATGTTCTCTAGTGTACTAAAAACTGGCATAAGCTACCACAATTTCCAGCATCTTTTTCTCATTAATGTATTCTGGACTTTTAGAGTTAAATTTTGGAAGCACAAGTGAAAGAACTAAAATGTAGGAATGGATTTATACATAAACCATCTTCCATAAATAAGTTCATATAATTGAGTTCATTTGCCACCGGACTCAATAAGTTCATACACCTTCTTGTGACAATCTTTTGCCATCCTTCCTCACTTCTTACACTGAGATTAGATGGCAAGAGAAGGAAAGGATAGGGAGTCAACAGGTTCTTATCAGCATTCCATTCATTTGCAGTGCAAGATTTCAGCCATACATTCCATATTTTCACATAAGGTGTGGTCTACACTAAGACTATTGCTACCAATGTGTTCCCACAAGGGAAGCAAATATCGAGTCCTACAGGAGGAGTTTGAAGTGTGCAATACCTACTGCTCATCCTTGTTGCCATGTTGTTGGTCAATGACTATTAGTGATAGTAAGCAACTCAAACCTGTACATCCTTGAAGTGTATAAAAGAAAGATGCGCTTTGATCCCTCCCCTCAGGATAATGTGCTAAGCATCAGAAATTGAAATTTATTAGTGATATTTGTAACTGGTATTAAATGTAAACTGTTCCAAGTAGGTCACTACAAAATGGTATCCATTTTATGACTGGGTTGCAAGACTTTCAGGACAGGAATTTGCTGACTATCCTTTAAGGAACTCTTCCCTAAGTTAAAAGCAGCCTTGAGTTGGTGCTGATCACCCTTCTTGTGATTTTCAAAACTCCCTCTGTGATTTTAATACCCAATTCCATTAACTTCAGCACTAGGCCTGCTAATCCTGTAGGTAGGCTAGAAAATCTTTAGCTGTATGCAGGTGCTTCAGAGATTAGAATGCTAATCATCTACATTTAGCTGCTACTATCAGAATAAGAAGGAAAACAAAGCAGAGGAGAGACAGACAAGCTTGAAATAACTGACAGATACCTATTCCATGCGCTTTTTACCTTTTTCTGAACAAGAATGACTCAATCTTCTTTCCATCATTCTTATCCTAAACTTCTGGAGCCCAAAGCACCAGATAGCTTTCAACAAAAGGTAGTTTGAGGAACAGAAAACATTGCTTGGGTAAGGAGGTTCTCTTGTTATCTTCAGTGGGTCATTTTCTTATTACACTACCAAACAAATTATCAGTTTTATTCTAGAGATTTTCCTATAATCAGAATATACTTCTGCAGGAAATGTGTAAGACCGACTCATGTCATATCATCTTTGAATATTCAGTGATCTTTCATTGGAAGAATGTTCACCTGAACACTGATAGCTGTTGAACCCTCCTCACTTACAATGAAATGGCCTTTGGAAGACAGATAAATGAGGAGTTGTATTTTCAACAGATTTTACTCCAATTAGATCAGTTATTGTGTGGAGTTAACTGGCATTCTCCTTCTTAGGCACAGATGGGGAGAGAAAAGAGGAATGTTCTGCGACAGTAACTGTATCGTTACTTTTTTTGGTCTTGATTTATGGATTTTTCATGTTTTCCTTTAAGTAATTATATCCAAGACTTTTTGTGTTAGGAAATGTTTTCAAATGGGAAGGGAAGGTGGCTGTTACAGCAAACAGCTGAATCATGTTGCAGAGACCATTGAAAGCTCCCAAATTGAAATCAGGGTTGTCTGAGAAACTAGAGGAAAGCAGGACATCCTATAAGTTAAACCAAGAACTTCTTTATACAGTCATGAGAGAGTCATGAAACATTTGGTTTTTCTAGGTTTCACAAAAACTTTTCAATGTCACTTATTTCAAAGATATATTTAAGAGAGTGTAAGACTTCTACATACATTAATGTTTTCCCATAGAAAGGAGACATCCCTGTTAAGTGACTACTAAGTCAGGAAAGCTTATGCTTTGATGCAAGATTTATTGGTACTGTAGCCCAAGATTTCCTACAACCTCATCTTCGTCAGAAAAAGTTCAAGAAAAAGCTTGATCCTGTCTCTCTTCCTCCACACCTGCTCTTGCAGGGCTGAGTAGCTACTTGTTTTTAAACAGATCAGTTTAGGACATTACTGCACTAGAATGATTGCTACTTTATTTCCTTTTTTTTTTTTTAATTATCATTTTTTTACTTAATTAAAATGATGCATTTATTTATTCTGCTTGGAATTTNTGATTTAAACACCGAAGAAAAAAGTTTGTGGGCAACTGTGAGTTTGTGGACATCTCCAGTTAAACTTCCTTTGCAAAAGTACAAAGGACTGAACGTGATGTAAGACACCTAAGAACTTAATTATTTCCCATGATAAATAACTTGCTTTAGAGTAGCCATACAATGGGGCAACTACTGAAAAAGCAATAATATAAAATCATTTATGCCTGTGGATTGTAGATTAATAGGATTGCTGACAATTTTTTTTATGTCACCCTAAAAAACTTAATAAGGTAGTTTTCTGCTACAGGCAGAAGAAATTGAAAAGCTTTCAGCATATCATCGATCAAATCTAAGAAAAGTTGAGGGGAATTAAGTTTCCTTTAACTGAGTTTTTCAAACTGTGTGTGGAAAACCACATGAGAAAAACATGTGTATAGAGTTGCAGAAAACTGCTTTTGCCTGCTGTAATGCCAATTAGAGAGCAAAGACTTACCTGTTTTCTTTAGGACAGCATATGTCTTCCTAACCATAGTATGAGAGAAGATGGAGGCTGGAGATGGCCCTAAGCAAAAGCCTGAATTTATTCCTTTCAATACTGAGAAACTTTCTGAATCCTACTTCTCCAGTGAAGAAAAAAGAACCTGACAAGAAAAGGCTCCAGACCTCGTAGGATGAAAAACTGTTACTGAGAAGACCTTAGAAGGGAGGAGAACTAACAACAGAAATAACAAGAACTACAAGAATTGAAAAAACAACCCATCAACAAACAGGAAAAGCAGGAAAAAGGTACTTCTTAAGGACTGGGAAGTGTAGGAGTAAACAGAGAATTGACAAACATTTAGCTCATAAATCAAAAGAAGTTAAGAAGATTGTCAAAGGATTTTCAGCTGTATACACAAATAGAACAAGGAAAGTGAAGGTGGAGAAAAAGGATGAAGCATGGGTGAGACTCATGTAAATGATCAAAAGTATGAAAACAGAAAAAAAAGTAGGAAGTGGGATAAAAAGCTGCATTGCTTTTGTACAGAACTGTTATGCCAGATCAAGCCATCAAACTACCTGGCAGTACTGATTTGCTTGACAAAGGAATTATAAAAGATTAGATGCTTCTGATTAAGGCATTTGAGGGTGGTGCCACATGAGAAATCATTAGTTCAGCTGATAAGCAGAGTACAAATGGGGATGGGACTGGTGGAGAGAGATACCACTATGCTAGGCAGGAAACAACTGCTGGACTGGAGACTCCCTGGGAGCTAATTTTCCTCAAGGACCAGTGTGGGAACAGATGCTGTTTCATGTTTTCAGTAATGGTTGTCATAGAAAAGAGAGAAGTATGTTAATGAAATATAATGATGGCGCTGAAGAGGGATGAATTGTATATATAGGGAATATTCCAAATATCATGGCAGAAATTCTAGTTGATAACAAAAAAAAAAAAATGATAGAAACAGTCAGAAATTCAATAGTAGAAAATTCAAAGGGAATAATAATGTTAACAAAGAATATTTCAACCCAGAGTGATGGAGTAGAAAGGGACAGGATACGGGAGGATCACAGGATAGTTGTACATCCCTTGTAATTACTTTTTGAAAAAAGCAAATGCAGTCTTAGTGTCCTAGGTGCAGTATTTCCAGCGATAAGTAAACACACTGCTGACAAATTGTGTAGCATGTACAATTACAGTCACTCACACTTAGAAAAGCTGTGTTAAAATATATGACAGATGAGGATTACTGAAATTATGCTTAGTTTGCCAAGACAAACAGTACTATTTTCAAACAGATCTTCTATAACAATCAAATCTGAAAGAGCACACACCCCAGCTACCATTTTTCTACTGAGGTGGCTTTATTGCACGCTCTAAGACACCTGCTCCCTTTAGCTCAGGTCTCGGGCAGTGCCTGGCTGCAGCCTCTCACTTCACCAGTGCTGTTTCATTCTTATTGCTGAACCATGACCCATGAACCCACGTCTCGGGTGGGACTCTGATCTCTCAGCACCCCTCAGAGGGGAAGTAGGCTCAGGAAATAAGTGACTGCCTTGGGCTGAATGAACCGTCAGGTACTGACTGCAGGAGCTCTGGCTGGCATGCAGGCCTACGTACCCCTGGCATTAGATTTAAATGACAAGACAACAAATGATCAGCCTTCCCTCTGACAAAGAGTAAGACCTCTGCAGCACAGCAGTGACAAAGAAGTGAAAAGGGAGAATGTGTCGCTCATCTGTGATAACGAGCCATGTGGCTAATCACTTCATCCTATAGGTGACCCTTCTGCAGTTCAGAGCTACAGCTCCCACAAAAGCCAGATACTTAGTTTGGCTATCCATTTTCACTGGCCAGCTCCACAAACTGTGCAGTGCTGCAATAATCAGTGAAGTGTAAGACTTTTTCTGTGCAAAAACAATCACCTGCTAACTGTGTGCCTGCTCCTGGGCACTCACTGCCCACCAGTGAATGGGCAGCTCTGTTGGCCACGAGGGATGGATCAGCAGGCAGCGGCAGCAATGGTTTTGCAGGGTGCAGAGTCAGACTGGTGCCCTCCTTATCTGAAGTCTGATATTCCTTGGGACTACTGTGATACATATAATCCCTTGACTTAATTTAGAGCTGCTCAACAGGCAAGAATNAAAAAGGTACTTCTTAAGGACTGGGAAGTGTAGGAGTAAACAGAGAATTGACAAACATTTAGCTCATAAATCAAAAGAAGTTAAGAAGATTGTCAAAGGATTTTCAGCTGTATACACAAATAGAACAAGGAAAGTGAAGGTGGAGAAAAAGGATGAAGCATGGGTGAGACTCATGTAAATGATCAAAAGTATGAAAACAGAAAAAAAAGTAGGAAGTGGGATAAAAAGCTGCATTGCTTTTGTACAGAACTGTTATGCCAGATCAAGCCATCAAACTACCTGGCAGTACTGATTTGCTTGACAAAGGAATTATAAAAGATTAGATGCTTCTGATTAAGGCATTTGAGGGTGGTGCCACATGAGAAATCATTAGTTCAGCTGATAAGCAGAGTACAAATGGGGATGGGACTGGTGGAGAGAGATACCACTATGCTAGGCAGGAAACAACTGCTGGACTGGAGACTCCCTGGGAGCTAATTTTCCTCAAGGACCAGTGTGGGAACAGATGCTGTTTCATGTTTTCAGTAATGGTTGTCATAGAAAAGAGAGAAGTATGTTAATGAAATATAATGATGGCGCTGAAGAGGGATGAATTGTATATATAGGGAATATTCCAAATATCATGGCAGAAATTCTAGTTGATAACAAAAAAAAAAAAATGATAGAAACAGTCAGAAATTCAATAGTAGAAAATTCAAAGGGAATAATAATGTTAACAAAGAATATTTCAACCCAGAGTGATGGAGTAGAAAGGGACAGGATACGGGAGGATCACAGGATAGTTGTACATCCCTTGTAATTACTTTTTGAAAAAAGCAAATGCAGTCTTAGTGTCCTAGGTGCAGTATTTCCAGCGATAAGTAAACACACTGCTGACAAATTGTGTAGCATGTACAATTACAGTCACTCACACTTAGAAAAGCTGTGTTAAAATATATGACAGATGAGGATTACTGAAATTATGCTTAGTTTGCCAAGACAAACAGAACTATTTTCAAACAGATCTTCTATAACAATCAAATCTGAAAGAGCACACACCCCAGCTACCATTTTTCTACTGAGGTGGCTTTATTGCACGCTCTAAGACACCTGCTCCCTTTAGCTCAGGTCTCGGGCAGTGCCTGGCTGCAGCCTCTCACTTCACCAGTGCTGTTTCATTCTTATTGCTGAACCATGACCCATGAACCCACGTCTCGGGNAAGATTATCAACTGTAAAACACATCACAAAAATCAGTCCTCTGGCCGTGTAATTTAACAAAGCACTGAGCCTTTTAATAGAAAATCCAAATAAGAAAGCAGCCCTTTTAGCTTAGCCCAAATAAGCATCTGAGAGCTGATTTATTGGCCCTACGTCACTTTGTTTGTAATTAACTNCCTGACAAAGAGTAAGACCTCTGCAGCACAGCAGTGACAAAGAAGTGAAAAGGGAGAATGTGTCGCTCATCTGTGACAACGAGCCATGTGGCTAATCACTTCATCCTATAGGTGACCCTTCTGCAGTTCAGAGCTACAGCTCCCACAAAAGCCAGATACTTAGTTTGGCTATCCATTTTCACTGGCCAGCTCCACAAACTGTGCAGTGCTGCAATAATCAGTGAAGTGTAAGACTTTTTCTGTGCAAAAACAATCACCTGCTAACTGTGTGCCTGCTCCTGGGCACTCACTGCCCACCAGTGAATGGGCAGCTCTGTTGTCCACGAGGGATGGATCAGCAGGCAGCGGCAGCAATGGTTTTGCAGGGTGCAGAGTCAGACTGGTGCCCTCCTTATCTGAAGTCTGATATTCCTTGGGACTACTGTGATACATATAATCCCTTGACTTAATTTAGAGCTGCTCAACAGGCAAGAATCTGTCTCAGCTCCCCCAAAGGGAGAGTTCTTTCATAAAGATGGTACAAAATTAAGACGTGTGGGGTTTTGGGTTTCTTTTTTGGTCTGTTATTCTGGTTATGCTCACATGCTTGTACACTGTGCCCACAGGTCATATAGCTCATGACTATGTTTCTTTTCTTTCCTTCATCATTAATCTATAAATAGTGAACTATATGCAGGCAATCCTAAATGAGACAGAGCTAGCAGGAGACAAAATGAGGCAAAGAGGATTGCATCTGACAGAGCTGTTTAAATAAATTGTTAATTTTCTTAGAATACCAGGGGACCTGTCTGTAGCACCAAATCCCCATAGCTTGTAATCTTATGAGCCATCTGTCTCCCTGTATACTGGAGAAGGCTATGGAATTGGGAGGAGGATGAAATATTAGGATGTAAATATTGAGGGGGTGGGAGATTATTGCAATATCTAATCTTGCATCTCACAAAATGATGGGTTCCTTAGACTCCCACTGTGGGAAGGGAATAGGGTGTTCAAAATTTTCAAGGTCTGAGCTCTGAAATGCACACACATTCAGCAAATGGGATCAGTTCTACTGTTAGGTGAATATGTTATTTCTCTATACTGTTAGGTGCCTGTATTTCTGAGTTTTATTTTTCTTTTAAATAGATATTGTCCCCATTAAAATAAAAACATTATATTAGCATTTGATGTTGTAAATAATAATAATCCAAAACATAGAAAAATCCAGGCCATTCAATGTAGTTACCTTTAAGACACACTATAAACCTGTGTTTTCACTCAGCTTTACAGAGAACAAGGACTAGGTTAAAACTAACTAGTGTTTATTAACTTTTTTATAGGAGGTAAGTGTTTTTTTATTAAAAGAGCTTTTTAATGGGTTAGGGCATACACTACATTTACTTTCTAAAATGACCAAACTTGGTATGTAATAGGTGGTCTTCTTCTTAGTCTAAATTAAATATTCAGTCTGAGGTCTGGTCTGTGGTCATCAAATGAATTATTGCTCTCCTGAAAATGATCTGATTTCTTTGAAAGACTAATAAATATTAACTCACAAACTCTTCAGTGTAATAACTCATGTCCTCTGTGGCTTTATATCTCAAGGGAGACAATATATTCTTGTGGTAGAAGAGGAGAGCTTTAGGAGACCCGTGTTTAATTTCTAGTTTAAGAACCGTTTGAAAGAGTGGGAACTAAACTGTATCTTTAGAACTGTCCTTCAGTCATTTTTCTTTGAATTTCTCCACTGCAGCAATATTTATATGCCTATGTAAAGCAGTTTAAAATCCTTGCCTGAACTGTATGCAAATTTTTATTGGAATCTATTATGTATTAATTATAATTTAAAAAGAAACTCTCAGACACTTCAAGTTGCTACAGCTATTTTTAGATTCATTCTGTGAAATGCAACTCTTGCATTTTAATAAATATTAAACCAAATGCCTTCTTCCTAACATTGAAGATTATCAACTGTAAAACACATCACAAAAATCAGTCCTCTGGCCGTGTAATTTAACAAAGCACTGAGCCTTTTANACAAGTGATTCACACAATTTTTATAAGACAACTATCAACAAGTCTGTAGGTGAAAGAAATGCTACATATCAACTTCACTGAATTACATAAAAAAACTTATAAACCAGCTAAGAAATGTGAATTTTCCCCTTCCCATAATCTCCAATGGAAGCACATCACACAGATGTTTAAGGTCAGTAGACGGACTACAGTCATTATAACCTTCATATAAATATATATGTACATATGCTGTCACTTACAGCATTTTCCAGACTTTTCAAGAGTTCCTTCTCCCATATGGAAGCTTTTTCTAATTATATTCCTAATTATACCTTAAAAAAAAAAAAAGAAAAGAAAAAACTCCACTGAGAGAAGATGCCAGAACATTAGGTTTCTCAGCTGAACAGCACTAATTAATATTGACAAAGATCAGTATTTTGGTGGATCCCAGAATATATATAAATGAGTTTAACCAAGAATTAGAGGTAGCATAATCTTTATAAAGACACAATGGAGTAATGCAGAATTTTACAATGTAATTGATGGGGCAATAACTAAAATCATTTTACAGCTTTGATAATTTGGAAATAAGTTCTCTGAGGGACATTAACAATGGATTTCATACATTTGTTAGAGAATAAATCATGCTCTAGTTACTAAAATGATTCCAATGAACTAGAAAGCACATGACGACGCACAGCAAATGATGTTACTAACCTTGTCAAAGACTCCAAAACTGAAGTATCTGTATGTTACATAGGAACACTCTTATTTAACCATTTGTTTGCATATCCTTTACGGAAATAAAAAGAACTTATCTTTATTTGAGAGGTATACATTTTTTTGAGCCATTAGACTTATTTTTTTTAAAACAATGATTGTGCAACTCAGAATACAGATTCTTTTCTTTCTACAAACACTGGAACACTGCATAATTTCTTCCTTCTAAATGAAAACAACAAATTTAATCAGAATATGCAGTACACAAAATGTGTCCTATTAAAGAAAACATAGATCTGAACACTATGTATTGATAAGAGGCTTTTAAATCATCAGTACTTCAATCTTAATACTTGACAGCTACAGACACCCCTTGGACACAGATCTTAACTTTATTCTTGATGCTCTACTGCCGAGCGAAGAATGCTGCTCACTAAAAGAACCTCAGGGTACAGACAAAAGAAAAGCAGGGAGGAACATCAGTCTAAAAACAAAATAGAGCATCATTATCCTGCTTGTTTTTCACATTTTCAGTAGTTGTTTCAGTAGAAAGTTGGTGGGACTTGAGATGAAAACTTTGTCATATAATCCCCAAAAAATTCATCCTAGACTTTGGTCAACTCATGAGCCAGAGATGCAAATTCTATTAACGACTTTGAGTCCCTTTTACTGGGAAAATGATATCAACTTTTAATATATTATCCTAGAAGCCTTTTTATTAGCAAGGCATAAAGTCATGGATATTTTTAATATCGTATATAGAAGATAGTGCCCTTTATTACATTGGGATTTTTAGGCAGAATAACCCAAATTGCAGAAGCTTAATTTGGCTCACTTTTTTCTTTACAATCCTTTATATTAGGCAGTTCACTTACTCATATTGTCGTCTTTATCTTTATACTAAGTTTGATACAACAGTGGTTTTTTAATTTTGTTTATTTTTTTCCCGCCTTACATTTTAGACTGGACCTGCTGTAATGGCTACACATTAGCAAATGCTTTCAGTTCAAGTTTTCTCTAAATTGACATTTTGAGAGTTGAAGACAAATATAGTCTCAACCTAGAATTGTTACTCACCTAAGGACCCTGCATAGGACTGGCAGGTATGACCAGAACTCACAGCTGCTGCATGCTGAGCTGGGGTGGCAGCAGGAGGTCAGGCTGTGGTACCCTGCCTTTAGCTACCTAAATTGTTTTTCTTGTGTTCATAAGAACAACTTACAGAAAAGCTTCGGGACTGAGACATCAGTGATTTAAATGGCGGCATAAGAGGGCAAGCGGAATAATTGACATTTGTCTGCCAAGTTCTGAATACAGAATTCTAGTGGGACAAGAGTGGAGTGAGTAAAAAAAGATGGGATGTTTCACCATTATATTTATCATTAGGTCAGCAAACGAATGCAGCACCATTTACTTTGCAAATGATGAGCCTGTTTCATGGAACTAAGCAACGATATGAATATTTCAGTACACAACATGCTTCAGATAGGATTTCAGTTAGGACATTGGCACTGATCCTCTTATGCAGAAGATCTATAGCAAGGATTTGGTTGTTTCCTGAACAACCTTTGCATCCTTCCCCTCAGAAACACTGTCCAGAAAACCTCTGCAAATTTATATTACTTACAGAATGAATAAGCACTTTGTAATATGGATTCCAAAAGTATTTATTTCTAACTTTCACTGAAGCCTCTTTGTTCAGCATGTGCTCAAAAAGTAATCTATACTATTCAAACTCAAGATTTTGTACTTATTAGGGCTGACTGCTGCATATCAGCGCACTCTTCCAGTGAAGGGGGCCAGCCGCATTAGACCTGCATCAGCAAGAGTGTCGCCAGAAAGGCAAGGAAAGTGGTTATTCCCCTCTCCATGGCACTTGTGAAACAATATCTGGTTAATGGTGTCCAGAGGTGGTCTGCCCAATAAAGGAGAGATTCACATACCAATGTGAGTCTAGTGGAGACACCAAGATAGTGAGGGGCTGGAATATGTGATGAAGCTGAAAACCGGGTTTGTTCAGCCCAAAGAGAAGGCTTTGGGAGGATCTTACCATTGTCTGCAGCTACCAGGGGCAGGGTGCAGAAAAGATGGAACCAGTTTCACCTCTGAGATGCTTAATGACAGAACAAGCAGCAAAGGACACTTCTGAAGTCATGGGGAATTCTCATTAGGTACCAGGAAAAAAAATCTTTACCATGACAGCTGTTAAATGGTAGAAGGGACTGCCTAAAGAATCTCCATCCTTGGACACAGGCAAAACTGGAGAGGGCACAGCACAGAGCAACATGAAGAATAAAATGGTGAACCTACAAACCTTGGCTTTCAGTCTAAGCTCTGTGGATCCATCTAACAATGCAGAACCAATTAATTGCACACGCAGGTCTGGCAACTGTCATAGGGAGTGACAATTATGAGAGCTGCAGGCATCCCTCACTTCAGGATTAATACCTGTATCTACTTTAAGGCTTGTAGATACTTTGACTTGCAGTATAAAAACACACCAAAACTGCCTCAAAAAATTGTTAATAAAGGCAAGAGAAGATGCTCTTGTAATCATCAACCAGACAGTAAAAGGGAACAGGCTTGCAATCTCTCTTACTATAGAAATTACTATTAAAATCTTATTTTTTATTTTAGAAAAGAATAAAATCTATGCAAGAAATTACACTTCTTATGCAACCTTCTGTGTTCTTTTCCTTTTTTTTTTTTTTTAAACAAATTATCTCTGCATTGCTCCAAGCTGCCATGTCTGTACCTCCATCAGGCGACCGTCCATCTCAAACAACAGATTGTCAATATCTTGAAAGCGATATAGGCCCCACTTTAAAAACCAGAATGTGTGGCTCCAATATTTTCATAACACCATTTAAAAGTGCTGGTTTACAGCAGTTCAAAGGATTTTTCTCTTAGATTTTTTTGGTACAAACGAACTTGTCTCTAACTTCTTTTTTTTTTTTTTTTTTTTATGTTTTTTGTAAATGG